>JAQPPZ010005604.1:0-487235 GCA_028583015.1 Wollemia nobilis
TTCATGCCTTAGTCTTTTCTGGAGTTGTTAACAAGTGCAAATCTATGGTAAAGGAAATATTTGTGGATCTACTGGGAATGATCCAAAGTGAGTTAAGGTACCAAATTCATACCAATGGTATTTCATAATTCAGAGAAAATATGACCCAAATTTGAATGCATATGGACAAGTAACCTGGAAGTTATGGGGCCTGCAAAATGGTAGTTTCACACTTTTTGATAGCTAGAAATGCTGGTAAAAATATATGTTAAAGGCCAACTTGACAACGATGCAGGGAGTAATTTCTAAGGAATTAAGAGTTGAAAATTGAACCCAATGTTTTCATATAACCAAGAACACGTGGAAATAATTTGGTAAAAAATGGAGTTACGATGAACAAGTTATGAGCACTCCAAAAGGGCATCTGGGCATGTTTTGGTAGCTGGAAACAACAGGTCATAGTCCATACAAATTCTAGCCACCTGTCACTATGAAGGAAGGTATGGAATTTTTCAACTAAGAAGAGGTAAATGCTTGGAAACAGTTGAGGGAGGATAGGCATGACTCTTTCTCCACCTGACAACACTTGCATGTGATTCAAATGGGAGCAACAAGTCAAAAGGCTAAAATGTAAGAAATTTGGTAAATGCAGGACATAGTCATTCAAATTCCAACCAGCTGTACATATACAGTAGGGCTTGGAATTAGTCACTCCAGCACATGCCACCAATGCATAATGGTGTACAAGATATGGAAAAACAATCCAAACATTCAACAACTTCCTCCCTATGCATTTGGAGCACAAATAAGCAATGAATTTTCACCTTCCTGCTATTCTAGAGTAGCATAGGAATAAGCGATGCAGGAATAGGGAATAGCACAGGAACAACAAAAAATGGTCAAAATGCATCAAAACCATGGAAATCAGGATTGGAAATTGACCAAGCAGTTAGTCCACCCTATTTGGACTATGTTCCTTCAGCATAGGTGGACCAGCTGGGATAAACGGATAAAGTTTGACAAATTATAACCCTACATTCCAAGAAACTATTTTGTAAACAGTTGGAAATCCCTAAAACCCAACAAACAAATATATCAACTTTGTCTTATAAATAAAGCTCCTAGAATGGTTGAGAATAATAAATATATAGCTATATAAATGGAGAAATAGGGATAAAGGAATAGAAGATAGTTATTAGCAAAAGATAAAGTCATTGTAGCATTATAGTAAATTACAAATTTTTCCTACAGTACTGTAATGGAGTTTCAGATGAAATAAAAGGTGCATTCTTCATATTTTATTGGCATTTGATGGTTGATATTGCACATTTAATTTACCTGGCATAATTCTTCACTCTCTTCTTGTTCTGGAAGTAAGGGCCACTTGCAGGATCAGAGGAAGGGCAACACAGTGATAGAAAATTCTTGTTGATTTCTTGTTGTAGCAGATTAGCAGAATTTTGTCAACATTTATTTGTAGAATTAGTTTAATTTTAGAAGTGCACCATAGTATTTAGAACATTTTTGTAATAGTATTCAACATTTAATAGGATTTGACAACATTTTCCATAATTCACTGTAATTTCGATTTCGTCATTTTCCGACTTTACGACAATTTCTAGATTTCTGTCATTTCACTGCAATTTCCGGATTTGTGTTATTCTCCAGTTTTGCAATAGATGTTAATTTGATTTTTTAGATTTAGAACATGTTCATATGATTGTGAAATTTGTAATTAGTTGAATTTTCTACAACTGTGTGTGTGTGTTTTCAATTATGCAATTTACGTTTCTGTCACTTTCAATTTAGCAATATTTCACTTTCTCTTATTTTATATTTTGCAATTTTCATTTCCTAAAATTTTAATTCATTTTTAGCTTCTCCAATTTGATTCCCAATTCTAGGAGTTTAAGGTCACACCAAACCCCCAAACACTAACTGATCCATCAATAAAGCTTATTTTCTAAATGAACTAATCTTTAACCTGTTGGAGCCTTATTTCGTATATAGCCTTGGACACCACCCTAGATTGACACACATAATGATTAAATGATGAATGAACAATGACACTCATAATTTTTGGCACCGTTGTCTGGGATAGGTGTTGTTAGAAGAGGAAAGTAGTCCAATAATTTTTAGTGTGCTAAGTTGTGAACTTCAGAGTGAAATCTAAATGTAATAACTGGCATAATTAATAGTTGTTGGTAAATTCCATTTTAGTTCATTTAGAGAACAAGCAAGTATGATAGGTTAAATGATGTGAAAGCACGATGTCAAAGTATGAAAAATACTTTGCCTACCATAGGAAGAAAAATTTCACAAGAGGTTGAAAGTATGTCAAAGTTGTCCAAATTTATGATTCCCAAAATTGTTGGAACTTTCAAAGAATTACAATCATCTATGTCCAGAACTGTAGGATCATTTGAGAAATCATCATAAGGAGCAACAATCAAAAGTTCAACAACTTTTTTTCATGACAAATCCATACAATCAGGATAGTTTAATAGGATATCTAATTGTGATTGTGAACCTATAAGGGTAGGCTCACAAGAGAATCTAGGGATATCCAGTAATGTGCTCCAACATAGTGCAACTAGTACACCTACCAAAACTTTTCAAAATCCCATCCAATTAGATTCTAATCAAAATTCTCCCATGAAGTTCATTTCACCTTCTGTATTACCGACTTTTAAGGGAGTTACATCCAAAGACCCTGATTTGTTTTTGTTTAAGTTTAAAATTGTGTGTCAAGCTCATTATTACACTAATGACAATCAAAAGATCAAATTGTTTCCTTCCACTCTTAAAGAGTCAGCTCTACGATGGTTTATCATATTAGCACCTGATTCAATTAGAACATGGAATGAGATGGAAAATATATTTTTGGAGAGATACCAAGAATATTGTCAAGTCAAGAATCAAAACAATGAATTTTTTGAAATGAAACAAAAGGAAAATGAAATCTTAGAAGATTATGTAGACAAATTTTCTTTTGTTCATAAGAGATATGGTAGTGTTGAACCTGAAATCAGCAAAATCATATTCTTAATGGGACTACAAGATGAATTTCGGGATGCATTGGATATTTTAGGAAGAGGCAATGCAAATGCACTTGAAATCCATGAAATCATTAAACTTTCCAAAAATTATTCTCATTCAAGGCATAGAAATCATAGAATTAGTAATGATAAACATGATTTGAAAGAATGCATGAAAGAGTTTGCTAAAGCTGATATTTTTGTACATATTGATAAAACAGTAGATAAAAAGAGTAAATCTACTCGAACCTTGAGTTATCTATTGTTCAATATGTGAGCAACAACACTCTGTTCATGATTGTCCTTTGAAAAAAACATTTATACCATCTACATGTAGCATTTGTCAAAAAGGAAATTCCACAAATCAATGTAGTTTATTGCCATAACTCAAAAGTGTCTTTGAAAAATAGCCTCAACCTATGAAAAACTCAATTTTGTGGGACAAGAACAAGGAGATAATTTTCTTAAGTTTCCATATTAGAATGCTTCTCAATTTCCTATACATTGGGGAAATAATCCTTGGCATATGCCATGGTATGCTTCAGGTCCACTTCAACAATGTTGGAGTCAACCACCATGGGCATATTCCCAAGAGTGGTCTCAATATGGATGGATGAAACAACAATGGAATCAACCACTTCCACCATGGTAGCAGCCAAAATTGCATGGATATCAATGGGGACAACAACAAAAATTGCACAAGGGCAGAAACATTATCAAACACAAAAATCAAATTTATTGCCCACTCATACCCATAGTTTCTCTCTGGACAACAACAACAAAATAAAAAAACAACCTCTATTTTTAGCTCAACTTGTGGTTAGTCCAAAAAATGTTAAACAGGTAACCCCTGTCTCTATGGCTAAATGAAAAAATGCAGCCATAATAAATGTTGGTGATTGTCATAAAAATCAGTTGTGTTTAGGAAAACCACTTCTTGAACATATTCCACTTACCAGTGTAGAAATAGGAGCTAAAATGAATACACATAAAAAAATATCTACACTGAAACAAGAAGAAAAATAAAATCTCCCACAAAAAGAATCATATCGTGAACAGTTTGAAATATCAAAACTAACATCTTTGAAATCATATTTGATAAGGGAATTAAAAAATTTAAATGTTATAGTCCCTTTACTTCAATCTATTAAAGATGTGCCAATAATTAATACAATTGTTCAAGAAATATGTTTTAACAAACCAAGAAAATAGAAGAAAATATATCCTAAAAACATACAATTCGATGGTAAAAGAGTAAAATTGCTTGAAGGAAACCTTAGTCCACCTAAGTATGATTGGCTAGGATGCCCATGGTTTCGTGAAACATATAAGGAAAATGAAATGGACATTTCAATTTTGACCTCCATCGTTGTAAAGGATAATGTAGAAGAGATGGATTCATCCAAACAGTCTGTTTTTGATTAAAATGTTCAGAATTCAGATTTTAAAGATGAACCAATCATTGTTCAACAATTATTATGGAATTATGAAAAACAAAATTCTAAAAAAATTTCATCCATTCCAATACAAAACAATTTTCTTCACTTATCACATGGATGTCATCATTTTTTCTCATCTTTTTCTTTCCGTTTATCAAAGTTAATTCTTTTAAGAATTGTTTTTGGTAAACATACATAGATTTTCCATTCTTTTCCACCATATCATTGTTCTCTTAATTCATTAATGCATAATTCTCCAAGAACCAATTCAAAACATCTTGGTACAAAACAAACTAAAATGCATCCAAAAAAACCTTCGAACAACAATAGTTGGTTGACTAAAAACTAGGAAGTAAATTTGTTTGATGTATAGATCCAACATCCTAATGTTCTACTAACACTTTATGCATCTTTAGCAGTTGGCATTGAGTTGTTGCAGGTACAAAAAAAATAGATTTCGTAGTTGAATTTAGTTAATGAACTTTGGTTGGAAGCACTTCACCAAATAGAGTCATTCAACAAAAATGGAAAATGTGGCATGATGATCACATTAAGAGCAACAAGGATGAACCATAAGAGTTTGAGAATGGAGTTGTTCAACTTTATTCAGTTGATGATTCAAGAAGGACATTAGTGGTGAATGGACATCTTTTATAGTTGTACCATAAACCACTCACAAAGAAGGAATTTGCTCAATATTTCACATAGTCACATTTGCATATGATAGAAGAGGATTCCTCTTCTGACAAGGTTTCCAAATGATCATATTTTTTTTAGCCTTGAAAAAAAAATATGAAAAAAGAAGAATGAAATAATCTTGTTTGTGAAATTCCTTCACGGGCACAATTTCAATAAAATTATGAAATTCCTTCATGGGCACAAGCAAGACATAAAATAATAATAATAATAATAATAAAGGAAAATTAGTTGAAAAAAAAAAAACAAAAGTTGGTTGAAAACCAGAAATGGCAGCCTCTTCTGATAAAAAAGAATGAAAAAATGAAAAAAAAAGAGAAGAAAAAAATGAATAATTCAGTAGTGAAAACCTTATCGGAGGCGCTACTGAGTTGGCTTCCATGAAAACCGGTTTTTCGGCATGCATCACCTTATTGATCCACCCATAATTGTTCTACCATTGTACAAATATCACCTACTGCACCTATGTTGTTCTTATTTTAGAAAAAAAATCATCATCAGAAGCAGCTTGTAAGGTGGATGATAAATTTTCAGGACAGTAAGGTATGTGTTTCTTGCATTTAGTCATGGTAAGCATTTAGCATTTAGTATATGCTAATTAATATTTGGCATAAACTGTTCATACAATATTGGCAAGTTAAAAAAAATGGAACATGTTGTTCAAAATGTCAAGAAACACCCCCCTTCTGCCCTTAGTTGCATGGGAAATTCAAAATTGTGAAAAACCTGATTTTGGGATAGATATGATAGCCATTTTATCTTTATTAGTATGGTAGATTTCATAATAAAATGTCCCACCAATACCTCATAAATCTGAGAAGGACGAAATGCACCTAAAATTTTTGTTTTACTACTACTACAATAAAACAACAACAGACAAAAAAAAATAGCATGGAAAAAGAATATTTGATGTTATGGAAGTCTTATACCCTCTAAATATTGGCACACACTAGAATATGTAGCTAAATTTTGCATAGGAGTCCATTTCAACATTTTTTTGAAACATCTTCAGAATGACAGTCTCATTCCAGAGCAACTTTGGAACAACAATATCATTATAGAGCAAGCTTCAAAACTAGACAAATTATGCCAAAAATTCTAGAAAATGTTGCAGAACAGCAGGGCACATTAGATATTAAGTTTCTTAAAGTTCTACCACAAGTACAAAGGATGAAAAAAAAAAAAAAAAATTGCAAGAACTACAATGCTTGGTGTAGTGCATTGAACTAAAGAACTTTCTCAGGTAGTAGGTGGAAAAAGTATGTTGTTCATCTTACTAGAGCCTACTAGGATGCATGAGGGCATGCATCAGTTCAAGCTAGGGGGAATGATGAGGCCTAGAAATACCTCATTATTACACTATGGTTGACATATAAAAATTGTCATAGTATTAAATATGACAGAGTTAATGTGCCAAATAGTGATTAGAATATGTTATTTGTTACATGTTTGCATGATTTTATGTTTGGAACATTATACCTCTTTTTTGACTATTTTTAACATTTTATGCACTATTTTAGTTGATTAGGTAGTAAATAAAACATGTATTGCAATTACATTTTGATGGCATGAATAGATTCCTCTCATCAATAACTACAACTTTGCTTTTTGAAGTAAGTCAATCCAAGCTGTAGATAAAAATTTATGAAGGTTACATCATTCCTATGCTTATTGTTCATTCCTACACTCATTGTTCATTCTTGCGCTCAGTGTTCATGCCTTAGTCTTTTCTGGAGCTATTAACAGGTGCAAATATGCATTAAAGGGAACATTGGTGGATCTACCGGGAATGATCCGGAGTTATTTAAGGTACAAAATTCATACCAATGGTACTTCATAATATAGATAAAACATGACCCAAATTTTAAGGCATATGGACAAGTAACCTAGAAGTTATGGGGCCTACAAAATGGCAGTTTCACACTTTTTGACAACTGGAAATGCTAGTAAAAATATGTATTAAATGCCGACTTGACAGCGATGCAGGGAGTAATTTATGAGGAATTAAGAGTTGAAAATTTAACCCAATGTTTTTCATATAACCAAGAACATGTGGACATAATTTTTTGAAAAATTGAGTTACGATGAACAAGTTATGAGCACTCCAAAAGGGCATTTGTGCATGTTTTGGCAGCTAGAAACAACAGTTCATAGTCCATACAAATTCCAGCCACCTGTCACTATGAAGGAAGGCATGGAATTTGTCAACTAAGAAGAGGTAAACGCTTGGAAATAGTTGATGGAGGATAGACATGACTCTTTCTCCACTTGACAATACTTCCACGTGATGCAAATGGGAGCAACAAGTCAAAAGGCTGAAATGCAAGAAATTTGGTAAATTTAGGACATAGTCATGCAAATTATAGCTAGCTATACATATACAGCAGGGCTTGGAATCAGTCACTCTAGCACATGACACCAATGAAGAATGATGTACAATATAATGGAAAATAATCCAAACTATCAACAACTTCCTCCCTATGCGTTTGGAGCGTAGATAAGCAATGAATTGTCACCTGCTTGTTATTCCGAAGTAGCACAGGGATAAGCGGTGCAAGAATAGGGAATAGCATAAGAACAACAAAAAATGGTCAAAATGCGTCAAAACTATGGAAAGCATGATTGGAAATTGACCAAGCGGTTATACCACCCTACTTGGACTCTTTTCCTTTAGCATAGGAAAACTAGATGGGATAAAGGGATAAAGTTTGACAAATTATAACCCTGCATTCCAAAAAACTATTTTATAAACAGTTGGAAATCCCTGAAACCTAGCAAACAGATATATCAAATTTGTCTTATAAATAAAGCTCTCAGCATGGTTAAGCATAATAAATATATAGATATATAAATGGATAAATAGAGATAGAGAAATAGGAGATAGTTATTAGCAGAAGATAAAGTCTTTGTAGCATTACAGTAAATTGTAGATTTTTCCTGCAGTACTGTAATGCAATTTTAGATGGAATAAAAGGTGCATTCTTCAAATTTTATTGGAATTTGAAGGTTGATAGTGCACATTTAATTTACCTGGTATAATTCTTCACCCTCTTCTAGTTCTGAAAGTAAGGGACACTTGCAGGATTAGAGGAAGGGCAACACAGTGACAGAAAATTCTTATTGATTTCTTGTTGTAGTAGATCAATAGAATTCTGTCAACATTTAGTTGCAAAATTAGTTTCATTTTAGAAGTGCACCATAGTATTTAGAACATGTTTAGAATAGTTTTCAACATTTAATAGGATTTGACAGCATTTTCCATAATTCACTGCAATTTCACGATTTCTATCATTTTCCAGCTTTGCAGCAATTTCCAGATTTATGTCATTTCACTACAGTTTCCAGATTTGTGTTATTCTCCAATTTTGCAATAGATGTTAACTTGATTTTCTAGATTTATAACATGCTCAGATAATTTTGAACTCTATAATTAGTTGATTTTTTTGCAACTGTGTGTGTGTGTTTTCAATTCTGCAATTTACTTTTTTATCACTTTCAATTTAGCAACATTTCACTTCCTGTTATTTCAAAGTTTGTAATTTTCATTTCCTACAATTTTAATTTAGTTTTATCTTCTGCAATTTTATTTCCAATTCTAAGAGTTAGAGGTCATACCAAACCCCCAAACACTAACTGATCCATCAATAAAGCGTATTTTCTAAATGAACTAATATTTAACCTGTTGGAGCCTTCTTTCGTATATAGCCTTGGACATCGCCTTGGATTGACACACATAATGATTAAATGATGAATGAACAACGAAACTCATCATATGCCAACCTAGGGACCAAGAGGGACTTGGTATGAGAATATCAACAAATATAAATATTGCCCTGCTAGCAAAACAAGCATGGAAGTTGTTCACTAACTACAAAGCAGAATGGGTCACTATTTTCCAAAGAAAATATATCAAAAACTTAACCCTTATGGACAATAACATCCCTATAAATGGATCAGCCTTCTAGCAAGGTGTTATCCAAGTGAAACCTCTTATCATGAGAGGGACTCACTGACAACTAGGCTCATGTGCTTCTATAGAGTTTTGGAAAGACATGTGGCTGAAAGACAAACCTCTCAAGGATCTGCCTAAGGTGTCCAGACTTAGACCAAGTCTCTAAAGAAAATGGGGAAGCAAAGTGAATAATTACATGGATAGGGGCACATGGAATATTCTCCATGAAGACAACAAGCACCTATTATGGGTCAGTAAGACTTTGTACAATATTTTGAGAACCACCATCATCCATACCATAGTCTCCCCAGATTACCCAATCTAGGCAGGAACTGAGTAGGGATTTCAGTCAAGTCTACCCACTCCATGTTAGTCAAATATCAGGTTCCCACTATTCCTTTCAAATTAGTTTGGGTTAAACAACTTCTCCTAAAAATTGGGTTCTTTGCCTGGACAACCATTCAAAACAAGTTCCTCACCACAAATAATCTTATGAAAAGAGGGATCCCTATCCCTAACAGATGCCACCTTTGTCTGTCCAATTGGGAATCCATTGACCACCTCATTTTAGAGTATGTGTTCACTATGGAGGGCTTATATCATTTTTTCACCACCTTTCAAATCCACTAGGCCCACCCCAACCCCTCATAGACATGTTCATCCAATGGCCTACTCCCTTCAAAAATTCCAAAGTAGCTTTCCTTTGGAAAATTTACCTCCACCATTTCATTTGGCAAGTATGGCTCGAACGTAATCATAGGGTATTCTCTTCCACCCTTTACAACTCCACATCCATAGCCATAAAATTCATTTCACACGCATCTAAAAACTCCCATATTATCCTATGGCCCAGATCCCCCTTGAGCAAGAATGAGGTTGACTTCATCAATTTCCTCAACATCCCTCTTCTCACCTTATCCCCCCTTGACCTATTCCAAGATAAAATCTCATTGGCTTCCCCCTCCTGAGGGATGTATAAAGGTGAAATTTTATGGCGCATCAAAAGGTAATCCCAGTCTATCCAGGGCAGGGGGAGTGATTAGGGATCATAGAGGAAATATAGTTATGAATTTTGTAGAGAATATTCATCATCATACAAACAATATAATTGAGGCATGGGCCCTGTGGTGAAGTCTTCAACTCATAAATAGGTCATGTATCAAGATCCATGTTTAATGGGACTCTCTTAATATCATTGGTTACCTCATCTCCAACAAAGTCCCTCCGTGGAATATCATACTCCTTATCCAAGAAAGTAGGAAGTTGTTAAACCAGCATTACTAGGTGGAATCTAGTCATACTTATAGAGAATCTAATCAGCTTGCGGATAGGCTAGCCAACTTGGGCTTAGCACAAACACCCATCACCGTGTGGCAATACTCATTCCCTCTATATGTCCTCCAAGTTACGACGTCAGATAGCCACGACAGGTACTCCAAATCCATCCATGATAACCAATGATTTATTATTTCTATGTTATGCAAGATTTACTTCGGGCATCCTATTGTTTGAGAGCCTTGCAATGTGTGCTCCAGCACCCATTTATTATTGTATGCTTCACTGTTATTCATCGTATGAAGTCAAAGTTTGGATCTCCATTTGTGATGTCCCAATGCTCTCTGTCAGCTCCCTCTGCCTTGTTTCCAATCGTACACTCTTTCCCCTCCATGTCTATACCCATGTATGTAGACCTTACCAAAGTTATTACCTTTACTAGTGTGGATATGGTCCCTAGGCTTCTCCTTAATCCTAGCCATCATTAGTGTGGCATCCCCCTGTCCACCTGTCACCCATCCGTGAGGTTCAGCATGAGTTTCTCATCTCCCACAATCTATTTAATTCCCATATTCAGCCTAGTCCACAAAATTTCTCTCTACAAGTCTATCCTATGGGCCTCCTCCACCACCTCTCTTCCTATCCCCACAACTACCACCATGACCTACCTTGAACCAAGCTTTCTCGAACTAGAAACCCTAGCATCTGCTTACCTGAAGGGTACCCAAATCACCACCCTATTATTGAAATTCTATAGATCTGAGGATGACATCACGAAGTACTTTGTTCACACGTGGTCGAAAGGTCATGTCTATGTCAAGAACCTACACTTTAAGGTCAATCTAGAGCTAATTGGTGAGATTATAGAGCTATTGATTGGTGGGTGTCTTGTTCGTCATGAAAAACACTACTGGGAACCTGAGTTGGAAGGTTTCCCCAACTACTGGAACTTCTTATTGGATGGCCATGCCCTTGACCATCAATTCCTTTCCCCCCATTCCTTATTTTTGTCATTCCCCTCATGTAGTACTTAGCCTGCGATGATTCCAACAAGCTTATGGCAAGATTCCACCTTGCCCTTGTCAACCATGTTCGAAGATACAAACCCATGAACATTATTGGGTTCCTTTATCAGTCTATGCATCTCTCTGTGGTCGTTGCTCGCAATAAAAGTACCCCCATACCCACCAAGGGATTTTTCTTGTTATTTTCTATCATGTTATGGCTAATCCTCCTATTGTCCCAAACACTCCAAAGCCCTACTCATCAATATTGAGCGAGCTTATGGCTAGCGATGGATTTCCAAGCACCTGGGCCTCCCAAAAAGGCGTTGTTGCTACTTCCCTTTCCATTCCATCCCCTTCCCCTTCCAAAACCATCCTCTCACCTCCCACCCCCACTCCCTCCCCTTTGAATCCAACCCCTTCCCCTTCCAAATCCACCCCGTCCACATCCAAACCCACCCCTCCAACCAAAAAGAAGCCTTCATTGGGAAATGTAAATCTAAAATCAAAGAAATGACAACCCGTATTTGTAGGTCATCTAGGGCTAAGAATCCCAAAATTAAGTCAAGTCAAAATTCTCCTCTAGATATTGAAGACCTCAGTGGGGACTTAGCCCCCACTTCTAGCATCTCCAACCGTCTCACTCGGATGTTTCTACGGAGTTTCATCATCACTTTCAAAAGCATGAGTGCCATCCTGAAGCATGCCATCCAGCATTGTTTTAACCAACCTGAAGAGGACATCACAGAGATTGACCCTTGAGCTGCTTTGGGTCTGTCAATTTTTTGTTGTTTTTGAGGTTTTATGGGAAGTTTTGATGCAATGTTTGTTGATGTCTGGTCTAGTGTTGTGCTAACCATCTGGTTGGGTCTCCCTATGTCAGCCCATGTGATGGCCCTAGTGATCATCTATGGATTATTTTTTTTAGCTTTAGTAGCCCCTGCAAGGGCAAAAACCACTTGATTATCGGCTTTTACATCTTCTACAAGGGAATTTTGGTAAACGTATCCCCTGAGCGAGATTGGTTAGGATGGTGTCGACTGATCCCTCTTGGGAGAGGATTATGCAACATGAATGCACTTCAATTTGATGAAGTTTTTGTATATCTGGGAGTGGGACCCAGTTAAAACCCTCTAAAATTCAACTACAACTTACCAAAAAATATATATATAATATTTGATAAAAAAATATAATAATTTTCATGCAAAATTTCTAAGATAAAGAAGGGAAATAAAAACTTAGTTGAGAAATTCTATATCGAGATAGAATTTTTTTTTCACTTGCTTTATAATTGATTTATTGTAGTTGTGTGTATTAAAATTATTTATTGTATTAATTGATTATATAGTATTCTTTCAATTGGTAATATAAGATTGAAACACAAAATAGGACATGTGTGTGGTTGTGTGTTAAATTCCCTATCAACTCTCCTCCTTATGAGAATTCATGGTGGTATGGGGATGCCCAAACCTAAGCATGGTTAGTAAAGGTTTATCACACTAACCAAATCTAACAATAATAATAATAAAATTTCAAATATAAAAAGTATTACATCATCACCACATAGTGGTATTACAACAGAATTTGGATATAATGCATGTATTCCTTGACAATATTTTAACCTTGGTCTCCTCTTTAAATACTAAGGAATCTAATTCATTAAGCTAATATCACTTGATAATTGATGAGATGATATTGAAATTAACCACACATATTATAATGGTATTTAAATTATTATTATTTATTTATTTAAATTAATTATATGGATTTAAAAGGGTTCCATCCCTATTTTTAATGTTGATCACATAGGGGTATTACAAATTAACTAAGAAGCATATATTCCTTGGAAAAACATGAAACTAATTTTTTTCTTAAAAATCAAATAATTTAATTAAACTAATATTATTTGATCAATTAACCATATTATTATAACAATAAATGTAATATATATATTTTTAATTTCTTTATATAATACTTATAAATATTAAAAAAAAAAACAAAATATAACAAACAACTAAATTAAATATTTGTATCTATAAATATAAAATAACCAAATAAATCTGAAAAGCTTAGCGTTGTAGGGCCGACATTTATTTTGATGGTTATCACTCTTATAGGATTTCCATAACCTTTTTATATATGTTTTACTTCTCTTTACCAATTAACAAAATGATATTGGTAATATACAGGTAGGGCCAATAGTCCCTAATGAGACATTATTATTATCTCATAGAATATAAGGGGTGTTAATACCCCTTTAAATTAGAGGTGTATTAGGTACCTATGTTTAACTAATAAGCCTGATATTATTTATATCTAGGAAACTAAAATGACAAAAGTAGTTTCAAAAGTTATGAAAGCAATATGCGTAAGATGTGAATGGGATGCTATAGATTCTAAAGGAGCTATAGGAGGAATTATAACTTGTTGGAACCCTTATAGAATTACCTATGTAACAATTCATAAACTAGGCATTGGATAGCCTCCTTTATCACTTGCTACTTTGAAAATATTCATTTCATCCTTATCAATGTCTATGGACCTATTATAACTTAATCAAGTAGATTAGAAGTTTAGAGTGAGATTGAAGCCTTTATGAGAAGTAAATATCAAGAAACTCAATTCATGATCATATGATATTTTAATGCCATAACCATGTTGAAAAAAAATTTAGGGGAGTTAGGAAATTAACCCAAAGTATGAGAGATTTCTCAAATTTTATTCAAAATAATAATTTATGGAAATTTAAGTTTGAAGAAGACAACTATACATTTCCAATAATAGGAGAGGCTAGAAACTAATAGAAAAAAATTATATGGATGCATACTCTCATATCATTAGCTAGATGAAGGAAATTTTGCTAAATTTAATACCTTTACAAGGATTGGTTCAAATCATTGGCCAATAAGAGTTAAAATGGTGGTAGTGAATTTATATAATATATATATATATATATATATATATATATATATATATATATATATATATATATATATATATATATATATATATTTGAGCAGATGTGGGAAGACCATCAACAATTTGTTGATATGATAACACAAACATTGAATTCTTTAGAAAATGGTGGTTTGTATGCTCTTCCAAAAAATATTAAATCTATGACATCTAGATTAAAGTAGCGGAACAAGAACACTTTTGGAAATATTTTTTAGAAGAAAAAAGTAAAAATAAAATATAAAATTTCAAAATTTCGAAAAGGTTATCATAAAAATCCAATATTAGAGGAAAGATATTTACTTAGAAAATATCATAATATTTTGAGTAAGGAAGAGAAATTTTGGAGATTAAAATCAAGATAGACTTGGTTAAAAGAAGGAAAAAAATATAGAATTTTTTTCATAGGATGACTATAGTATATGTTATAATAAGTAATTATTCTATTAAGTTCTACTAGAATAGACTTACTTGAGTTTTCACTCCTTCATGAGTCAGGTACTCTCAGTTATAGTCTAGATCATATTTTATTAGTTGTTGTATTCCAACGGCTCTTAGTGATCAACTTTGTTATTTATACAAAGTTGATCCACGGAATAATCAATGAGTTCTACTCTTCTCTTCATATTTTGTGTAATGCTTTGCATGTCTATTTTTAGGAAATTCTAACATGGTATCATAGCAGGATAGATCTTGCTAGAATTATCTCTTGAAGATTCTAGGAGTTGGTTCTTTGTATCTTTTGTTGGCTTCTCCTTTTTTTTTTTAAATGGTCCTTCAATAATATTATATATATATATATATATATATATATATATATATATATATATATATATTTCAGCTATATTTTTTATGTAGGTGGGCTATTCTAAAAAAAAAATTCTCCTTCTCTGTTAAGGAAGGGAAGATTAATTGTCTTCTAGTGTAAACTTTTTAGAATAATTGCCCATTTTGTTTATAAGCATACATATTATCTTATTATTATTTTCTTAAGAAAGCACGTTATTCAAGCATTTTTATTACTTGTTATTATTTTTTAATAACGAGCTTGATATCATAGGATTTTCTCCTATGTTTAAGTGTTTCTTCTTCATAGAAAAAAATGTTGTGTTGACCTTTCGTTGATCTCGGAGTCCTCGAGAAGCTTGCAAATTGTGCAATCAACAACCTCTGTTGACCGCTCTCTATTTCCCTTCGGAACCTCTCTTCCACCTATCTAGTGAAGACTATTTTTTCCTCGATTAACGTAGCACTATTCATAAAAATATTCTAATTAAATCTATTAAAGTTGTTTGCCTTTGTGATCTTGGAATGATGTCTTCTCAATATTAAATTTGATACGTTTTTAAAGAAACATATTTTTTTAATATTATTAATGTCTATAATGCTCGGCGAACTTATGGTTTCAAGAAGTTCTAAAGTTTTCTATTAAATTTGTTTGCCTTTATAAATTGGAATGACGTCTTCTAGATATTAAATTTGATACGTTTTTAAATAAACGTGTCATCTTAATTTTTTTAAACATCTTTTATGCTTGGTAAACTTCAAAAAGAGCTCGTTTAAGCCAAAATTTATTTCCTAAGTTCACCATGTCTCTCATTGAAATTGATTGACGAAGGTTAAACGGCTATATTTGGGTTCCTTTTTAATCTCATTTGGGCCATGTCTATATAACAGTGCATTCACAATTTTTGAATATTGTATTTCTTGTTTACAGTATCTAATTATTTCTTTGTTTGGTATAGCAGCAGGTAAAAGTAGCAAATATATGATTTTTTTACTATCCCTTTTGCTAAGAAAATAGGATATATATTTTTTAGATTTATGTCTCTCTTGTTCTTCTACTCTACAAGTTAAAATATCTTCTCTAACGACAACGCGTCTCAAATAAAAAGTAGAGCCTCGTTCGAAGTAAACCGTGGTGCAAGTTAACAATATATTGCTAGGCCCATGGCATTGGTGGTCCTATATTGGGTTACGTCTGCCCTTCAAAGCTCGAATTCTAGTTTTCTATGTCACATTGCATCTGTCGCATCTTAGAAGGAGGAAGGCACTGAAACTTTTATATTATAATAATTTTTTTCTACAAGTGACTCTATTCAAGTGTTTCCATTTCATCTGAACACCAAATATTTTTATAGTATATTATATATCCTTTACTTCGGGTTAGCATTTGTAAATATGACCATCAACGCCTCATATTATGATAATCTATTGTCCTCCTTTGGTGAATTAGGTTTTTTGTATCGGTTTATTAAAACCTTTGATTTAGAAGGTCATCCTTGCAACAAACCTTTGACTCCATTTTTTCAAAGAGCCTTTACTTTTTTTCAAAGGATCTCTTCAAAATTCATGAGTCAATTGTAACAAAATTAATAAAAGAGTTTATTTGAGGGGGTTGCAAGTGAAATTTATTGCACATTTTTGTTTTATCTTTTGAGGGGGGTTGTTAAATTTTGTGTCTATATTCTTCTATATTCATTTAATTCCTTTTAGTAGCATATAATTAAAAGGTGTTATTGTTGGAAATATTCATTTAAGTATTTCATAAAGAATGTACTCACTAATTAATCACACCCTCTTAACATCAAAAAATTAATAATTGTTTTTATTATTTTTTATAATTTTTTTTTTCAAAAGTGTCATATTTTTTTTTATATATGATTGTCTATTCTTGAATTATTAATGCAAAACCATCAATATATAACTAAATAAATATTTTAAATTATTTTTTGGTTATATCTATTTTATAGGTATTATAATATTAAATATTCTTTCATTATTTTGGCTTTTCTAAAAGTAAATTCTATACTTAAAAGGATAATTTTTTTTCCTTCAAAATATATTGCCTATGTTCCATGTACCATTGAATCTAAAAACTTATAGTTTCCCTCATGTTAGGGCGGGTTTTTTGAGAATATTGGTATAAAGTCTTGGAAAATAGTTTTCTTGATCAACCATATTTCACATATTGAATATCTTTCTAAATTATAATTTCCCTCTCGTAAGGGTGATTAATTGAGATTTTCCAATATATATCTGGCTAATCACACTGTATTTCAAGCCTAGATTCCTTAATTTATTCTACTCATTACTTAAAGTTTCCCTCAAGTAAGGGCAGGTATTGAGAAGAAATATTAAAGGACTGGCAATCTTCTAAAGTCAATTTTAATATATCAAAACTCCAATACTTATAGTTTCCCTCTTGTTAGGGTAGGTATTTTGAGGATTGTGATATTAAATAACTTCATCTCTTCTTTAAAATCAATTGCATTAATCCAAAATTGAAGTTGTAAGGAGGGGTATATTGGTTAAACTTCAAACTTTTAAAAAAATAAATACAATTGATTCTATCACTCCTCATAACTTTCACACTTGGAAACCCAAAATTTTAAATCTTATATCTCAAAAAGAGCTCACTCATTTGCTAGAAGAAAAACAACCAGAATTTGAGAAATAATATTAAATATTTGTTCATAAAGGAAAGATGTGTGAAACAATGGGTATTATAAGCACTAATGTTCATGAAATTTTATGGTTTCACATTATAGATTGTAAAAATCCTTATGAAATTTGGGATAAAGTAAAGAACTTATTTGGAAAAGTAGAACAAATGAGTTCAATGCAGCTTGAGGCAGAATTAACAACTTTATCTCTTGACGACTTCAGCAATATTGTTGACTTTTTCACAAAATTCAAAGAAGTCCTTACTCAATTTAAATGAAGTGGCAAGGATAAAAAATACAAAGAATGCATATATCTAATTCTTTCTAAATTTAATGGTGTATTTTAGATATTCGCAACCACCTTTCTATCTACAAAAGATGCTCTTAGTGCAAGTTTCAAAATGCCCTCCTTAGAATAATTCTATTAGAGATTAACTAGAGAAAAAACAAAACTTGCAAAGTATGAGATCTCTTTCTATTCCTCTAAAGCCTTAGTAGCATCTACCTCCACTGAATACAAATTCAAAAAGAAATAAAGAAGTCCCATAACTTGTACTCATTGCAAAAATAATGGTCATTTTACAAATAAATGCTGGAAAATATTACAACAACTAATGGAAGCTATAAAGAATAAAAATATATACAATAAAAATCAAACAGGAAAAGCCCTAAATATCCAAGGGAATACCACAAATACTTCTTCTAATTATTGGATCCTAGATTCTAGAGCAACTCATCATATGACTACTTCAGATGAGTCATTTTCTTCAATCTCCTCATGTTCAACATGTAGCATAGAAGTTGGTGACTCCTCCTTTATCCCAATAAAAGGAAAGGGTGACATATTAATTAATGGTGGCTCTATCAGTAATGTTCTCTATGTTCCAAAAATTGCCACCAGTCTCCTCTCTATCTATCATATTTGTACTTCTAGAAAGGGGAAAAATGTTCTCTTCTCTCCAACATGAGTTGAGATAAGAGACTTACAAGACCCCCACTCTCTTTTAGTCAAAGTCTATATTGATCACAACACTCACCTATTTCACTTCAAAGGATTAAAAAATCTAAAAGGGACCTCCTATTTTGTGGCTCATGGAGATCTTGAAAGCAAAATTTTTCATGAAAGGTTTGGTCATCTCAGTTATAACTACCTAAAATAATTGAGCTCCCATTAAATGGTAACATGTTTACCTCAAGTCACTTCTATTAATGGATTATGTCTTGGATGTGCTCTTAGAAGACAACATCAAGATCATTTCCCATCAAGTAGTTCTCTAAAAGCATCATCCCCTCTAGAGTTAATCCATAGTGACTTGATGTTTTTTCCAAAATCTTCTTTAAAAGGAGAAAAATATGCTCTAGCCTTCATTGATGTCTTTTCTAGAAGAAATTGGGTCTACTTCCTAAAATATATAATTGATGTTCTATCCCACTTCAAAGTCTTCAAAGCCTTAGTTGAAAATTAGGCCTCTTGCAATATCAAGCAAATTCACACAAATAATAGGGGAAAATATTGCAGTAATGAGTTCTCCATATTTATATCAACTCATGGCATCATTCATCAGCATTCTATCTCTAATAATTCACACAAAAATGGTATTGTAGAGAGAAAAAACTAAAAATTGAAGGAAATGGCAAACTGCATACTCCATTCAAGAGATCTTCCAAAAAAAATTTGGGCAGAAGCTATAAACTTTGTAAACTATATTCAAAACTTCATACCTCATAAAGATCTTGACCATTTAACTCCTAAAGAATCATGGACTAGTTCAGAACCAAATGTCTCCTTCTTCAATATTTTTGGGTGTACTGCTTGAGCACATATCCCAAAGAAGAAAAGGAAGACTCTAGATAAGAAAATAAAAAAATTCATCTTTGTTAGTTATGGTGAGGAAATGAAAGCATACAAGCTCCTTGATCCCACCAATCAAGAGGTCTTTTTCATAGGAATTTCCAATTTGATGAAATGTTCCCTCAGAAATATCCTCAACCATCCTCTACTTTTATTGAGCCTTCTCCTATAGTAGAACATCAATATAATGAAGAACCAAATTTAGATATTAATCTAGATATTTATGTTCAATATGAGGAACCTTTAACTCCAACTCAAAGTCTTTCCACTCCTTCAACTCCTTCTACTATACCAAAATGCACCTACACCATTGTTAAAGAAGTTACTCCTTACATTCAAAATCTTCCATCATTGAGATTAACCAAATCCATAGGAACTGGTCTTGTCTGTTAGTATATTTCTCTGATCCTCAATATTTCAAAGAAGCCACTGGTATTAAAGAATGGGATGACAACATGGAAAATGAATTCTCTTCCTTAATCAAAAATAAAACTTTGTATTTAGTTCTCCTACCTAAAGTAAGGAAATTAGTTCATTGTAAATGGATTTACAGAACAAAATATGGACCTAATGGAGAAATTGACAAACACAAAGCTCACATAGTAGCCAAAGGTTTCTCTCAAACTGAAGGAATTGATTATGTTGAAACCTTTGCACCAATTGCCAAAATGGATTCTGTTAGACTAGTTCTTTCTCTGGCTGCTTTCCAAAAGTGGCTAGTATTTAAGTTGGATATCAAAAGTGCTTTCTTACAAGGGGACTTAAAGGAAGAGATATTGATGGGGGACAAAAAATTGCTCCTTTCAATGCCACAAAATTTCTCATTAAACAACTTGAAAAGATTTACAGAAATGGCAGTAGTCTACCAAATAAACTCCTCTACTCCCCCCTGGAAGAAAAATAGCCCAAACAGGTCCAGAGTGGCCCTCTTGCCTTCAGCTCTACAACTATGTCTCAGAATTTTTTTAACCCCTTGTACATGCCTTTGCTTCCTATTTTAAAACCTTTGGGTTTCTTTCGAGGTCTCGACCCTCTAGGCCATTAATGACCCACCTAGAAGAATACATCCTCCAAATCTCAAAAGTCATCTCTTCCTCACCTTCGATGACTGAACCTTCACATATTTTACCCTATCTGGCAACTACCACTAGGTCAGTCATGGAAACATGCATTGATGAGCCATCTAAACATCTCTAACCTTTGGACACAGCATTCAAGTGGTCGCCATGCTCAGCAAGCTTAGCGGGCAAGAAATCATGCTTTAATGAGGCCTTTGACCACCTCAGAAAACACTGTCTAGGAACACATGTCTTTTTGAATTGTCAACCAGTAGTATGTCATGATATTGTGACATTTTTATTCCTTACTACCTTTCTCTTCTTCGGGTTGCGATATCGTGACATGTCATGATATCACGAGATCTTTCCTTTTTGGCTCTTCTTTCTCCTTTTTGGTCATGAAATTGTGACATGTCGTGATATCACATCTTTTATTTCTACCTCCTCCTCACCTCTAGGGTCATGAAATCATGACATGTCATGATATCATGACATTTTTCCTTTTTGCTTCCTCCTCGCCTCTTGGGTCATGAAATTTTGACATGTTACGATATCGTGATATTTTTCCTTTCTACTTCCTCCTTGTCTCTCGAGTCACGAAATCGCGACATGTCGCGATATCATGACATTTTTCTTTTCTACTTCCTCCTCGCCTCTTGGGCATGAAATCACGACATGTCATGATATCATGACATTCTTCCTTTCTGCTTCCTTCTCACCTCTTTGGGTTGTGAAATCACGACATGTCATGATATCATGAAATTCTTCCTTTCTGCTTCCTTCTTGCCTCTTTGGGTCACAAAATTGTGACATATTTGCTCTCTAATTTATCTCTCTATTTCGGGTCACGAAATCACGACATGTCGCAATATCATGAAAATTTTCTTCCTTGCTTTTTTTCTACTCCTTCGGTCGTGATTTCATGACGTGTCGCGAAATCATGAAATTTTCTTCTCTAGCCCTTCCTGTCTTCTTTCGGTTATGATTTCACATGTAATGAAATCGCAACATTTTTCCTCCATGCCTTCTCTCTCCTTCCTGAGTCAGAAAAATGTGACATGTCGTGATATCATGACACTTTTTCTCCTTGGCGCCTTCTCTCATCCATTGGTCACGAAAATGCGACATGGCACGATATTGTGACACCTTTTCTCCTTAGCGCCTTCTCTCGTCCTTTGGTCATGAGAATGCGACATGTCATGATATCGTGACACTTTTCTTCCCTTGTGCCTGCCTTCTCTCATCCTTTGGTCATGAAAATGTGACATGTCATGATATCGCGACACTTCTCCTCCCTTACGCCTTCTCTCGTCCTTTGGTAATGAAAATGTGACATGTCATGATATCATGACACTTTTTCTCTCTAGCACCTCCTCTTGTCTTTTGGTCACGAAAATGTGACATGTCATGATATCACGACACTTCTCTCTCTTGTGCCTCCTCTTGTCTTCTGGTCATGAAAATGCAACATGTCACGATATCGCGACACTTTTCTCTCTTGTGCCTCCTCTTGTCTTCTGGTCATGAAAATGTGACATGTCACGATATCGTGACACTTTTTCTTCTTTGCCGACATGTCGTGATATCGTGACACTTTTTATTCTTTGCGGTATTTTGCCTTTCGTTGGATGCTCTTGCATCAAAAAATTGGGGTGCATTGAGAAGTGACCTTCACTTCCTTATTCTCCTCTGGGTTTAAGCCCTCTATGAATCTCCTCTTGTAGGGCCTGAACTTGCCTCTACAAAGATCTAAAATCTTCTGTTGGCACGATATTTCTTCCACCACCACAGTTTCTTCGTGGAGGCATTCTGCTTGTTTCTCTTACAACTCTTCCACAGATCCTGGTGTAAGCTGCCTCACTTTCGATGATCTGCTCACACACTTAGGAAATATCGCTCTTCCACAGATCCTGCTACAAATTGAATCACTTTCGATGATTTGTTTACACACTCAGGAACTCCCGCTCTTCCATAGATCCTGGTGCAAACTGCCTCACTTTTGGTGATCTGTTTACACACTCAGGAACTTTCACTCTTCCACAAATCTTGGTGCAAACTGCCTCACTTTTGGTGATCTATTTACACACTCAGGAACTCCCACTCTTCCACAAATCCTGGTGCAAATTTCCTCACTTTCGGTGATCTTTTTACACACTCAGGAACTCCCGCTTTGATACCACCTGATGAGGGACAAAAAATTACTCCTTCCAATACCATAAAATTTCTCATTAAAAAACTTGAAAAGATTTACATAAATGGTAGTAGTCTGCAAAATAAACTCCTCTACTCCCCCTGGAAGAAAAATAGCCACAACAGGTCTATAGTGGCCCTCTTACCTTCAACTCTACAACTCTGTCTCAGTAGTTTTTTGACCCCTTGTATTGCCTTTGCTTCCCCTTTTAAAACCTTTGGATTTCTTTCGAGGTCTTGACCCTCTAGGCCATTAATGACCCACCTGGAAGAATACATCCTTCGAATCTCAAAAGTCAACTCTTCCTTGCCTTCGATGACTGAACCTTCACATCTTTTACCCTATCTGGAAATTGCCACCAGGTCAGCCACAAAAACATGCATTGATGAGCCATCTAAATTTCTCTAACCTTTGGACATAGCTTTCAAGTGGCCGCCATGCTCAACAAGATTATCGAGCAAGAAATCATTCTTTAATGAGGCCTTTAACTGCCTTGGGAAACATCATCTATGAACACATGTCTTTTCGAATCATGAACCAGCAGTATGTAGTGATATCGTGACATTTTTCTTCCTCACTGCCTTTCTCTTCTTCGGGTCATGATATCGTGACATATTTCCTTTTCGGATCTTCTTTCTCCTTTTCGGTCGTGAAATCGTGACATGTCATGATATCACGACATCTTTCCTTTCTACCTCCTCCTCACCTCTCGGGTCACGAAATCATGACATGTCATGATATCGTGACATTTTTCCTTTCTGCTTCCTCCTCGCTTCTTGGGTCATGAAATCATGATATGTCACGATATCATGACATTTTTCCTTTATGCTTCCTCCTCACCTCTCGGGTCACAAAATCATGACATGTCACGATATTGTGACATTTTTCCTTTCTGCTTCCTCCTTGCTTCTTGGGTCGTGAAATCATGACATGTCACGATATCATCACATTCTTCCTTTCTGCTTCCTTCTCTCCTCTTTGGGTCACGAAATCATGACATGTCGTGATATCACGACATTCTTCCTTTCTGCTTCCTTCTTGCCTCTTTGGGTCACAAAATCGTGACATCTTTGCCCTCTACTTTCTCTCTTTATTTTGAGTTGTGAAATCGCAACATGTCACGATATCGTGGCAGTTTCCTTCCTTGATTTATTTCTGCTCCTTCAGTCGCGATTTCATGACATGTCGCGAAATCATGAAATTTTCTTCTCTGGTCCTTCCTGTCTTCTTTCGGTCATGATTTCGTGACATGTCGCGAAATCGTGACATTTTATCTCTATGCCTTCTCTCCTTCCTGAGTCATGAAAATGTGACATGTCGCGATATCGCGACACTTTTTCTCCTTGGTGCCTTCTCTTGTCCATTGGTCGCAAAAATGTGACATGTCACGATATCGTGAAACTTTATCTCATTTGCGCCTTCTCTCATCCTTTGGTCATGAAAATGCGACATGTCATGATATCGCGAAACTTTTCTTCCCTTGTACCTTCTCTCGTCCTTTGGTCATGAAAATGTGACATGTCGCCATATCATGACACTTCTCCTCCCTTATGCCTTCTCTCATCGTTTGGTCATGAAAATACGACATGTCGCGATATCATGACACTTTTTCTCTTTGGTGCCTCCTCTTGTCTTCTGGTCATGAAAATGCGACATGTCGCGATATCACGACACTTCTCTCTCTTGTGCCTCCTCTTGTCATTTGGTCGTGAAAATGCGACATGTCACGATATCGCGACACTTTTCTCTCTTGCACCTCCTCTTGTCTTTTGGTCATGAAAATGCGACATGTCGCGATATTGCAACACTTTTTCTTCTTCGCCTACATGTCACGATATCGTGACACTTTTTCTTCTTTGCTATATTTTGCCTTTCGTTGGATGCTCCTGCATCAGATATTTATGTAATAACCTATTGCTTTCACTCAATACTTCTCTCTTGTTTGTAGGCTAATGAAGTCTCTCTATGACCTCAAAAAATCTCCTAGAGCTTGGTATAATAAATGGACTCCTTCCTTATTTTCTAAGGTTTTTCTCATTGTGAGTCTGATAACACAATTTACATTTGTAGAGATGAAGGAAAATAACCATACTTGTTCTATATGTTGATGATCTGCTACTCACTGGTAGTGACTTCACTCACATTCATACTATAAAAGACTCCCTCTCTAAAAAAATTGATATGGTTAATCTGGGTCTAGCACATTACTTTCTTGGGATCCAAATAAATCAAACTAATGTAGGAATTTCATTGTGTCAATAAAAATACACTCTAGATCTTCTTCAAATGTTTAAAATGATAGATTACAAACCATCCCCTACACATTTTCATTATTGAGTCAATCTAAGTACTTCCTGCACATCCCCTCTATGTAATGCAACTTTATACCATTAACTTGTAGGAAGTCTGGTATACCTTACTCATAGTTGTCCAAATATCTCATTTGCTATTGGCTTAATATCTAGATTCTCACATCAACCTAATTTCAATCATTAGCAAGCAACAAAAAGGATCCTCTGCTACTTGCAAGGAACTACTCACTTTGGAATTTTATATGAGGGAAAATTTATGGATATCATTGGCTACACGGATTCATATTGGAAAGGTTCAGTAGAATATAGATGTTCAACTTCTGGCTATATTTTGTGTCTTGGTTCTTCACAAATTGCTTGGTTATACAAAAAATGACAAGCAGTGGTCTTATCATCTACAAAGGCAGAATACATGGCTGCAATTTTAGGAAGTCAGGAAGCTCTTTGGCTTCATCAGATTCTAAAATAATTTGGATTTTCCAATGAAAAACCTATTACTATTTAGTGTGAAAATCAGAGCATAATTCATATTGCACGCAATCCAGTTGAGCATCAGTGCACCAAGCACATTGAGATACACATGCACTTCATTCGATAGCATATTCAAAATAAGGACATATAATTGGACTATATTCCAACTAAAAATTAGGTTGTAGACATATTCACCAAGTCCTTTACTTCTCCGTGTTCATATAGTTGCAAGAGAAACTTGGAGTATTACAGCTACAGTGAAATAGAGGTCTTTATACCTTCTTTTATTATTGTATTCTTTGGAGAATGGTTTTTTCCCATGTAGTTTTGTTATCATCTCTCCCTTACATATTGTACATGAGTACCTCATCAGGCCATGTTATTGGGACTCATTATTGTTTTTGTTACTAAGGATAATCTTCTCCATCCAAAGACATGCCTATTTATTTCATAGTAGATGGTTTTTCCCATGTGGTTTTTTTACAATCTCTCATATATATTGTAAATGAGTACCTCATCAATCCATGTTTCCAGGACTCATCCTTTTAAGAAGATAATATTAACAAACCTAAGACATGCCTCTTCCTTTTTTTCCTTTTGATAGTTGGTTTTTCCCATTAGGTTTTTACCATATACTCAAAATTAAACCATTGTACATGAGTGCCTCCTCAGGAACTGTTGTCGGGACTCAGTTGTACAATACACCCCTAGTATCACTTAAGATAGGGGTGTTATAATGAGTAATTATTCTCTTATGTTCTACTAGGATAGACTTACTTGAGTTTAAACTTCATCATAAGTCAGGTAAACTCTCAGTTATCGTCTAGATCAGATTTGAGGATTTTTTGTAATCAAACGGATTTCAATGAATAACTTTGTTATTTATACAAATTTGATCCATGGAATAATCAATGATTTCTACTCTTCTCTTCATATTTTATTTAATACTTTGCATTTCTATTATTGGGAAATTCTAACAGTATAGAGATGAATACCCATAATTAGTAGAATTAAATCAATAGAAAGGGTTTGGATTTAAGATCAGAGTGAAATTAAAAAAGAGGTAAAGTATTTTTTCTAGGATCAAAGGATTTTGAAGTTCTTAATGATAAAATTTGTCAAAATGTACCTTGAATTATAACGAATGAAGACAATAGGAAACTGATGGAGCCTATTAATCTAGAAGAAGTTCATTTAGCTCTTTCTCTTTTTATAAGGATAAATACTTAGGTCTATATGGGCTTTCTACAACCTTTTTCCAACATAATTGAGATATAATAAAGTATTATTTATTGGTGGCAGTGGAACAGTTTAGGGTAAATCAATACATACCTTATAAAATAAATGAAATATATCTTACCCTAATTTTATAAAAGAAGTATATTGAATTTTTTTATTCTTTTAGACCCATAAGCCTATGTAATATGGCTCATAATATTATCTCCAAAGTGATGGTGAATTGATGAAGGCCATTTTTAGATAAAATTGTTTCAAAAGAGCAAGGAGTATTTATGAAAGGGAGACAAATTTTTGATGGGATCATAGTAGCTCATGAAGTTATATATTTAAAAACTTTAAGAAAAGAGAAAGCAATGATATTAAAATTTAATATGAGTAAATTCTATCATAGGGTTAAATGGGATTTTCTTTTTGTAGTTTCAGAAAAATTTAGATTTAAGAAGAAATCGGTTAGATGGATTAAAGCTTGTGTTTCTATAGTTTCTTATTCAGTTTGGGTTAATGGGTTAGTAACTAAATATTTTAAATCCAAGATAGGCCTTAGATACGAATATCCTTCATCTCATCATTTGTTCATTATATGGTAGAGGTTTTGAGCAAAAACTTAAATAAGGCTTCCAACTATGGAATTATAAGTGGACTTAAGGTTAGTAATAACATCAACAACATCACCCATCAACAATTTGTATATGATACAACTCTTTTTGTAAGGGCAAGGATAAGTGAGATCAAATATTTGAATTTTTTTAAGGAATACAAAAGAGCATCAAGAAAAAAAGTTAATAGGAAAAAAATTAAAATATACTTCCTTAACACTCTAGCTAATATCAAAGTAAGAATTTATATGTTTTTTCAAATGGAGGAAGTAGATTTATCATCAAATTATCTAGGGATGCCTTTATTTAAGGTAAGAATGAGGATATAATTATGGAATCTAGTTATTAGTAAAGTTTAGAATAAACTTATATATTGGAAAGGTAGATGGTTATCATTAGTAGGAAGAGTCAAATTAATTAATTTAGTCTTACAAGCCATTCAAAAATATTATGTCATTGTATACTATGCTAAAATTAGTTGAAATTTTTTTAATCTATATTATGTGATACTTTTTATGGTTAGGTTTATATGATAAAAGGAAATTTCTTTTGGTGAAATGGAGCGAGTTGAGTAATGATAATGAAGAACACAAGATTATACTAAGAGGGGGGTGAACAGTATAAGATACAACTTTACTCTTTTTTTTTGAAGCAATAACTTCAAATAATAATAATGAAATAATGAAACAATGCTCAAATCACCACACACATGAGAGACAAAAAATTTACATGGAAACACCCTCTCGGGACAAAACCATGGTAAAATATTGCTTATATTTTTCTTCAATAAATTTCATGGGAACCAACCCATAGGAGACACCAATCCCCTATACAATTTTGTGGACATCAATCCATAAGATACACAAATCCCCTATACAAGTTCATGGACACCAATCCCCTTGCACAATTTCATGGACACTAATCCACAAGTGACACCAATCCCCTTACTCAAGTTTGTGGACACCAATCCATTGGAAACACAAATCATGGTGGGACACCCTAAGGTTTTCCATTTATGATTTTTATTACTAATTTACTTGCTATTTTTTGTTATATTACAGGGTTTTCAGAAGCGCATATTTCATATATTTTGCTAGATCTAGGGTTTTTGGAAGTTTACAGAGGTTGTAGAAGATGCACGAAACACCCAAAAATGCTCAGAGACCATCCAAAAATGCCTAGGTGTATTTTAGAAATGCCTAGGTGCATTTTAGAAATTCCCACAAGCATTTTACATAGACTTAGGATAGATACATAGGTCATTTTGAAGTCCACTAACTAAGCCCTAGTTTTTCTATTTACATTTTTTGGTTGTTTTATGTCTTTTTCAGGTTTCTAAGATAAAAAGAACTTCACTAATTAACCTGGAAAAGAACATTTATATTAACATGTATTTTAGGATTTAGATTACTCATTTGCATTCATTCACATATTTTATTTTAATTTTTTCGATTTTCTATTATGTGAAAAAATAATACTACATTTTGATTGCATGTAAATTAAAATTACATAATTAGTTTACATTATTATGGTTAGATATATCTATTTTTGGTGGTCTAAGTAGGAATATTGTTCATATACCAAGAATACCCCCATACTTGGATGATTACATAAGAAGGAATAGATGAACCCCTCAGCTATTTAGAGTGGGTTTTAAGAGGTGTACTCTATATCCTTTGGAGAAATTGGTATTGTGAATAATGGCTTCTAATTTAGACCATTAAAAGTGGTTATTTTTCTAACATTGTTTGAACACCATAGAAAATAATAAAATTTAAAAATAACCACACACTACATGATTCACATTCAATAGTAGTGGTTGGATTTCATCACCAACCATTGCTTTAGATGTGGTGATAGTGGCTTTCATCTCCATCCATTGATATTTTCCCTAAGAAACCCTAGGTCACCCCTGAGAAATCTTGCTAGATTTCATCATTAGCAAAAATCTCGTTGCCTCAACTTAGCCATAGTATTTACCTTTATTTTATTAATTTAGATTACCACATTTGTAAAACACAATATTGAAACATAATAAGTAAACTCATATTAAAATGAGATAACCAATGAATAAGGTAAGACTCATGTGTTAAAAAAACTTAGCATTGGTTGTTTGTTTTGATTGTAAAATTTAAATTAGGTGTTTCAATTTACTGTATAGTCTATATTTTGATTTATTTTCTTTATGGTATTAATAAGAAAATAGAAGTAAGAATTAAATCAAGATAATCAAATGGAACCTTCATCTACCTTCCCAACCACTTGTGTGGTGGAATACCTAAATGTGACACAACCAAACTTGTTTACAGGTCCCTCACATTCCTTACCATCCACAACCTTTCATATGGCTATGCCCCAAGGAGAGTCAACTTCCCCTACCATCGACCATAATATTACCCATATAGACATGGCAAGAGTAGAAAATCTCATGAAGTATTCTATATATTTCTTAGAGTTATTCCCCAAATCACCTATATAGGATTCCATTTTACAACAGGAGCCTATTTATTTCCAGCCACCATCGACATTTACCCAAGTGTATACCAACCCTCTTTTTGAGGCATTAGTTGCACCTTCTTCACATATGTCCATTTCTCAACCCTAATATTATACTAGCATCTCATACATATCTACATACACCAACCCCTTGTATGAAGCACATGTAAATGGTACTTTACAAGTTTTAGCCTCACAAGTTTCCATACCTAGTGTAACTTATCCCCAAGCCATATCTTCCATACCATCTACCTCCATATCCTTATATTCTAATAGAGATATTAATGAGGTGTGGGAACACTTAAATAAATTCCTAAGACAACATAAAATTCTTAACAACAAGCACAGGTGAACCCTAAATCTTTACCAAACTCTACTTAGACTGTCCTTGTTAACTAGGGTCCATCATGGGTACAATAGTCTTTTGTGGTCTATATACTTGTTCCTCCACCAAGCCATACCACTACCCATCCTATTCCCATTTCCCAACCTATACATAACCTTCATACATTAACATCATTCTATAATTCCTCATATTTCCATCATCAGTCTTCAATTGATCAATTTCCATCAAATTCACCTAGCCATCATTACAAATATCATCATCACTTAGTCACTTCACAAAATTTCTCCACTCCACCATAAAATAATTATGTAATTTAGGGCTTCCATATTTCTAAGGAAGACCATATAATTAAGGCCATAAAAAAAATAGATCAATTGATTCAATATACTCCTGGTTTGATAAATTAGAAACTAACCTTACATCAATTGATAAATCAACCAATTCCTCCTTCGGTACCATCACTGCCATATCTGATAGATTTCATGGTGACTAAGTTTGAAAAATTCGAAGGAACTAAGGATCCCAAAGAACATGTGAGCATGTTTGTACATGCTTATTTTAGAATTCAAAATGATAATGCTCTCATGCTCTGAACTTTTCCTCCAAAATTAGGACATGCCATATAATGGTATAATAAATTACCCAGTCATAGTTATTATACTTTTGAACAATTGATTGACCAATTCTTTGAGTAATTCATCTTAAATATTTTTTTTACATGGTGGAATCGGTAGCCGCCATGCATTTGGGTAGGCTGTCCAGCTTTTATGGCCATCATAGTATTCTGTGTTGTCCATCTTGGAAGCCACCACATAGATATTCGTGCAGTCCACACCTATAACCGCCATGCCACAATCATTTTAAACCTTTTACACCACTGAAATCACCAGGAAAGGGACAAGCATTCAGTCCGACAAGTCCTGAGATTTTAACCTTGGACCTCTGCCCCCCTTATGGTGTTTGGATGAACCAATTGGTCTACACCTCGGACCTAATTCATCTTAAATGTTAAAAATAATATTTCATTGTCTTATATCTATGCTTTAAGACAATATGATGATGAATTTATCTACAATTTTAGAAACCATTGGAGGGTTGTCTTCACTAAGTTACCATTCACCTTGCCAATGGATGAATTTATTAAGCTATTCACCAAGATTTTGTTAAAACCTATCTCTTATGTGCTTCAACTACGAACTTATAAATCATTTGAAGAAGCTTTAGCTCAATCTAGTGTCATTGAGGAGATCAAAATCCAAGAAGATATACTTAAGACTATGAATAAAGAATGATAAAATAAGGGCCAATATAAAATCAACTATTTTATCCAACCAAATTCAACACAGGATACCGTAGCCAATCAACCCAATCAAGTTAATCAAGTGGTCATGATCCAGATGATAATGGCTCAATCCATAAAAAAATACTACAACAAATTTCTTATCATGTGGTACCCTCAAAAACTCAAGCCATGCATAACACAATGTTAGCTATTTAGAACCATCCTCGGTGATAGTATTCCCAAAAATATTACCAATACACCCCATTAGTTGAGTCATATGCTTAATTTTTTTAAAGTTTATATGACACAAATTAACTTGATTTTTTGAAAATTAGACATGATGATTCCACCAAACATAGTAAACCCTATCAGGAAATATGTGACTAAAGGTATTGATCATATAGATACATACCACTCAAAAGTGGGGAGGTAGACATGAAGTACATGCAGGATGAGGTGTGTAACCTCTATTGGAAGGATGGTATATTCCTAAATGATGGCGAGGAGAAGAGGACAGTGAGTAGAGGTTCCTTGCATCCTCAGGTGGAAGTGGAGGAGACCCCTGGGTGTGAATATGGGATATTTTCCCATTTTCATCAAAGGAGGATAGGGAGACCTGATTATCTCCTGAATGAGGTGAGTAGGATGACCCTCTAAGGTAAGGTGAAAGGTTTTAGGGTGGAGTGTGATGGTTTGAATGGGATAAATATGAAGACTATCTATTCTAAATAGTAGTGGGTGGTCTAGCCAAATCAGTCAATGTAATTGATACTTGGGGTGGTGTTGGATGGTCCTGCATGGTAGGATGTTGGGATGCTAACAACAAGTGTGTACGATCATGTTTCCTTACTGATGGCATAGTGGTAAATCATATGAATCCTACAAAAAATAAACAGATACCAAAAACATAGAAATGACATAAAAATTAAAAGTACATGTATAATGAAACTATAAAATAAAATGTGTCCATGTATCATGATGTGCATAGAGGATGATGTGTGTGTGAATAGTTGTGTGTACTATTTGTAATAGTGAATGCCTATGTCGTCTAAGTATTGAATGCATGAAGGTGAAGGATATTAATAGGTTCAAGTTTAGTGAGACCCTCAAGATTAGCCAAACGGTAGGTACCTAAACCAAATCTATGTGTGATTATGAAGAGGCCCAACCAGTTATGGATAAACTTATCTCATTTTTAGTAAGGTTGACTTGTGATTTTTTTGTTCTCTTTGAGAACTAAATTGTCAATTCAAAATTTGCATTGATACACCTTACTATTTTAGGTATGACAAAGGTAATCTTGGTAGACACATGTGTGCTCGATAGCATGGATACGATGCTTATCGAAGAGTGTTAGTTGATCAATGTGGGTTTGATAAGCGGTGTCATCATCAATAAATTCCTTCATAGATACTCACAAGGAAGGTATCTCAAGTTCAAGGGGTATGATGGCTTTAGTGTCATAGACCAGTGAGAAAGGGGTTTCCCCAGTGGGAGTACTTATGCTCATACGATAAGCCCAAAAAGTTAAGTGTATTTGGTTTTGCTAGTCACAATGAAATTCTGCTACTATTTTGTGAAGTATAGAACAAATTGTTTTATTTGTAACTTCTACCTAGCCATTACCTAGTGGGTAGTATGGGGTAGAGAAGTTGTGATGGATTTTAAATTTTGTGTAGAGGGTATGGATAGTTTTATTCTTGAAGGATTTCCCATTATCAAATATTATTTAGGAGGGAATTCTAAAGGAAAAAATGATATGGTCTGTGATAAATATCGTGATCTTAGCTCCTATGGTCTGGATAAGTGGGATGGCTTTGACCCACCTTGTAAAATATTTTGTCGTTGTAATGATGAATTTGTGATTGCTCGATGAAGCGGGTGTGATTTGTCCAATAAGTTCAAGGTCCCATTGAGGTAAATTTCATATGGAATGGATATATTGAAGCACTTGAGATGAAATATATTTGATATTTGCATGTTGTGGGTACTTGATACAATGACTCACATATTCACAACAATCATACTTCATATTTGGCTAGTAATATCCCATGTGAAGGATACATTTTTTAATTACCATACCAGTAAAGTGGCCATCGCAAGTACCGTCATGGATTTCTTATACAACCCTCTAATATTCATGGGGTTCTAGGCATCACAAGAGAATGCCATCATAGTTGTGATGATACCAGTAAAGTGCTGCCAAATTGAACACCCCATTGAACCCTTTTTCGATTCACCTTTTCACATCCTTAATATCTTTTGCAAGAGAGGTTATTGGGTGGCTTTTGGAAGCATGGATCCGAAACCAAACCCAAAATTTGACCACATTGAATCCACCAATTTTCTGACAACCCATTCCAAGAGATTTTGAGCCCTTCCCTAGTGGATTGGCGCCGAAATCAAGTTCCAACGGGGGTCGGCCCGCTTGGGCACCCTGCACCTTTTTGTTAGTTTCATTTTAATCTATTCGGTCATTATTTGTTTATCCTACATTACACTTTATGCTATTTATATAGTTCACAATCTTGATTTCAGAAGACCTTTATCAAATATTATCATGCTTTTGTCACTTTAGTTGTCCCACTAACTTACAGGCAACAACATCAAAATTCTTGGTGATGGAGGTCAAATTGGGAGAATCTGACCATCTAGGTCATCCCAAAATGGCCCCAATTACTTAACCCCTTTGTCTGCAGGTGTTTTGGAGATTCCGAGGTGTGACATTTGAGCGGCATCAACTCGGCGTCCTAACATAGTCGAATTCGTCCCACCCGAGGACGAATAACAGTAGAATTCGTCCTGTCTAGTGACAAATTATAGTTGAAAGTAGATTGGCCGACTGTTTCAATGGTAGTGACCTTCTGGTAATGTCTTCTGACATCTATCAAATTTGCAAGTCATTTAGGATCATTTCATGCATCATTTTAGTCAGTATTAGGCATACATCTTTCATTAATTTCAAGGAACAAACTTTTCCTATTTGCAGCAGGTGCTACTAACTCTTTTGTTGTTTCTTTGAACGCAGGAGGAGCAGCAAGAATCGAAGATCCATCAACGCAAGCGACGACAACACTTTGGCCCGCCCATTTCAAATGTGGGCATGCGGAAGGAGGAAGACTAAGTCACAATTGTAACCAAAATCTATTTAACGCTCCTAACCCCTAAAAATGGAGGAGGCATCTTTGTAACCGAGGTTAAAGAGTTAAATAAAAGGGCTGTGATTTCTCTAAATTCTTGTATCTCACTTCAATTTGCCTCTTTCGTTTAATGCACTTCACATATTAGGACTTAAGCGCTATATTTTGTTTTACATTGCATGGTTATAGTTTTTCCTTTTATTTTCAGAATCTCATGCTTTCAACATGTTTGCATGATTTTATGTTTGGAACATTATACCTCTTTTTTGACTGTTTTCAGAATTTTATGCACTGTTTCAATTGATTAGGTAGTAAATAAAACATGTATTTCAATTACATTCTGATGGTATGAACATATTCCTCTCATCAAGAACTACAAATTTGCTTTTTGAAGCAAGTCAATCTAAGTTGTAGATAAAAATTTATGAAGGTTACATCATTCCTATGCTTATTGTTCATTCCTACACTCATTGTTCATTCCTGCGCTTAGTGTTCATTCCTTAGTCTTTTCTGGAGCTGTTAACAGGTGCAAATCTGCGTTAAAGGGAACATTGGTGGATATACTAGGAATGATCCAGAGTTATTTAAGGTACAAAATTCATACCAATGGTACTTCATAATATAGATAAAACATGACCCAAATTTTAAGGCATATGGACAAGTAACCTAGAAGTTATGGGGCCTACAAAATGGCAGTTTCACACTTTTTGACAGCTAGAAATGCTGGTAAAAATATGTGTTAAATGCCGACTTGACAGCGATGCAGGGAGTAATTTATGAGGAATTAAGAGTTGAAAATTGAACCCAATGTTTTTCATATAACCAATAACATGTGGACTAAAAGCATGAGATTCCGGAAAAGGAATACTGAAATGCAATGAAAACAGAACTAGCTAGATGCATGAATTAACACGGATGTAATCACATCAAAAAGTAGGAGCACAACCCTTTTTATTCATATGGTTCCAAATCGGTTACAATAGCATGATTTCCATTACAAAAAGTGCACAGTGATGTTCTTCCGCATGCCCACATTAGAAATGGGCGGGCCAATGTTGCCGTCGCTTATGCTTGGTGAATCATTACTGTCTGCTGTTTCTCCTGCGATCAAAGAAACATAAAAAAAATGTTAGTAGCACCTGTAACAAGAAGGATAGAACATTTGTCTTTAGAAGGCAATAAGAAATGCATGCAAAATATTGATTAAATGCGTGCATAAAACAACTCTACGCAACCTGCAACTTTTACGTAAAAATAGAAACTTCACCAGGGGGGCCGCTACCATTTAAAATAGCTGGCCGATTTGCACTTTAATTTGTCTATCTGCAAGGCGAATTCAACTGTTCTCCTCTGACTATTTAACGCTAATTTGATTGCGTTACGACGCCAAGTCGATGTTGTTACCTGCAGGCTAGTAGAACAATAAAAACGATAGAAACATGATCATATTTGAATAAACCCTTCTGAAATCTAAGCTTCTGATCGCTGTTACATGTAAATTATCTAAATAGCATAGAATGCACGTAAGATAAAGATGCGATAACCGAATAGATTAAAATGATGCTAAGAACGTGCGAGGTGCCCAAGCGGGCTGCCCGCCATTGGAACTTGATCTCGGCGCCAATCCAATAGGGAAGGGCCCAAAATCTTTTAGGATTGAATGAGTTGTCGTTGAATTAGTGTATTACGATGGTCTAATGTCGGGTTTTCAGTTTGGCAGCACTTCGTTGCTTAGAAATGTCTACCTGCCTCCCCTTTTTGAGCGGGAAAGTCCTTGGCATTTTATAGACCCACGGGGTCTTTCTAAAAGGTATGCAATGACGCCACGTGGCGGCCATGCCTTCTTAAGGGGGAGGAAAGTCCTCCACAACTCGGGCTATCATGACTGCACCTGTGATAGTCCTCCAATGGCCAACCTACCCACCTACGCGCGCATGCAAGGCAGAAGCCATTAATGACTATCTCTGGCTACCACGTGTCTAACGGTCACTTTGAACTGCTTTAATGTTTGCTTTTGATTGCCTAAATGTTTGCTTTTGATTTCCTAAATGTTCGCCTTGATGTCGGCCTTGCATGTTTTAATGTCTGTTCGTGAGCTCCGAAGTGTCGCGATATCGCGATGTCGTGATATCGTGACACTTCGGCCAAGGCTCTGCCTTGGGCGCCGAAGTGTCGTGATATCGCGACACTTCGGGCAAGGCTCCCATTGGGTGCCGAAGTGTCGTGATATTGCGACACTTCGGGTAAGGCTCCCCTTGGGCGCCGAAGTGTCGCGACATCGCGACACTCGGGCAAGGCTCCCCTTTGGGCGCCGAAGTGTCATGACATCGCGACACTTCGGGCAAGGCTCCCCTTGGGTGCCGAAGTGTCACGACATCGTGATACTTCAGGCAAGGCTCCCCTTGGGCGTCGAAGTGTCGCGATATCACAACGTCGCGATATCGTGACACTTCAGGCAAGGTTCCCTTTTGGGCCTTAGGTGTCGTGATTTTGTGACGTCGCGAAATCGCAACACCCTCGGTCGAAGCTCCCTTCGGGCCTTAGGTGTCATGATTTCGCGACATCACGAAATCATGACACCTAAGCTAAAGCTGCCCTTCAGGCCTTAGGTGTCGCAATTTCGTGACGTCACGAAATTGTGACACCCTCGGCCAAAGCTGCCCTTCGGGCCTTAGGTGTCACGATTTCACGATGTCACGAAATCGCGACGTCACGATTTCGAGACACCTTAGGCCAAGGTTCCTTTTTGCCTAAGGTTTTCTTGCTTAAGATTTGTTCTTGCTTGCTTAAGGCTTGTTTGATGAAGGCTTGCTTGATGAAGGCTTGCTTGATGAAAGCTTTGCTTTTGACTTTGATTAAGACTTTGTTTTAATGAAGGCTTGTTAAAACGACCAACTTTGTTCCGTTTACTTTTCGACCTTCTAAACTGCTATGTAAGTGGCTAGGACCACTGTTTGACCTCTAAGAGCTGCCCTAAAAGCTGTGTATGTCAATACGATCAGTGTTTGTAGTCACTTAATCGGATTGGTGTTGTTTTGGTGTCTATAGATGCCCCTTTTTGGGAAGCGATGTGGGTGACGCAGTGCTGAGCAAAAATAGATGACCAAAGCACTAATGATTAGGGTTTCTTGGTAACCTAACCAACTTTTGATGCCCCAAGTATGGAAAGGGCATGCATTCTTGAATCCTTGCTTCTAACGAGCTAAGGAATTTGATTTCAAGTGTTAACCTATTTTGGTGAGGTGTGACTTGAGCTTGTACATTGATCAGTCATGATTAGGCAAAGGGCACAACCTTTTATCCACAGGGGAACCTTGTGTTCATGCTTCGGGAATGCCAAGTGTTTGATCAATTTGATGATTGCTTGTTTACTGCCCCAAGCAGGACCGTGATTGTCTTTATCAATGATTCTTTGAATGCATGCCATTGCCCTGATTGGGTGTGTTTGTTGATTGGTAACTAAGTGTGACTACCCCCTCAAGTGACGAATCGATGAGGGAATGACCTTCGTGAGAAAAGCGACGAGTCGCTTGACCCAAGATGACTTAGGTTAGGGTTCCTTTAGATGTTTTACCATTTAAGCACATGCAATTTCTCGACATTTGGACCTATTTTTGGTGGGTGCTAACCCTTTTTGGTGATGCCATAATGGGGTGAAATTATCAAAAATCTATCTTCCCGTGGAGCATTCCGGCTATGGTAGCCTTCTTGTGGAAGTAGGAGAGTGACAATTTGGGCCCCAACATCAATTTTTTTATGCCAAGAGGTTAAGTGCAAGAGCACTTGTGTCTGGCGATGCTTATTGCTATGTTTTTGTGTTGCATTTTTATGATGTTTTTGTTGTTTTGTTGTTTTTGTGATGCCATTTAGGATTAAAATTGGCAAAAATCTGACCTCTCGTGGAGCGGTCCAGCTATGGTAGCCTTCTTAGGGAGTAGGATAGTGACACTGTAAACCTTGACATCAGTTTTGCTATGCCAAGAGGCTAAGTGCAAGAGCACTCTTGTCTGGTAATGCTTATTGCTTATGTTTTTGTGTTGCATTTTTGGGATGTTTTTGTTGTTTTGTTGTTTTTGTGATGCCATTTAGGATTAAAATTGGCAAAAATCCGACCTCCCGTGGAGCGGTCCGGCTATGGTAGCCTTCGTAGGGAGTAGGATAGTGACACTGTAAACCCTGACATCAGTTTTGGTATGCCAAGAGGTTAAGTGCAAGAGCACTCTTGTCTGGAAATGCTTATTGCTTATGTTTTTGTGTTGCATTTTTGTGATGTTTTTGTTGTTTTGATTTTCTTTCTTTGTGTATATGTCATGATATTATATTATGTATAATGATTGATGTTGATGGATGCATATGGTATGATAAATGCGATTGTTGTATGTTGATTTATTTTTATGGATGCATATGTTGTGATGAATGCAAATGTATGTGATATGCAGAAATGAAATGGATGGATGGACTTTGTGGTGTTTGGCTATGGCACCATAGACTGTTTAGAACTCTATTATTTTGTCTTTTAGGCGATTGTTGTGATGCATGACTTTGTATGTATACATGTGGTTTTTTTTTTTTTTTTTTTTCTGATGGTATTGTAAGGATGAAAAATAGCGCAGTTGGTTTAGAAATGTAGCTAGGGTTTTCTGAGACTCAGACGGTTTTAACTCACTAGCCATGACTATACTTTATCTTACAAGACTTTTGAACAAGGTATGAATCAGAATTTTTTTTTACCAAGCTATTTGACATCCTTGTGTGTGCAATTGAGTTCATTTATGTGGTATTTGTCAGGATACCACCAGTGCCAGATGGGCTTTCAACCGAACCTGTACTGAGGATCACCTAATTAGCTCCACTAACTCCTTTGTTGTATTTAGTTAGATTAATCTACGATGTTATCCAGGATACCATAAGCTAGCTCATCCTTATGCAAACATTGGTCTGCACACACGCAAAGCGAATGTGACAGACATATCGTCATGCGAGTAGGATACCACCATTGCCAGATAGGCTATCAACCAAACTTGTAATGAGGATCGCCTAGATGGTTTTCGAATGCTGAGAATTCCAAGGATTCAAGTTCAGGATGTTTTTTGGCTGAATGATTTAGGGAGTTTCTCGTCTATATAGTGATGAAAATCACTGTTTATTTTCTATTAATTCTTTTTGAGCAAGGATTTTGAATAGTGGTGATAACCACTATTATTTGATTTTGTATTTTGAGTATTGTGAATTTGAGCTTGTGAATGGCTTTGATCCTTGTGGACTTGGGGATGACTACCCATCCTAGTTAGGGGCGGATAGTACGAATCCTTACAACTTTGGGGACCAAGGGGATGATGGAGGTTATGGAGTAAGGGCATTGATTTGTTAGGCTTTGGGGATGACTACCCATCTTGGTTAGGGGCGGATAGTACGAATCCTTACAACTTGGAGACCAAAGGTGAATGGAAAGTGTTAGGATGATGATTTGTTGGAATTTTGTTTGTGAATGGTGTTGATCCCTTTAGGTTTTGGGGATGACTACCCATCCTTGGTAGGGACGTGTAGTACAAATCCTTACAAATTTGGGAACCAACTATGATTGGGATTTGGTAATGGTGAAAACCATTGTATATGGATGTGAATGGATAGGAAAGAGCTTGTCCTTTGTCAATTATCAGCATTCTAGAACCATTCGCACGAGGTGATGAACAAGATAATTGTTTCGCTTATGGTGACCTGGATTACTGTGCAGGTTTCATCTTTCGTTCACATAACTTGGGAATTTTTATGTGTTTTAATTTGTGTTGGGATGTTACATAACAAGGTGTATTTCAAGTGTAACTCTACCTTCATAAAATCTACTTAACTTGATACATGACATGGCTAAAGAGCAAAATGATGACTGAATCACAAAAACTCTTGATACATTAAAAGACCACTGACTCTAGTGTGGTAAAAACAATGCATGGTGTTTTTGTTGTTTTTGTAAAATGGAACAGTGTGGAAAAAAATGGACTAGTAGAGCAATCACAACCTATGGTGCCTTTGACCTATACAACCACAAATATGCGATGTATGGATGCAATGCTTTAATGCATCTATGTATTTTTGTATTTTTGATGGATTGATTTTTGTGAATATGAAGATGAAGTGTGAGAAGAACTCTATATTGATGATTTTGAGTATGCCTAGAAATGAGATGCAAAATTTTGTTGTTTTTGATGATTTTTGTTGTTTTTGAATTTTCTTGATTTTTGACCAAGCGATTGTGGAAATCCTTGGAGCATTTTGGGATTGACCAAGCGATTGCAAGAATCCTTGGAGCCTTTTGGGATTGACCAAGCGATTTTGACAATCCTTGGAGCCTTTTGGGATTGACCAAGTGATTTTGACAATCCTTGGAGCCTTTTGGGATTGACCAAGCGATTTTGACAATCCTTGGAGCCTTTTGGGATTGACCAAGCGATTTTGACAATCCTTGGAGCCTTTTGGGATTGACCAAGCGATTTTGACAATCCTTGGAGCCTTTTGGGATTGACCAAGCGATTTTGACAATCCTTGGAGCCTGTTGGGATTGACCAAGCAATTTTGACAATCCTTGGAGCCTTTTGGGATTGACCAAGAGATTGCAAGTATCGTTGGAGCCTTTTGGGATTGACCAAGTGATTACAAGAATCCTTGGAGCCTTTGGGATTGACCAAGTGATTTTATGGATCCTTGGAGCCTTTTGGGATTGACCAAGCAATTTTGACAATCCTTGGAGCCTTTTGGGATTGACCAAGCTATTTTGACAATCCTTGGAGCCTTTTTGGATTGACCAAGCGATTTTGAAAATCCTTGGAGTCTTTTGGGATTGACCAAGCGATTTTGACAATCCTTGGAGCCTTTTGGCATTGACCAAGTGATTACAAGTATCCTTGTAGCCTTTTGGGATTGACCAAGCGATTACAAGAATCCTTGGAGCCTTTTGGGATTGACCAAGTGATTTTATGGATCCTTGGAGCCTTTTGGGATTGACCAAGCGATTTTATGGATCCTTGGAGCCTTTTGGGATTGACCAAGCGATTTTATGGATCCTTGGAGCATTTTGGGATTGACCAAGCGATTGCAAGAATCCTTGGAGCCTTTTGGGATTGACCAAGCGATTGCAAGAATCCTTGGAGCAATTTGGGGTGACCAAGTGATTGTGATAATTCCTTGGAGCATTTTGGGGTGACCAAGCGATTGCGATAATCCTTGGAGCATTTTGGTTTGACCAAGTGATTGCGATAATCCTTGGAGCTTTTGAGGTGACCAAGTGATTGCGATAATCCTTGGAGCATTTGAGTTTGACCAAGTGATTGCGATAATCCTTGGAGCATTTGGGTTTGACCAAGTGATTGTGATAATACTTAGAGCTTTTTGGTTTGGATTATGACTCTTCAAGGGATAGAGGTACCCCCAGCTTGATGGTCTTTGCACTTCGGATCTGGCTCTGGAGGTATTGGCACGAATGGATCGGCCCTATGCACAGATATGAGGACAGGGTCTACCCTCGGTATTGATGTTGCTATGAGATCTCTGGGCTGAATTTGATCTTTGTATGCCCAAAGTGGCAGGTGTAATGCTTGGTCCCACTGTGGTGGGTTAACGCGCCACTCATGCCCTAGTATTATTTTTATCAATTGAAATGCTTCATCTATATTTATGGGATGTCGATGCTGTCGCATGTGATTGTTGTGGGCTATCTTTGTTTCATCTTCACCTTTGACCAGTGAGTACAGCTCATCAGAATATAGAGATTTTGATACATGGAGGACTGCATCATTAGGTAGCCTTACGGTTAAAGTTTGATCCTCTTCGAAATGAGCCTCACATAAGTTGAGCCTTGGGAGCTCCAAAATCTTGGTCTCTACCGACTCTAAGTGCTCTAGCACTTTGCATGTATTGGGAGATTTGAGCTCCTCCTCTTTGATTGGTTCTTGTTGAGGAACTTGGGGCATATGGAGGGGTAGCTGAATACCACCCCCCATGTCTTGGTAGGGCAGTTCATCCCTCTCTTCTTGCTATGATTCCTTAGAGGCTTCTTGATGAACTTCTAAGGGTGGCCCATAAACCCGAGTGGGCTCCTAAGGAAGGCACTTATTATTGGTTATAGGAGTGTCCTCCCACTCATGTCCTTCAGGAATCAAGAGAGTAGACTCTCGCTCCTATCTAGGAGGTGTTGGGGGTAGCGTTTGATGAGGTCGTGATGACCTGTCTCGCCCCCATGGGTTGTGCCCCTCAAAATGTTTTGTCTTTTGTGTGTGAGGGTTTGGAGTCTTCTCCTACATAGTGTGTTGGAACAACTCATCCTTCTGGTGCAGAAGGTGCTCTTTATTTAGAACATACCATTGTTCTAACTGTTGTCGTTCTAGCTCAAGTTGTGTGAGTTGCATCTGATGTGCGAAATGTTTGACAGACTCTAAGATAGTTGGTCTCAGCACTTCATGTCTGGAAGGCCTAGATGCCTCTCCTAGATGTCTATCTCGATCATAGTGATCCAAGATATCTATAGGCCACATCCCTCTGTTGGGGGTAGCAGCATTTATCCGAGGCTCTGGCCTCAGTAGGTGATCCTGATATCTAGCATTTGCAGAGGCATCTTGCTCCCGCACTGTATATTGCTCTCGAGGAAGGTAGGGGTCTTCCTCATACCCCCTTTCATAAGTGAAAGAGGGACGGGTGGCATTTGCTTGCCCTACCTGAACAGCCTTGTGCTTTGGAGGAACCTTGCTCTCTAGAGTTGTCCTTGTAGTCCTGACCACTAGAGGGGGTGAAGGGGGGATAGTGTAATCATGTGGTTCCTCCCGTTGAACCTTATGTTGACCTAGCGCTTCATCGCACGGTGATCACTCATAGCGAGCATCTAAGGGAGATTTCCTAGTGTGTTGAGTGTTATGCTGAATAGGAGTGCTCTTCGAAGAGGTGCCCCTATAGTCCCATTTCGTCAGAGCACGGAGGGGACTACTTTGTGTGTCAAGCCGCCAAGGTGGTATGACCAAATCCTTGGGGCTAAAGCGAAGGCGACTAGCGCCCTCCCTTTGTGCACATTCCGTAGCGTCTGCCCTTGATTGGGATTGGCTAAGGGTGTACACCATTGTGGTGCTTCTCTACTTAGCTAAGCATATTTTTATCTCATTTATGATGATTTGTCTTTTTGTTTACACTAAGCAGAAATGAACACACACATACACAAAATCGTGATTATCTCTTTTAAGGATTAATAGTGTGTCCTAAACTGGTTTGGTGTATTTTGATGTTTTGTTTTATTTTTGCAATTTTTGAAGAACGTTTAAATGCATAATGTTGGCTCATATGACTCCCAAAATGGTTGCCCCTTCAATATACCAGCCAGGCCGATATACCAACCTCTTTGTATACCCGCCCTTATGAGAGGGAGACTATAGGTACGTGAGAGCAGATGGTACGTGGTACGTAGGTGGTACAAAAGGGGGATTTTCCTATTAATGGCACCTACCATAGAATAATTATCCTCGCATGCATGGGAATCACCCCAGTGACACTCGGTCAGCTTTCGTCAAGATTTACGCCTAACAATAGTGACAATCGGGGTAATGTATGCAAATCAAGCCAAGGTGGTGATGAAATCCATCGATGGTCTTGATCAAGGGCTAGGGTTTTACGACCAGCTCCTTGGTTTAATTTTACCACGTGAAGTGTGTGTGGTTCTTTTTATTTAAAAATGAAACAGACAGCAAAAAATAAAACTTTCCCTAAGCCATACAAACACTACAAACCGGAAAACAACAAGTAAATTTTTTTTTTTTTATGAATAAATAAAGCAAGAAAATTGACTACCTTTCTTTAATAATTAAAAAAAAAATGAAAGTAAAAAAAAAAATCAACAAATAAAATAAACAGAAATAACACAACAGAAAATGCCAGGGGCAGTTTTAGAACTTTACCTCCTTACCTCATTTTTCTGCCCGAACTTGTTGTTTCTGACTTTCGGCTTAAAATAAGGTACCTGTAAAGCACAAAACACAACAAATCTGATTAGTTTCTATGATTTAAAAATCAGGGAATGGTCCCACCGTGATCGCCACTGAAAGCATGAGATTTCGGAAAAGGAATACTGAGATGCAATAAAAACAGAACTAGCTAGATGCATGAAATAACACGGATGTAATCACATCAAAAAGTAGGAGCACAGCCCTTTTTATTCATATGGTTCCAACTCGGTTACAATAGCATGATTTCCATTACAAAAAGTGCACAGTGATCTTCTTCCGCATGCCCACATTAGAAACGGGTGGGCCAGTGTTGTCGTCGCTTATGCTTGGTGAATCATTACTGTCTGTTGTTTCTCCTATGATCAAAGAAACATAAAAAAATGTTAGTAGCACCTGTAACAAGAAGGACAGAACATTTGTCTTTAGAAGGCAATAAGAAATGCATGCAAAATATTGATTAAATGCGTGCATAAAACAACTCTACGCAACCTACAACTTTTATGTAAAAACAAAAACTTCACCAGGGGGGTCGTTGCCATTTAAAATAGTCGACCGATTTGCACTTTAATTCATCTATCTGCAAGGTGAATTCAACTGTTCTCCTCTGACTGTTTAACGTGAATTTGACTGCGTTACGACGCCAAGTCGATGTTGTTACCTGCAGGTTAGTAGAACAATAAAAATGATAGAAGCATGATCATATTTGAATAAACCCTTCTGAAATCTGAGCTTCTGATCGTTGTTACATGTAAATTATCTAAACAGCATAGAATGCACGTAAGATAAAGACGTGATAACCGAATAGATTAAAATGACGCTAAGAACGTGCGAGGCGCCCAAGCGGGCCGCCCGCCATTGGAACTTGATCTCGGTGCCAATCCAATAGGGAAGGGCCCAAAATATTTTAGGATTGAATGAGTTGTCATCGAATTAGTGTATTACGATGGTCGAATGTCGGGTTTGCAGTTTGGCAGCACTTCGTTGCTTAGAAATGTCTACCTGCCTCCCATTTTTGAGCAGGAAAGTCCCTGGCATTTTATAGACCCACGGGGTCTTTCTAAAAGGTATGCAATGACGCCACATGGTGGCCATGCCTTCCTAAGAGGGAGGAAAGTCCTCCATGACTCGGGTTGTCATGACTGCACCTGTGACAGTCCTCCAATGACCAACCTACCCACCTACGCGCGCATGCAAGGCAAAAGCCATTAATGACTGTCTCTGGCTGCCACGTGTCTAACGGTCACTTTGAACTACTTTAATGTTTGCTTTTGATTGCCTAAATGTTTGATTTTGATTGCCTAAATGTCTGCCTTGATGTCGGCCTTGCATGTTTTAACGTCTTTTTGTGAGCTCCGAAGTGTCGCAATATCGCGACATCGTGATATCGCGACACTTCGGCCAAGGCTCTGCCTTGGGCGCCAAAGTGTTGCGATATCGCGACACTTTGGGCAAGGCTTCCCTTGGGTGCCGAAGTGTCGCGATATCATGACACTTTGGGCAAGGCTCCCCTTTGGGCGCCGAAGTGTCGCGATATCGTGACACTTCGGGCAAGGCTCCCCTTGGGCACCGAAGTGTCACGATATCGTGACACTTCGGGCAAGGCTCCCCTTGGGCATCGAAGTGTCGCGATATCACGACATCACGATATCGTGACACTTCGGGCAAGGTTCCATTTTGGGCCTTAGGTGTCGTGATTTTGTGACATCATGAAATCATGACACCCTCGGCTGAAGCTCCCTTCAGGCCTTAGGTGTCGTGATTTCACGACGTCGCGAAATCGTGACACCTAAGGCCGAAGCTACCCTTCGGGCCTTAGGTGTCATGATTTCGCGTTAGGTGTCGTGATTTCATGACATCACGAAATTGCGACACCCTCGGCCGAAGCTACCCTTCGGGCCTTAGGTGTCACGATTTCGCGACACCTAAGGCCAAGGTTCCTTTTTGCCTAAGGTTTGCTTGCTTAAGATTTGTTCTTGCTTGCTTAAGGCTTGTTTGATGAAGGCTTGCTTTATGAAGGCTTGCTTGATGAAAGCTTTGCTTTTGACTTTGATTAAGACTTTGTTTTAATGAAGGCTTGTTAAAACGACCAGCTTTGTTTCGTTTACTTTTCGACCTTCTAAACTGTTGTGTAAGTGGCTAGGACCATTGTTTGACCTCTAAGGGCTGCCCTGAAAGTTGTGTATGTCAATGCGATCAGTGTTTGTAGTCACTTAATCGGATTGGTGCTGTTTTGGTGTCTACATGGAAATAATTTTTTTAAAAATGGAGTTACGATGAACAAGTTATGAGCACTCCAAAAGGGCATTTGTGCATGTTTTGGTAGCTGGAAACAACAGGTCATAGTCCATACAAATTCCAGCCACCTGTCACTATGAAGGAAGGCATGGAATTTGTCAACTAAGAAGAGGTAAACGCTTGGAAATAGTTGAGGGAGGATAGGCATGACTCTTTCTCCACCTGAAAACACTTCCACGTGATGCAAATGGGAGCAAAAAGTCAAAAGGCTGAGATGTAGGAAATTTGGTAAATTCAATACATAGTCATGCAAATTACAGCCAGCTATACATATACAGTAGGGCTTGGAATCAGTCACTCCAGCACATGACACCAATGCAAAACAGTGTACAAGATAAGGGAAAACAATCCAAACTGTCAAATTCCTCCCTATGTGTTTGGAGCGTAGATAAGCAATGAATTGTCACCTGCCTGTTATTCTAAAGTAACATAGGGATAAGCGATGCAAGAATAGAGAATAGCGCAGGAACAACAAAAACTGGTCAAAATGCATCAAAACTATGGAAAGCATGATTGGAAATTGACCAAGCGGTTATTCCACCCTACTTGGACTCTGTTCCTTCAGCATAGGCAGAACATATGGGATAAAAGGATAAAGTTTGACAAATTATAACCCTGCATTCCAGAAAACTATTTTATAAATAGTTGGAAATCCCTAAAACCCAGCAAACAGATATATCAAATTTGTCTTATAAATAAAGCTCCTAGCATGGTTGAGCATAATAAATATATAAATATATAAATATATAAATGGAGAAATAGGGATAGAGGAATAGGAGATAGTTATTAGCAGAAGATAAAGTCTTTGTAGCATTACAGTAAATTGTAGATTTTTCCTGTAGTACTGTAATGCAGTTTTAGATGGAATAAAAGGTGCATTCTTCAAATTTTATTGGAATTTGATGGTTGATAGTGCACATTTAATTTACCTGGTATAATTATTCACCCTCTTCTAGTTCTAGAAGTAAGGGACACTTGCAGGATCAAAGGAAGGGCAACATAGTGACAAAAAATTCTTATTGATTTCTTGTTGTAGCAGATCAACAGAATTCTATCAACATTTAGTTGCAAAATTAGTTTCATTTTAGAAGTGCACCATAGTATTTAGAATATGTTTAGAATAGTTTTCAAAATTTAATAGGATTTGACAGCATTTTCCATAATTCACTGCAATTTCTAGATTTCTGTCATTTTCTAGCTTTGCAGCAATTTCCAGATTTCTGTCATTTCACTGCAATTTCCAGATTTGTGTTATTCTCCAATTTTGCAATAGATGTTAATTTGATTTTCCAGATTTAGAACATGCTCAGATAATTGTGAACTCTGTAATTAGTTGAATTTTTTGCAACTATGTGTGTGTGTTTTCAATTCTGTAATTTACTTTTCTATCACTTTCAATTTAGCAACATTTCACTTCCTGTTATTTTAGATTTTGCAATTTTCATTTCTTACAATTTTAATTCAATTTCAGCTTCTGCAATTTGATTTCAAATTCTAGGACTTAGAGATCACACCAAACCCCCAAACACTAATTGATCCATTAATAAAGCCTATTTTCTAAATGAACTAATATTTAACCTATTGGAGCCTTCTTTCATATATAGCCTTGGACATCACCCTATATTGACACACATAATGATTAAATGATGAATGAATAACGACACTCATCATATGCCAACCCAGGGACCCAGAGGGACTTGGTATGAGAATATTAGCAAATATAAATATTGCCCTGACAAGCCTGGAAGTTGTTCACTAACTACAAAGCAGAATGGGTCACTATTGTCCACAGAAAATATTTCAAAAACTTAACCCTTATGGACAATAACATCCCTATAAATGGATCAGCCTTCTAGCGAGGTGTTATCCAAGTGAAACCTCTTATCATGAGAGGGACTCACTGATAGCTAGGCTCATGTGCTTCTATAGAGTTTTGGAAAGACATGTGGCTAAAAGACAAACCTCTCAAGGATCTGCCTAAGGTGTCCAGACTTAGACCAAGTCTCTAAAGGAAATGGGGAAGCAAAGTGAATAATTACATGGATAGGGGCACATGGAATATTCTCCATGAAGACAACAAGCACCTCTTACAGGTCAGTAAGACTTTGTCCAATATTCTTAGAACCACCATCATCCATAACATAGTCTCCCCAGATTACCCAATCTAGGCAGGAACTGATAGTGGGGATTTCACGGTCAAGTCTACCCACTCCATGTTAGTCAAATCTCGGGTTCCCACTATTCCTTTAAAATTAGTTTGGGTTAAACAACTTCTCCTAAAAATTGGGTTCTTTGCCTGGAAAACCATTCAAAACAAGTTTCTCACCACAAATAATCTTATGAAAAGAGGGATCCCTATCCCTAACAGATGCCACCTTTGTCTATCCAACTAGGAATCCATTGACCACATCCTTTTAGAGTATGTGTTCACTAGGGAGGGCTTATATCATTTGTTCACCACCTTTCAAATCCACTAGGCCCACCCCAACCCCTCATAGACATGTTCATCCAATGGCCTGCTCCCTTCAAAAATTCCAAAGTAGCTTTCCTTTGGAAAATTTACCTCCACCATTTCATTTTGCAAGTACGGCTCGAACGCAATCATAGGGTATTCTCTTCCACCCTTTACAACTCCACATCCATAGCCATAAAATCCATTTCATACGCATCTAAAAACTCCCATATTATCCTATGGCCCAAATCCCCCTTGAGCAAGAATGAGGTTGACTTCATAAATTTCCTCAACATCCCCCTTCTCACCTTATCCCCCCTCGACCTATCCCAAGATAAAATCTCATTGGATTCCCCCTCCTGAGGGATGTATAAAGGTGAACTTTGATGGTGCATCAAAAGATAATCCCAGTCTAGCCAGGGCAGGAGGAGTGATCAGGGATCATAGAGGAAATATAGTTATGACTTTTGAAGAGAATATTCATCATCATACAAACAATATAATCGAGGTGTGGGACCTGTGGTGAAGTCTTCAACTCATAAATAGGTCATGTATCAAGATCCATGTTGAATGGGACTCTCTTAATATCATTGGTTACCTCATCTCCAACAAAGTCCCTCCGTGGAATATCATACTCCTTATCCATGAAAGTAGGAAGTTGTTAAACTAGCATTACCAGGTGGAAGCCAGTCATACTTATAGAGAATCCAATCAGCTTGCGAATAGGCTAGCCAACTTGGGCTTAGCACAAACACCCATCACCGTGTGGCAATACTCATTCCCTCTATATTTCCTCCAAGTTACGATGTCAGATAGCCACGATAGGTACTCCAAATCCATCCATGATAACCAATGATTTATTGTTTCTATGTTATGCAAGATTTACTTCAAGCGTCCTATTGTTCGAGAGCCTTATGATGTGTGCTCCAGCACCCATTGATTATTGGTTGCTTCACTGTTATTCATCGTATAAAGTCAAAGTGTGGATCTCCATCTGTGATGTCCCAATGCTCTTTGCCAGCTCCCTCTGCCATGTTTCCAGTCGCACCCACTTTCCCCTCCATGTCTCTACCCACGTCTATAGACCTTACCCAAGTTATTACCTTTACCAGTGTGGATATGGTCCCTAGCCTTCTCCTTAATCCTTGCCATCATTGGTGTGGATATGGTCCACCTGTCACCCATCCGTGAGGTTCAGCATGAGTTTCTCATCTACCACGATCTATTTAATTTCCATATTTAGCCTAGTTAAAAAGTGAAAGAGAGACTCCAAATACTAGAGGTACAAAAAAATCCTCCTTATATGACATGAAAATAATAAGTCAAGTATTTTTTAACCCCATTTTTACCATCCATTGCCTTATTTGAAAATATACTCTCCTAAATTATCATTTAGACTAAAATAACAATATCTAAAATTTTATTATATGTTAGTACAAGAATAGTGTTGTCAATCAATGCTACCAACTTAGATATCTAGAGTATATATATCTATTATATAGTTAGAACATCAAACTCAAGGTATCTATCTTATATGTTGAGGTGTCAATAGATATTTGCACTATAGATATTTATGTCAATTATATTAATGAAGAGTGAATTCCACACTATAATTCCATAAACATGTTTAACACTAGTAAATTAAGATGTAAGTCTTTATCATACATATTAGCTACTATAGTTACTTTAAAACTATAAATAAAGGTCCAAGATTTGTACCCTCCGTGTATACCATGCTTTGATAACAAAAGTATGGTTAAAAATCTTATATTAATTAAACAACATTATTTGGTGAGGGTGTTCTCATATAATTTACCACCTTACAAATGTTAAAAAAATATTTAACTTTTAATTATTATTTTAAATATATAACTAAATTAAAATAAATCCATCGTATTATACAACTTTTTTATTAAAACCTATAATATTTAGAACAACAATGGTTAAAACCATGTACAAACCTATAATATTCAGCACGGCAATGATTAAAATCATGTGCAAATTTATAAAGGGTGAAATATTAAAACCTATAATATTTAAAAAGGCATGTGCAAACCTATAATACGTAGAATTTTTTTAAAGGGTAAAATAGAAAGATAAACATACTCCAATATTTACAAATGATTAAATATTTAATGGTATTAATTAAAATTTCTGTAAAATACAAAGATAAACCACACTCCTATATTTACAAAATGTTAAATTATTTAATGTTATTAACTAAAATTTGATATAAATACTGTGTCTTTAAGAATAAAGTTTGTTTAAATTTATAAATAATAAAAATATTCAGGTCATATCCCCTATTTATCATAAATTATATATTTATATATAAATATATAAAATATAGGGATTTCCATGGGCCCATTAATTATTGTAGACTTTATTAATGTTTAAATATTAAAGTCTAGTGTTCCGTTATGTAATTAACAGATAACTTCATGTTACACTTATAAGGGCAAAACTGTCATTTGAAACTCTAACATTAGATTCCTATTGATAATCAACCCCAAAAATATTATATAAATGATGATGAACTTTCAAAGTACTATAATGAACTTTCGATTCTCTTCTTACCTGTACTTAGATTTCGTGATTGTCGACCTAGAGGCTTTTGCAAAGGTAAGTTCGTGACTGTATTGATTTTTTTTTAAATTACATACAATATTAGAAGTTTGATTTTTGATAATATTATATAGATTTTTTTTTAAATTACCAAATACGTTAGAAGCTAGATATAAGTGTTCCTTATGGGATGATAGTGAGTCAACTTATTCATTTTGATCTTTGGGAATTTATTTTATGTTCAAGAATTCAAATATCTCAAACAAATGCCATACTTTATTACATTTTCTAAGACCTAGAATCAAGCATTTTTTAAGACCTAGAGGTTTTTGCAAAGGTAAGTTCGTGACTGTATTGATTTTTTTTTTTAAATTACATACAATATTTTTTTTTTTGAAAAAAAAAAAATGAAAAACTTGAATTAATACGAAGAACAAATACAAGCGGGAGAGAACACATCCCAACCAAGAACAGCAAGCAACACAACAAGAGAGGAGCACAAAGGCAGCCCAGCACAACACAGAGCAAAGAAGTCAACTGGGCGTGAAAAAACGACATGTCGCGAAATCGCAACATGTGGCGAGATCGTGACAGTCAACCCCGGCTCCCCCACTGCGGTGCCAACAGTCGCGAAAATGTGACATGTTGCGAAATCGCGACATGTCGCGATATCGCGAAATTGTGACATGTCGCAAAGTCGCGACGACAGCACCCACCTGCAACCCTTCGACAAAAGTGTCGCGAAATCGCGACGAATTCACCAAATGGCAACCAGATCGCAAAAGCATCGCGATATCGCGACAGTTTTCGCCAACCCGCTGAAAAGCCAAAATTGTCGCGATTTCACGACGGGTTTTCCTTATGACACCAGACCGCCAAAAGTGTCGCGATATCGCGACGGTTTTTCCTTTCGGCTCCCAGTTCTCAAAACTGTCGCGAAATCGTGACGAAATATCCTCTCGGCACCCAGTTCTCAAAACTGTCGCGATATCGCGACAAGTTTTCCACTTTGCACTCCGACTGCAAAAGTGTCGCGATATCGCGACAATTTTACCAGTTAGCACCAAATTGCCAAAACTATCGCGAAATCACGACCATTTAACCAAGCACCTTCCCCAAGGGCCGCGATGGCGCGACATGTCGCGATGGAGCGACATGTCGCGAAATCGCGACAAAAACCCGTCAAATACCGAGAAGGCGCAACCTGTCGCGATATCGCGACAAAAACCCGGAAGAGGCCAAAAGGGCGCAACCTGTCGCGAAATCGTGACATGTCGCGATATCGCGACAGAAACCTTCCTTAGCAAAAAAACACTGCACATCATTTCAGAAAACGTTCAAGGCCTTGTCGAATCTCTGCATCCTCCACAGGCATGTCACTATGCGTACTGCATCCCAACCTCCCTTTCAGCACCCATCTTAGCAAGGAAATCGGCTGCCTTATTGAGATCTCGATTCACATAGACAGGTATCACATCATCTAATTCCCTCTAGAGCTCTTTGATTTGGGAACCTAAGATCCACAACCTCCAAGCTTTCGAGACAAAGTTTCTCATACAATCAAGAGCACCCACCAAAATTTGGGAGTCAGACTCAATAATAATCTTCCTATGTCCTTTTTTGGCAGCCCAGAAGGATGCAAATTTAATGGCAAAGGCCTCGGCTTCATTGTTTTTGGCACATCCCAGACCCTGCAGTTCCCAATAGAGAAAAGACCCAGCATGATCACGGCACACAACTCCAATTCCAGCACTTCCCGGATTGCCTTTAGCCGCTCCATCAGTATTGATTTTGATCCATCCTTCAGGAGGAGGTTTCCAACTACCACTCACCTGCCTTTGTTGAAAAACAACTCCCTCGTCCAAAGGCTCAGAAGCAGACTTTATTTCCCCCTCGGTATGAATGGCAACTGTTTCCGCCACTTTGCTCCAAATGACTTGCCATATTCCTTCTAGAGAGGAGAAGGTTTCACGAAAAATACGGGCATTTCTCTCCAACCAAACCTGCCACCAGATAAAAAATAAACCAAGCTCCCAGCCAATTCGAAGAGCATTGGATTTAAATCTACCTTTCTTCCAGCTTTCCCATATGTTGTTTCGAGACAAGACCCCATTAGCCTGAAGTTTAAAGTGGGAGAACCAGTGCTTCCAGATCTGTCATGTGAAAGAACATTCAAACATTAGATGATCCACCGTTTCCTCCTGCTTATGGCATAACACACATTGGGAAGGGCCAATGATGCCTCTGAGTCTGAGATTGTCATAGGTGAGAATTCCATTATGCAAAAACTGCCAGGCAAAAAAGTTCACTTTCGGCCAGCCCTGGGGATGCCATATCTTTCTCCAGTCAAGAACCAAAGAAAAGGGTGGAGGGGGCTCTGGGAGGATCTCACCATATCCTTCTTTCACAGTATAAACCCCAAGGCTTCCATAGCCCCAGGCCAGTTCATCCTCCTCATCTCTCCCAGTAAGAAACCATTCTGCCAAGATTTTTCCCAAAGTAGGTACCAACTCCGGAGGGATAGGTATTGGCCACTCATCCAGCCGCTTAAACTTTATGAACTTATAGTCCCCCAAATGACTAGTGTTAAAGTAGCTCTCAATTTGAATCCATCCCTTATCTTCTAAAGTAGATTTTATCGGTTGTAATTCAGGAAAAACAGCAATAATGGGAGGATTCTGGTCCCAGGAATCAGTCCAGAACCGAGCCTTATCCCCTCGCCCCACTTTCCAAAAAAGTTGATCTTTGATGAGTTGAGCTCCAAGCTTGAGCGCCTGCCACACTGGTGATCCAAAACCTTCCAGTGGAAAGCGGCCCACATCATTAGGATGGACAGAACCCAGGTATTTGCTAGAGAGAATTCTGCTGAAGAGGGATGTTGGCTGAGAAATCCACCTCCAGTACAGTTTGCCAGCCAAAGCCTTGTTATTAAACTTGGAGCTTCTTAGTCCCAAACCCCCTTTTTCCTTGGGTTGGGTAACCTTGTCCCAACCAACCAAGTCCCATTTCCTCTCTCCCTTGGCACCTTCCCATAGAAATCTTCTAGCCATTTTATCCAGCTCTTTCCAAATAGAATGGGGAGCAGCCAGGACGGAGAATTTATAAATTGGCATGGCCTGAATAATTGACTGCAGAAAAGTTAGACAACCCCCATAACTTAACCATCTATTAGACCAATGGTTCATTCTATCTTTGATGCCATCCAAAAGGTCCTTCCAAACATCAAGTTTCAGTTTTTTGAAATGGAGAGGGACCCCCAGATAGACTACTAGGAGAGAGGTCCGAGTGAAACCTAAAATCTCAATAACTCTGTCCTATAACCGTTGATCAATATTGAAGAAGATCACTTTGTATTTATTGTCATTGATGACTTGATTAGAGTCCCGGAGGTAGACATTTAGAGTATCTATGATTCTTCTTGCTTCCCTAAGGCTGGCCACTCCCACCAATCCAGTATCATCTACAAACTGTAAATGTGTCAAAACTTTAGCCCCGACCTTAAAACCTGTTATCTGACCTTGAAGTCTTCTTTTCAGAAAGAGTCTGCCCAATCCTTCAACCAAGATGAGGAAGAGATAAGGAGAGCAAGGGTCTCCTTGCTGCAATCCTCGATAGGCACCAAAATGAGGCGAGGGAAGTCCCTTGATAAGAACAGAGTATGAAGGCGTAGAAATACAGCTCATGACCCAATCTGTCCAGTCCTGAGAGAAACCAAAGGCAGTCAACATCTTTGCCAAGAAGCCCCACTCCACCCTATCATAAGCCTTGGACATATCCAGTTTAATGAACATTCCTTTGTTCCCAGTTTGGTGGATTGTATGGATAGCCTCCTGAGCAAGAATCACTGCATCCAAAATTTGCCTCCCTTCAACAAAACCCCCTTGCTCCGGGGAAATTATATTATGCAGAATAGGTTTTAACCTTTCAGCCATAATCTTCGTAATTATTTTATAGATCACATTGCATAAGGCAATAGGTCTAAAATCAAATAAATGAACCCCCCCTGCTCCTTTTGGAATTAAAGTAATGAATGTATGATTTAGAGTCTTGAGCATTCTTTTATTGGTTTTGGACTCCTCAGTGACAGCCAGAACATATTCCTCCAGGGAATCCCAAAAGGCCTGGAAGAACTCAATAGGGAAGCCATCAGGACCAGGCGATTTACCAGTACTCATCCCAAAGACCACCTTCTTAAGTTCATATTTATCTATAGGTCTAAGTAGAGCCTGGTTTTCTTTAGGAGAGATTAAAGAAGGAATGATAGCAATAACTTCATCTTGTGCTGCCCCATCTTGCTCCATGCTTTCCTTAAAGAGTTTTGAGAAATACTCCATTGAGTGGAAGTGCATACCAGGAAGAGTGTCAAAAGAGTATCCATTCTCATCTTGAAGGAAATCCATAGAATTCATTTGTCTCCTAGCACAGGCAAAGCGCTGAAAAAATTTTGTATTTCTGTCTCCTTCTAATAACCAAGTATTTATTGCTCTCTGTTTCCAGTAAATCTCTTCTTGGTTATCAATATCCTCAACCGCTTTGCGCAAAGCATCATCCTCGGATTTAAGGTGCTCGGAAATGTTTCCTTCCCTGAAATGTTTTTGCACCTCATCCCATCTAGCCAACAAGGGGGCCCGTTGGAGCTGGAAGTCTGATTTGTTAGTTTGCCTCCACTGTTTCAATTTACACTTGACAAATTGAAGTTGTTTGTGAAATTTGAACATTGCAGTCCCAAAAGGTGGGCGGCCATCTTCCCACCACTGAGGAATTTTTCTTCGGAGATCTTCTTTTTGCAACCAAAAATTTTCAAATTTAAAAGGTTTATGGTACTGCCCTGTCCTAGCCCCTCCCTCCAGAACAATGGGAAAGTGGTCTGAAACTGGGCCTTCCAAAATCTGAAATTTAATATTCCATTTCACAAATGCTTCCTCCGAGACCAAAAATCGGTCTAGTTTTACCTTCCTGCTGTGTGGCTCTCTTCTCTTATTAGTCCACGTAAAATAAGTACCAGGACCTTTGATATCAACAAGGTGAAAGGCCTGGACTTGAGCAATCAGAAGCCTATCCCCTGGATCCAAAACTGGGAAACCACCTTCCTGATCACTGGCAGATAATTTGGCATTAAAATCCCCAGCAACAATCCAATCGCAATCTTCCCGGGAGGATCTCATTGAATGAACAGCATTCCATTGAAGCCGCTGGCCATCAATGCTTTGAGCCCCATAGAAGTTTGTAATTAAAACCTGTTCAGCTGTAACAATATTCTTAAAGAGAGATGTGAGAACCCCCCTCCAAGCTGTATGTTCTATTGCTATCCACACCAGAGGATTCCACAGAGTAACAATTCCCCCCGAAGCTCCTTGGGCCGCCACATCCATATATCCAGTGCCCCTCCATATTCTACTAGCAATTTTACACATAAGATCTGAAGACATTTTTGTTTCCTAAAGGAGCAAAAATTCTGTTTTGTGTCCTCCTAAAAGTCTTTGAACAGTAGATTTATGGATTCTACTGTTTAAACCCCTTACATTCCAGGATTGTATAATCATTGGAAACCTTGGGAGCAATACGAGTCAATTGTTCTCATCGATCCTCCATTGATCAGCTTGTCCCCTTGCGCTACTATTAGATCCTTATTGGATTTTCTACCAGCTCCTTGGGAATTACTATTCTTAGACCTCTTTTCCACCTGGGTGATCCCCAACGCTGGTCTTTCTCTGTTCTTTTCTGCACTTCCCATGTGGACATCCTTAATAACTGGTTGTGCAGGGGAATGAATTACCATAGCCCCTAGGTTCTCTGGCTGCAGAGTCTCAGGGGTTTCAATCACCTGTTCTAAGACAGGAGTAGATGATAGAGGATCATGAGAGTGGGTGTTAGTATCCCCATCATTCCCAACCACTCCTTCCATGACTTGGTCTTCTTGGTCTACAAGGGATTTGAAGATTTCATATCGATTGGTTGGCTTGGATTGGGTCTGCTCTTTGCCATTTCTCTTTTTGTTTTTCCTCTGCTTCTGCTGTTCAAAGCCATATTTCTGGGCATCAGAACCCTGGGGGATATTGAGGGGATCTTTAACCCAAGTGAACTTACCCTCTCTGGGGTGATTTGACACTCCCGACGGAGCTTCTGATTTTGTGGTCAGGCTATTTGGGCAGAACCTAGCCAAATGGCCATGCTTATGGCAGACTCTGCATCTGAAAGGTAAGGCTTCATAGTCTAGCTGTTGTATCCAAGTTAGTCCTGCCAACTCCAATTCTACCTCGACAGGAAGTGGCTGGCTAATGTCCATTTCTACACATATTCTAGCAAAGACAGCAGTATTTCCTTCCATGGTATCTCTTGAAACTCCCAAAAATCTACCTAGAGAATTACCAATCAACTCAAGGATTTGCTCACCCCAAAACTCCATTGGGAGAGCATACAGCCGTATCCAGATCGGGACAGCCGTGGGCTCAATGCGAGTGTCAAAACCCACTCTCCACGGTTGGACAAATAATCCTGCCGGGCTGTGGTTCCTCTTCTATGATTCGAATGCTCTGTTTCTATATGCTAGAGAAGAGAAACTAATAATAAAATACCCATTGCTTATAGGCCATAGAGAGTACTCACCAATGGGATCCCAGTTCTGTCTCACCCAGGTGTGAAGGAAGTTTAGAGTGGGCCGAATACCCATGAATTTGCAGATCAGATCATGGGTAGCACGGTATATAATCGTATCCTCAACCAGTTTTGGCTCTATGACAATCTTTGGCCTGGACGCAGATTGTGGAAGGCAGTCGTTAACTCTGTTTGCAGGTAAACCCTTTCCAGCATTCTTAAATAGCATTTGATAAGCACTGCGTTGAGCTTCATCGAAAGAAGATGCAGGGTTTTCTTTTAATTTATCTGCATATGAGCTTTTCTGCCCGTCTAAAGATCCTGGAGGAGACCCCATTGGGCCCTCCCAATGCAACGAGCAATCCTTCAGAGAGGTGTAGAATCAATCCACAGGAGGATCTGGAAGAGACTTCCAACCAGAGACCCTGGAGCTTCGCCTGGTGCCTGCATAGAAGCTTTCCTGCCAAAATGCCAGAGCTCAGAAAACAATTACATACAATATTAGAAGTTTGATTTTTGATAATATTGTATAGATAATTTTTTTTAAATTACCATATACATTAGAAGATAGATATATATGTTCCTTATGGGATGCTAGTGAGTCAACTTATTCATTTTGATGTTTGGAAATTTATTTTATGTTCAAGAATTCAAATATCTCAAACAAATGCCATACTCTATTGTGATAAGCTTTAATATTATATTGTTTGTTGGTAGATTGTTTTGTAATTTGATTTACTACTAGTTTAGAGTTTTTGTAGATCATCAACAACTTTACTCCTAGTTAATTTACCTCTCATAGTCTTATACTTATTTCTTCATATTCTATTGAATTATTGGTGTAGCTCCAAGTTAGATGACATGAAAAACACTTAACTTCTTTAGAGGGTGATATTAGACTTTTCTAGCTGTAACATCATTTTTATATTTAGATTCATCAATGTATAACTTCTAGATATCTATTTGTTGGGGCTCCTTATTTGACATGGTTATGAGCATTATACCTTCTAATTTTATAATAGAATATGCATCTATTACTATCTCTATCGTAGCATTAAAATATCAAAGTGAAAACTCATCATCAATCTATAGCTAATATCTGATTACTTCCAAAGGTTAATTTTATCATTAATTATATTGACATCTTCCTCCTATTCAATTCTTTGTATATGATATTAGATGGAATTTTTTATCTATATCTTTAGTTTTCTTCCTTTATGAAGAATTTCCATGTGCAAATAGTCTAAGAATAGATATTTGCACACCTTAGATATAAAATCTTGAGAAAATCACATGTCAAAGTATGGCTTTATATCTACCATCACAACGTCTTGTATAATAGTTATTTGTAGTATATTTTGAAGGACCATGAGTATATCCTTTATTACTATATTTTTTACTAGAGTACCATCAAACTACAACACTCTAATAGTAGAAAAGTATACTACATTCCCAAAGTTCCATAGATTACTTTAGGTGTTATTATTATTTCCACTCTACATTAAATCATACAATTGTGTATAATCCATAATTCTATCCATAGGGACATGTAAAAAGTGGCTATTTTTATTATTCCTCATGTTGATTTACTTTGATCTAGATTCATATCTAGATAAGATTAGTATTTAGGCTAAGTGGATTTTAGTGATGCCCAAATAATATTTATATTTCCTAGAATAATTAGGTTACTATACATGATTGTTTCATATGGGTTTTTATTCATATCTACAATACTGAAGCTTAGATATTTTTCCAAATTCTTCTCTCCTTTTTTGCTCATCAAATTTAGTAATCCTACGTTGCTTTGATTTTTTGTCACTTGGTGATAGAAATATATCAAATATTATTGCTAACATACTCCTAAGTTTTAATATCCTTCACTTACATTGTCTTCTAATATTTTTTAGGATGCTCCATTGTAGGTTGCTCTAGTTTATTTATTGATATGAGAATTTGAATGAATTAATTTTTTTATGGTCTACATGTAATTAATTATTATTGGACCATGTTAGGACTGATATAGATTCTTACTCTTAAAGATCTTGTATCATCAAATTTTGATTTGTTTCCCAAAGCATATTGACTCAACGTTTTAATATATTTTTAACCTTTTTAGTTATAACTATTTATGCTATGTGTTGGTATAGCATATGAATATCTACACTATGAAAATCATTATAGGTTGGAAAAATATCCCTCCTCCTAATTTCTAAATACAATATTGGATTTCATAAAGCACCATTAGAATAAGCCCCTAATCATTTTTATGTATGGAAATATTTAGGGATAGAAATTCCTTTTAGCATATCTTATTTTCATGATGGTTACCTTATTGGTTAGGTTATTTAGTGGTAGTAATACCACTAACATGTTGAATAATTTTTTAGGTTAACAAGTACATAGTGTAAGAACAACTAGTGGTATAGGTAATGTTGGTATTATGGCTATTTAATGTAAGGTTAGAGTCTTTACTATGGGAATTAGTTCTACATATGACAAATATGTAATTGTCATTGGGACTATGTATCCTATATCTATTGAGATATATTTAAAAAATATGGTATAACCACTCTAGAAGAAGGTTTTTTATAATAATTGAGATAGTATATTATTGCTTGACCATATATTGGCTTAAGTTCATGTGGAACTCTATTCAAGGTTCTACTGAATCTAATAGTAAAACCCATTACTCCCTCCTAAGGATACCTTTGAATAGTAATAAGTTGAGTTAGAAATTAAAGTAGGTTTGCTAACTCATTCAATTCTTGGATAAATATTCCAAAAAATTAATCCCATGAATTAATGCTTCCATCTCATAGGATTTGATATCAGTGTAATACCTTACTCACAAATGACAACACTAAAATCCTTATCATGGCATCTTCCTCTTGGATATTTTGAATGGTAGTCAAAGAAATAACATATTTATAATGTACATATATTATTTTCCTAATATTATCATAAGTTGGAAAATATTTTAAAGATACCTAAAGAATTGAATTTTAATTTACTAGATTGAATCTATAAAATTTTATTGAGGAGGAGAATAAACCATTTTTTTAGATATCATAGAATGAAAGGATCTTGGGGAGCTAAAATATGTTGGACCTACACTCTCTATAGGGGTTGATAAAGGAGATGAAAAATATGCATGTATTTTGAATCTTAGTGATGGTAACTCAAACAATTGCAAAGGTATATCATTCTATCTTATATTTTGACTTGTCAATACATATTTGCACTATAGATATTTGAGTCAATTATATCATTGAAGAGTGAATCCTACACTATTATTCCATAGATATGTTTAACACTAGTAAATTTAAATTTAAGTCTTTATCATACATATTATCTACTATAGTTACTTTGAAACTATTAATAAAGGTCTAAGATTTGAATCATTAAGGTTGGGTTGTACACCATGCTTTAATAACCAAAATATAATTAAAAATCATATATTAATTAAACAACATCCTTGGTGAGGGTGTTCTCATATTATTTATTACCTTACAAATATTAAAAAATATTTAACTTTTAATAATTACTTTAAATATTTTGTTAAATTGAAATAATTACATCCTATTACATAGCTTTTCTATTAAAACATATAATATTTATAAGAGCAATAGTTAAAACCACGTGTAAAACCATGTGCAAACCTATTATAATTAAGACAACAACTATTAAAACCATGCACAAATTTATAAAAGGTGGAATATTAAAACCTATAATATTTACAATGTCCATCTATAAACTTATAAAATTTACACATGTTGAAATTTATAAAGGATCAAATATTAAAACCTATAATATTTACTATTCAGGTGTTGTAGGTGAGTTGGACAAGAGAGGACAATCTTCCAAAGGAGGTTCTAGGTTCGAATTACTACCAAAAAGTTGATTTGGGTGCCCAAAATGCAATTGATAATGTTGGTGTGGGGCATGACTCTTGGATGACTTTGATGGTGTAAAACCACCTGTTCGGGTGCGACTATCAGTTGAATTTAACGGTGTAAAACCACCTATTCTTTTCGCTTTAAAAATATATATATATAATATTTACACCTATTCTTTTCGCTTTAAAAATATATATATAATATTTACAACCACAACGGTGTAGAACCACCTGTTCTTTTCGCTTTAAAACGGCAACAGTTAAAACCATGTGCTATAATATTTAGTATGGCAATGATTAAAACCATGTGCTATAATATTTAGCACTGCAACTGTTAAAACCATGTGCAAAATTATAATAGGATAACGGTTAAAACCATGTGCAATCTTATAATATTTATAGCGGTATTGATTAAAACTATGTGCAAACTTATAATATTTAAAGCGACAATGCTTAAAACCTCCTGTAAATTTAATTATTTACAACGTCAATGGTTAAAACCATGTGCAAACTTATAATATTTACAACGGCAATGCTTAAAACCATGTGTAAGTTTAAACCATATGCAAAGGTGAAGTGCAAAGACAATCCATACTCGGATATTTACAAACTTTAATGGTATTAATTAAAATTTTATTTTTAAAGTTTAAATAAATATATTAAATATAGGGACTCCATGGACCCATCAATTACTATATAGTTTGTTGTTGGGCCTAGTGTTCCATTAAAAAGTTAACCTATAAGGGCAAAGCTTCTCTATTGATAATCAATTCCAAAAATATTATATAAATGATGATGAACCTTTCAAAGTATTATATAAGAGGTTCATTCGCTTGTGATTGATCTGGCACCGAAGAGAATGCGATCATCGCTCTGGCTAGGAGATTTGGAAAATTCGTCTGCTGGAGCTTAAGAGGTCAGGTTTGTTTTATGTCACTTTCTCCATCTCCTTCTATCCGGATCCCGAGCCTTTTTAAAACAGAGATAATTTGAGAAGGCTCAATATATAAATAATGGGTGCTCTTAAGCTTTAGAAACTCTTAATTTTATACTCAAATGGGCATTTCAATACTGGAACCAGAATGATATCTCAAGCTGCAGAGTGTGGCACACTATTATTAACTCCGGATCCTTATATTCTAAGTGATCTTCTACCGTCCTTCAGCATCCATTGCTGGTCAAATTGTTGTTAATATTTGCAAACGTTCAGGAAATAAAAATTTATAGTAAAATTCAAATTTATTTTAGAAGATAAGTGATCAAGTGAAATTTTTTCTTTTAATCAAAATAATTATAAAAGATAACCCTTCAAGAAAGAAGTTGGAGAATATATTAAAACACCGTCTCCGCCTCTTCCCATGGAACCTCCATGGCGTGTACCGCCTCCCCCTCCCCTGGAGCCTCCACCACGCCCACCTTCGCCACCGCTGCCACCGCCACCACCGTAAGATCCTCCTGGCCTCGAAACTACTAATTCCTCTCTTTTGTCTTCCTTACTGGGAGTTCCTTCTTCTATGCACACTGCAGTCTGCAAAGCCAAGGCCAAGACGAGCAGCACAGTATTTTTTAGTGTATTGGAACGCCATTATATCTCGTATTTCCGATATTTACATTCCTCGTCCTCCTTATTGACTAAAATTCTTAAGCCTGTTTAGATAATGGATGGTGTCTGTGGAGAGCGGAGGTCCAAATTTATCGACAATAATGGGTGAGTGCACTGGCTATTTTAAAGAGGGAATTGATGGCCTGGTTTGTCCGGTGTGGATGACTATTTATCGCTATTACTTTAACAATGAAGAAAATTTCAATCCAATTTTTGCCTATCGAGTACCTAGATTTCATGATTTGATGACTGTCTTCCCAATTTTTTTTAATCAAGCATTTCTAAGACCTAGAGGTTTTTTTTTTAAAGAAGTCTTTGAATTCCCTGCATCTTCATTATTATTTTTTTTAAATTACATTTGTTTGTATGGATGAGCTTTCATATTGAGCTTTCATATATATATATATACATATATGATCTGATGTGATGTGATTTTTTTGTCTTTTGCATTCATATAATACATTTAGGACCATATAAGTTTGATAGAATTGATTTTTTTTTGTTGTCAATTTTTTTTAATGCTTCATTGCTAACATTAACTATCTTAGAAATTATGTGGAATATAATTTTATAATGTGTTGCAAGATGCTAGACTTCAATAGTTTTTACGATGATGTTTATTTTTTTAAAATCCTTGTTCTTGCCTTGTTTTGTATTTTTTCCTTAGAAAAAATACTGGATGTTAGATTCATTCTTATGCTTTTGTTGATATCCACCATTTAAATATTTGTCTAGGTAGATATTCTTCTTGCAAGTAGTTTTTGTTCCTTATGATGATATCATGATCAAAGAGGTTTTGACCTTAAATTTTAGGTAGCCATTTTTTTTTATTGTAGCTCATTGCTTTGTCAAAGTCTTTTACTATTTATAATGATGTTAACACTAAAAATTATCTAGCCTCCAACAATATTTAGTTGATTTTTGATCCAAGATTGTGGTAAGATACTATATTCAAAATTATGGGAATAACAAACTAATTTGTACATCTAATATTTCTACTTTACAAAATTGTCTTACAATGTTGTTACATATGCCAGCGATTTATTAATCCATAGATCCCAAAATAAATCCTTAAATTTGATAATTACTTTAAAATATTTTACTAAATAAAAATAAATTCATAGTATTACACAATGTTTCTATTATAACCTATAATATTTAAAAGGACAACAGTTAAAACCACATGCAAACATATAATATTTACAACAAAAACGATTAAAACCATTAAAACCACTTGAAAATTTATAAAATATAAAATATTAAAACTTGTTCCGGCAATGGTTGGAAACTTATAACACATGCATTTAAACCTATAAACACGGCATGGGGAAACAAAAACAAACAAGGCAAAAAGAAAAAACTTATAATATTGTATAATATTTTCAATGGCTAAAACTATGTGTAAATTTATAAAAGATGAAATATTCCCGACAGGCAGTTGCCTTAGTGGTTAAGATGGTGGTTGTTTTTAAGTGGTCTTGTGTTCAAAATCCCTTGAAATTTGTAAAAAATTTCCTAAAAAAATGAAATATTAAAACCTATAATATTTAGGTAAGCAATGGTTGGAAACTTATAATATTTACAACGACAACCTGCAAATTTATAAAAGGTAAAATACAAAGACAAACCATACTCCAATATTTTATAAACTTATAAAATATAAGGATTGATGAGGTTTAAATTTTAGAGTCTAATGTTTCATTAAATAATTAACCATTAACTTCATATCATACTTATAGGGTTTGCCATTTTGAAACCTTTGATTTTTAATGATAATCAATCTTAAAAAGATTATATAAATGATGATGAACTTTCAAATTATTATATAAATGTTATAAACTATCCATTTTTAGATTTTGTCACTGTCTTTGCATATTTTTTAATGAAGCTTTTCTTAAGATCTAGAGGTTTTTACATATGTAAGTCTTTAAATTCCATGCCTCCTAATAATTTTTCTTTAATTATATTATTATTTTTAATTACATTTGGGACCATACAAGTTTGAGAGAAGTCTTTATTTTTTGTTGTCAGATTTTTATTGCTTCATTGTTAATATCGACTATCTTAAAACTGAAGGGAAAATAATTTGTTGTCATGTTTTCATTGCTAACGTGAACAATCTTGAAATGAAGTGGGAATTAGCTTTTATGATGATGTTTACCAGTGTTTCAAAAATCGCAACTGGTTATAAACTGGGGAGCCTAATTTTCGCGGGATAGAAAAAAACAATCATGAAATTTAAAAAATACATAAAAAATAAATAATTTTATAACGTAAGTCACCACAACGCTGTTCGATCCCGTGTCCTTGGCATTGGAAGGAGGCTCATAAGATCGTTGTTTAGCTTGGGGAACATTTGAAATAGATATGACGCACCTTTCTAATCTTAGCTTTATAGAAATTAGCGCATTTACACCTTTCTAATCTCATTTCCTCATACCTTTCTAATCTCTGCCTTATAGAAATTAGCATTTCCGCATAATGTTGCACCTAACCTCGGCACTTCGAATCCTTTCATACGTCACCGGTTATTAGTCTTTGCGTAGTTGCGCACAGGTGTGTTCAATTGGTGAAGGATTGCAAGGTCCAATTAATTATGGTTTTAGTAAAGTTTTTGTTTTTCTCAACATCTTTTCCTTTTCATCCTGGCGTAGTTAAATGTATACAACTTATTTTTTTTTTTCTAAGATATCTTTGTTAGAGTTAAATGGGCAGTGTTTTATAGCTATGTCTTATTCATCTCCAAATTACAAAACAAAATTGCAGAGCATAGAGAAAAACAATTAGCATATACCATTTAAAAATATTAAAAAACAAAATTGCAGAGCATTGAGAAAAAAAATTAGCATATATCATTAAAAATAAATATAATGATTACAACAACATTTTAAAAATATTTAATTAAAATTTATTTGTATGCCTACCTCGATCCCTTCCCTGCCTCTTCCTTATCTTTGCCTTGACACTTGCATCGGTGTCGTCGACTCTTTCTCCCGGCATTCCTCTGCTTTCCTTGTCGACCCCTACCTCTCTCCGTACGAGTATTCGGTGAATATTCGGTGAGTAACTCGCCACGATTCGGTGAATTACTTGTAGTAATTTGCGAGTTTCAAAACACTGATATTTACCTCTTTTAAAATCTGATCCAATCCAATATGAGGTTATTTCTTTAACCAATATTTGCATTCTTCCTTTATAATTCATCTACTTTTGTTGATATCCACCATCTAGTTATTTGGTTAGGTAGATATTCTTCTTCTAAAGATATTTTTTGGTTCTTCTGATGATATCATGATCAAAAAGGTTTTGACAATGAGTTTTACATAGTCAATTTTCTAGCCTTCAACATATACTTAGTTGATTTTTTGGTCCAATATTGTGGTAAAATACTAGATTCAAAATTATAGGACCGACAAGCTAGCTTGTACATCCAATATTTCTACTTTACAAAATTCTCTTACAATATTACTACATATATTGATGATTTATTAATCCATAGATCCCAAGGTAAGTCCTTGAATTTCATGTCTCCTAATAATACCACTTAGAGTCTTAGAGCTGGAGTAGGAGGTTTTCTTATTTTCATGAATGAGCAAGACTGCAAGAGTGAAAGCTTCAAGACATGAATTTGTTGATAATGAAACTTCATCAAATTCGAGATGTAGCCATCAATTTGAGATATTTGCTTTCTTTTTACATCAAAAAGCATCCAAAAAAAGTTGGTGATGTGCTCATATAAGATTTATGAACCAAGTCTTGTGATCTACTTATTATGGAGAATTTTACACACAAAATATTGCATTTTCTTATAGATAGTTTGACCAACAAATCATGGTAGTTAAAAGTTTCACAAAACAATGTCTCCCTCAAGAAGGTTTCAAAAAGTTTGGTACATGAAGAAAGGGTCTATTGCTTTTTTGAGTACTTTAGATCTTGGGAGTCTTACAACATTCATGCAAGAGAGAGACTTTGTTTTGTACACTTTTCAATTCAATTCGTCCGCCATGCAGGTGCACTTAATAAAGCACTAGTTGTATGCAAGGGTATAATTATGATGTTCGAGTTGCAAATATTTAATCAATATGTGATTTTTGTTTTATATGATACTTCATATGTTCCTATCTAGAGGTATATTTTTGGGGAAGGAATTAAAAATATTTTCATAATACCATTCCATCTCTCACAAAATATTTTTGTGACTTGGGGTGGAGACAATAATGAAGACTACATTTGGGTATTTTTTGAGGGAAACGATAGAATGATTTCAATAGATTTGGATGCTCATATATCTCTACTGTGAAAATTTCCTTCAATGAACAATATTACAAGTAAAAACTCAAGTTGTTTTGTTCATTGTTCATTGAAGGGAATACAAAACAACTTGGACTTTTTACTTGTGACATTGTTCATTGAAGACCATTTTCACAGTGGAGATATATGGGCATCCAAATCTATTGACATCATTCTATCGTTCCCAAAAAAAATATCCAAATGTAGTTTTCATTATTGTCTCCACCTAAAGTCACCCAAAAAAAATTGTGAGTCGAAATGGTATTATGAAAATATAAGTAATTCATTCCCTAATAATATACCTCCACATAGGAATGTATGAAGTCTCATCTAAAACAAAAATTTCATATTGATTAAATATGTGCAACTCGAACATCATTATTTTACCTTGCAGACAACTAGTGCTTTATTAATTGCATCTGCATTGTCATTGTCGTCTTGAATTGAAAAGCGTACAAAATGCAGTCTCTCTCTTGCATAAATGTTGTAAAATACCCAATATCTGAAGTACTCAGACAATAAATAGTCACTTTCTTCGTTTACCAATTTTTTTGAAAACTTCTTGAAAGAGACACTGTTTTGTGGAACTTTTAACTCCCATGATTTGTTGGTCAAACTATATATAAGAAAATGCAATATTTTACACGTAAAATCCCCATAATAAGTAGATCAAAAGTCTTGGTTCTTAAATCTTACCTGAGCTCAACACCAACTTCTTTTGGATGCTTTTTGATGTAAAAGGAAAACTGATATCTTGAATTCACAATTACATCTGAAATATGATGAAGTTTCATTGGTAGCACTTGAAGCTTTCACTCTTGCTCATTCATGAAAACAAGAAAATATTCTACTCCAGTTCTAAGACCTCAGGTGGAATTTTTAGGAGACATGAAATTCAAAGACTTACCTTGGGATCTATAGATTAATAAATCACCAACATATGTAGCAAGTGGAATTAGTAGGAGACATAAAATTCAAGTGGAAAAGATGGATTTGCAAAAATGCAAAGATAAAAGTAGTAGGCTATGATTTATAGTTTTTGCAATAGTTGGATGGGTGATTGTTAGGGTTTAGTGTTGGTGGCATACTATATAAAAATTATAGGACTAACAAACTAATTTGTACATTTGATATTTATACTTTACAAAATTATCTTTCAATATTGTTATATATGTCAACTATTTATTAATCCATAGATCCCAAAATAAGTCCTTAAATTTTGTAATTACTTCAAATATTTTTCTAAATAAAAATAAATTCATAGTATTACACAACTTTTCTATTAAAATCTATAATACTTAGAATGACAATGGTTAAAACCATGTGCAAACATATAATATTTACAATGGCAACGGTTAAAACCATGTGCAAATTTATAAAAGGTAAAATATTAAAACCTATAATATTTACAACGACAAGAAACTTATAATATTTCCAATGACAACCCTTAAAACCATGTGAAAATTTATAAAGGGTAAAATACAAAGACAAACCATACTCCCATATTTACAAACGTATAAAATATAACCATTTCCATGGCCCATCACAGTTTGTTGAGGTTTAAATTTTAGAGTCTAGTGTTTTATTAAGTAATTAAAAAGTTGTCATTTTGAAACTTTATATTTTAATTGATAATCAATTTTAAAAGGATTATATAAACGATGATGAACTTTCAAAGTATTATATAAATGTTGATAAACATTCCATTAGAATTTTGTCACTATATTTGAATTTTTTAATCAAGATTTTTTTAATATATGAAGGTTTTCATATTGGTAAGTCTTTAAATTCAATGCTTCTTAATAATTTTTTTTTTATTACATTACTTTTTTAGTTACATTTGGACTTTTTTTAATTGCATTTGAACCATACAAGTTTGAGGGAATTGATTTCACCTAAAAAGAGATACCTTTAGTTTTTATATTTTTTGCCATATTTTTATTGCTTCATTGCTAACATCAACTATTTTAGAAAAACTCGAAAAATAAAGAAAAAATAAATAAATAAATAAACAAATAATTTTATAATGTAAGTCACCACAAGAAATTAGTGCATTTACACCTTTCATTCTAATCTGATTTTTTCATACCTTTTTAATATCAGCCTTATAGAAATTAGCATTTTCGCATAATGTTGGACCTCGGCCCTTTTTAATACTCTCCACCCGGTATTAGCCTCTGCATAGCTACGCACAAGTGTGTTCAATTGGTGAAGGATTACGAGGTCCAATCAATTATGGATTTAGTAAAGTTTTTATTTTTCTTTCTATGCTTATTTTGAGTCAATTTGTGTATAAATCGTGGTTGCAGCTGCTGCAGGGCCTTTGTATTTTGGAGTTTGAATACTATGAAGGTCAGCATCTCTTCCTCATCTTGCATTGTTAAATATATACAGCTTATGTTCTTTTTTGTTGCTTTCTAAGATGTATTTCTTAGACATTTAGATATAGAAATCCAAGCTAGTGGAAGCGAAATAAATATAAATGGACAGTGTTTCATAGCTGTAAATAACAAACCAAAATTGCAGAGCATAGAGAAAAAAAAATAGCGTGCAAATGTAGTGATTACAACAATATTTTTAAAATATTTAATTAAAATTTATTTGTATGCCTGATCCCTCCCATGCCTCTTCCTTATCTCTGCCTTTCATTGGTGTCGGCCTCCCGTCTTTTCTCTGCTTCCCCTGTCTCAACCCTTGCCTCTCTCTGTACGAGTCTCGGTGAATAATGGATGAGTAACTCATCGCGATTCAACAAGTTACTCATAGTAACCTGCAAGTTTCGAAATAGTGATATTTAGATCGAGGTTATTTCTTTAACCAATATTTGCATTATTCCTTTAGGAAAAATATTGGATATTAGATTCATTCATCTCTTTTTGTTGATATCCACCATCTAGGTATTTGGTTAGGTAGATATTTTTCTTGTAAGGATTTTTTTTTTGTTTCTTATGATGATATCATGATCAAAAAGGTTTTGACAATGAGTTTTACGTAGTCAATTTTTTGATCCTAACCCATTGTTATGTAGAAGTTTTTTTACTACTTATAATGATGTCAACACTAAAACATTTCTAGACTTCAACATATACTTAGTTGATTTTTTGGTCCAATATTGTGGTAAGATACTAGATTCAAAATTATGGGACTGACAAGCTAGCTTATACATCCAATATTTCTACTTTACAAAATTCTCTTATAATATTGCTGCATATGTTGGTGATTTATTAATTCATAGATCCCAAGATAAGTCCTTGAATTTTATGTCTCCTAATAATACCACCTAGAGTCTTAGAGCTGGATCAGGAGGTTTCCTTGTTTTCATGAATGAACAAGACTACAAGAGTGAAAACTTCAAGCCTTGAATCTGTTGTTAATGAAACTTCATTAGATTCCTCAAGATATTTGTTTTCTTTTTACATAAAAAAGCATCCAAAATAAGTTGGTTTTGTGCTCAGCTAATACTTATGAACCAAGTCTGGTGATCTACTTATTATGGAGAATTTTAGGTGCAAAAGATTGCATTTTCTTATAGATAGTTTGACCAACAAATCATGGGAGTTAAAATTTCCACAAAACAGTGTCTCCCTCAAAAAGTTTTAAAAAACTTGGGTAATGAAGAAAGTGTCTATTGCTTTTTTGAGTACTTTAGATCTAAATTTTGGTATATGAAGAAAGTGTCTATTGCTTTTTTGAGTACTTCAGATCTTGGGCGTCTTACAACATTCATGCAAGAGAGAGACTATGTTTTGTACACTTTTCAATTCAAGTCAACGGTGATGGGGATGCACTTATTAAAGTACTAGTTGTGTGCAAGGGTAGAATTATGATGTTCAAGTTGCAAATATTTAATCAATATGCGATTTTTGTTTTAGATGAGACTTCATACATTCCTATCTATAGGCATATTTTTGGGGTACGAATTACAAATATTTCCATAATACCATTCCATATCTTACAGAATATTTTGGTGACTTGAGGTGGAGACACTAATGAAGACTACATTTGGTATTTTTTGAGGGGAACGATAGAATGACATCAATAGATTTGGATGCTCATATATATCTACTGTGAAAATGCCCTTCAATGAAAAATGTCACAAGTAAAAATTCCAAGCTATTTTATTCATTGTTTATTGAAGGGCATACAAAACAACTTGGAATTTTTACTTGTGACATTGTTGATTGAAGACCATTTTCACAATGGAGATATATGGGCATCCAAATCTATTGATCATCCCCAAAAAAATATCCAAATGTAGTCTTCATTATTGTCTCCACCCAAAGTCACCAAAATTTTTTTGTAAGAGATAGAATGGTATTATTGAAATATTAGTAATTCATTCCCCAATAATATACCTTGACATAGGAATGTATGAAGTCTCATCTAAAACAAATATGACATATTGATTAAATATTTGCAAATCGAACATAATAATTTTACCCTTGCACACAACTAGTACTTTATTAATTGTATCTGCATTTTCATTGTCATCTTGAATTGAAAAGCGTACAAAACTCAGTGTCTCTCCTACATGAATGATATAAGACACCCAATATTTGAAGTACTTAGAAAATAAATAGACACTTTCTTCCTTTAGAATTTTTTTTGAAAACTTCTTGAAAGAGACACTGTTTTGTGGAACTTTTAACTCCCATGATTTGTTGGTCAAACTATATATAAATAAATGCAAATTTTTACATGTAAAATTCCTCATAATAAGTAGACCATAAGTCTTGGTTATTAAATATTACCTGATCTCAACACCAACTTCTTTTGGATGCTTTTTTATGTAAAAATAAAACCGATATCTTGAATTCAAGGTTACATCTGAAATCTAATGAAGTTTCATTGTTAGCATATTCACGACTTGAAGCTTTCACTCTTTCTCATTCATGAAAACAAGAAAACCTTATACTCCAGCTCTAAGACTCCAAGTGGAATTATTAGGAGACATGAAATTCAATGACATACCATGGGATATACGGATTAATAAATCACAAGTGGAATTAGTAGGAGACATAAAATTCAAGTGGAAAAAGCTGGATTTGCAAGAATGCAAATATAAAAGTAGTAGGCTATGATTTATAGTTTTTTCAATAGTTGGATGGATGATTATTAGGGTTTAGTGTTTTTGGCATACTTGTCTGTCTCTCCTCTAGGGTTTAGTGTTAGAGGCATATTTTTCTGCTTGTTTGTATCTCTTCCTGGATCCAACCATGTAGTGATTTGTGGGTCCATAGTCTCTAGTGATTTTTATAATATCCCATTATTTATTTAAAAAATTAAAAATATATATTATATTTATTTGTTATAATAATATGGTTAATTGATCAAATAATATTAGTTTAATTAAATTATTTGATTTTTAAGAAAAACAAATAGTTTCAAGTTTTGCCAAGGAATATATGCTTCATAGTTAAATTGTAATAGCATTGTGTGATCAACATGTGAAAATAGGGATGGAACCCTTTTAAATCCATATAATTAATCTATATAAATAAATAATAATTTTAGTATCATTTGTTTCAATTATAATGGTATGAAGGAACTTTTGCTAAAATTAATACCTTTGCAAGGATTGGTTCAAATTATTGGTCAATAAAAGTTAAAATGGTGGTAGTGAATATATATATATATATATATATATATATATATATATATATATATAAAAAACATGGGCATATGCGAGAAGACAATTGTCAATTTTTTGATATGATAACACAAACAATGAATTCTTCAGGAAATAGTGCGTTGTATAGTCTCATATAAATGAAAACCTCCTACTCCAGCTCTAAGACTCCAAGTAGAATTATTTATACACTAATTTAGTATACCTTTAGACCATATCCATTCACTGAACTTGACCATAGAAACAACGTCACTATGTTTACAATAAGGCACATATCCTTGTTGCACTTGTCCCATTCATTTTTAAATTTTGGAGAACTCCACATAATTTCACTATGCATACCAAGATGAAAAAGTATTGTAAATATTTTAGAAAGAGGTATCCATTTTAGTATATCTTGAATACAGTCATGAGGCAAATATTGAATGATGTATTTTACTTATTCTCTGATGATCTTGCAACTACTGGAGCAAACAATGATGAAACGAAAGGGACATTGATTATTCTTATAGGCATCATTTTTTCTATTCTTGCCTTTATACAAGTTTTTTACTTTTTTTATCTTTGGCATTTCTACTGGTCTTTCTCTTCTCTTCCTATTGTTCGCCATAGTTTCTCTCTATCCTAATATAACGAAATATTAGTATTTACGGAAACACAGTAAAAGAAAAGTTGGATTTGCAAGAATGCAAAGACAAAAGTAGTAGGCTATGATTTATAGTTTTTGCAATAGGTGGATGGGTGACTATTAGGGTTTAGTGTTGGTGGTATACTTGTTTGTCTCTCCTCCATGGTTTAGTTTTGGTGGCATATTTATATTTTTTTGTCTCTCTTCCTCAACCCAATCTTGTAGTGATTTGTGGGTCTATTTTATTAGTCTCTAGTGACTTTTTCTAACATCCCATTTATTATTTTATATATATAATATTTAACAATTAATATATATATTTTTAATTCAAGTAGTTACAAAATAACATATAAATGATTTTTATCAATATAATTTTTGGTTGAACTTTATAACCAATAGTTTTATGATTTAAACCTTACTTTACTTTTATATATAACCAATTATCTTATGCATATATAAAAAAAATGGTATAAAGGCCTTATAATTTAAATTCAAAAATGCTATAAATGTAAATTATTCTCCAAGTATATAGGGATTGATTATTAAAGGAAATATGGAGTCAAATACCCAAACTTTTGGTTGACATTAATCAATAAGAAAGCAAGAAGACCAATCTCATATATATGTCCAAACATAATATTCATAAGGATAAACAATACCATAAAATAAAGCCAAAAACAAAACTTATACATAGAGGTCCATCATTAATCCCTACCCTCTAATTAAATAATTAAAATTACTTACCTTGTAATTAAATAATTAAAATTACTTAGACACATCATTAATTATTTTATTTTGAATTTGGATATTGTCTTTCCTACTTTAATTTTTTGCCAAATAAATAAATAATATTTATTTATTAATAATATGATGAAAGGTGATATTAATTACCCGATTACAATAATAATTTTATTTATTTTATTTTATTTTATAAAAAAAAATATCAACAAAAACTAAATTACCATTTATTATTAAAAAATATATAAAAAATTATGAAAATCCTATAAAAATGATAACGGTTAAAATAACTTCAATTAAATACTCGCATCATTAATCAATATCCTCTAATTAAATCATAAAAACTAGGTGCACATCATTAATTATTTCATTTTGCATTTAGATATTGTCACTTTTACTTTAATTTTGTGTATGGTTATCAATATTTATTTATTAATAACTCGATTAAAGCTGATATTAATTAGCAGATTACAATAATAATTTTATTGATTTTATTTTACTTTATAAAAAAATTCTATCAACAAAAGTTAAATTACTGTTTATTATAAAAATATATATATAAAAAGGTTAAGGAAATCCTATAAGAGTGATAACCGGCAAATATAAATGGCGTCCCGGAAACAAAAAGTTTTTCAAATTTATTTGGATATTTTATATTTATAGATATAGATATTTAATTTAGTTGTTTGTTATATTATGATTTTACTTTAGATATTTAAAAGTATTATATAACGAAATAAAAAATATATATTATATTTATTGTTATAATAATATTAGTTTAACTAAATTATTTGATTTTTAAGAAAAAAAATGGTTTCAAGTTAGGCCAAAAATATATAATTTTTAGTTAATTTTAATACCACTATGTGATCAACATGTAAAAAATAGGGATGGAACCCTTTTAAATCCATATAATTAATTTAAATAAATAAATAATAATAATTGAAATACCATTATAATATGTGTGGTTAATTGCAATATCATCTCATCAATGATCAAGTCACATTACCTCAATGAATTAGATTCCTTAGTATTTAAAGAGGAGGCCAAGGTTCAAATCTTGTTAAGGAATACATGTATTTTATTATTATTATTATTATTATTAGATTTGGTTAGTGTGAAAAACCTTTACTACCCACACTTAGGGTTGGGCATCCCCATCCCACCATGACCTCTCATAAGGAGGAGAGTTGATAGGGAATTTAACATACAACCACACACATTCCCTATTTTGTGTTTCAATATTATATTACCAATTGAAAAAATAGTATCTAATCAATTAATACAATAAATAATTATAATAAACACAACTACAAGAAACCAATTATCAAGCAAATGAAGCAAGACATGACATAGAATTCCTTCTTTATCTTAGAAATTTTACATGAAAATTGTTATAATTTTTTATCAAATATTATATTAGGTCCCTAATATACCTCTACTTTAAGGGGGCATTAACACCTCTTATATTCCATGAGATAATAATCATGTCTCATTAGGGACTATTGGCGCTACCTGTATATTACCAATATCATTTTGTTATTTGGTAAGGAGAAGTTCAACCAACTTAGTTTGTGTTATTTTCTCTATGCTTGCTCTTGCTTCCCTATATCTTACATGATAATTTGAGGGTTTTCCTAATTTTACCTTATCTATATCAAGAGGATGTCTTATTATTCTATTTCTTAATATTCTTTCACAAGTTTTTTTCATCATAATTATCCTCTCTTGACTCAACTACAAAATCCTTTGACTTGTATTGCTCATTTTTTGGTATTTCCTTATTAATGGAAGAGGTATTAACTTCTAAAACTTCATTTTATTTCTCAATTTTTTACTCTTTAAAGGTTCATGGTACTTCAAGAGATTATTTAAAATTTGATGAGACACGGTCCTTAGATTCATCAAGAATATTCTTAAAACAAAATCATATTTAATGGGTGGTTCCTTGTTAATATGTTGAACCTATTGTACTATATCCTCTAAGTTTTTATCCAATTTTTCTTGATAGGATAAATCCTCAAAAAAGTTGGTATTTCTCTAAATATACTTCTTTACTGAACTCCACTATTTATTTTTTTAGATCTATTTTTTGGAAGTTGAAAACCATCTCCATTCATAACCATTTGTAAGTTTCTATTGCAATTTTCTAGATATGATTCTACTGGGATCTTCTTAGGGCATGATCTCTCAATATACCCCACCTCATAATATATTCTATATCTAAATATATAGGTCTTCATAATCTAAGGTTTGAATCCACATCTTATCCCCATACTTAAGAATGATTAATTTTGGTAAAGCTTTACTTATATGAATCATGACCAATATCCAAGCATAAATAACCAAGAATCCATTTTTCGTCATATCTAAAATATTAAGGAATGCTACTAGAGTGTTGTATATTACCTTGAAGGTATCTATTTTACAAAACTCAGTGGGTAATCCAAACATTCTAACCTAGACTGGTACTACATATAGATTTATATTTTTAGGTGAAAATCCTTCACACTAGCAGGTAAGGAAGAGTCTTAGTCTTCCTATAAACTAAGGACTCCATTTTAGGATTTTTCTCGTTCTTCCTCAGAAAAAAAATGGCTAGGAAGAAAATTTTTGGTAATAATGGACCGAATCATTCCTAGATATTTTCACTTTATATCAATCATTTTTTTCAAGGTTGAATCCTCTGACCAATACCTAGTATATTTAATAAAAATTACCCTATCTTGGAGCAACGAGGATCTCTTTGAGGTGCACTCACTAACCTCTACCACTCAAGATGATTATAAGGATTTAAATATAAATCGGTCAATGGAAAGAAAACTAAAACTCAAATCCTATTGAAATTTATAAGAATATCCTATAGCAAATATAATATTTGATACAAAATTACTACAAACTATAGTGCAAATGATGTCCACAAATCCCTCTACAACTATGGTCTCTATGAGTGGGATTCCCCAGGACCCTTCTAGGAATATGGAGTAAGGTGAGATCCCCCCTTAGAGGATGCTCCCACGAACCCCAACCTGGACCCGGGTGGGATGAATTACCTAGAGAAGGTAATAGGGATGAATAAACTCGGCCCCTCAAGTAACCCTAACCACCACCCCGTGATCACCAATTAGAAAAACATGGTTCTTCCAGTCTCTCTCATGGCAGAGAAACTCTCTTCAGAATACCTCTTCCTGGTCGACAAGTTCATGGGAGGGATACCTAACATGGAATCCATAATAATATGGGCTATATTCAAATGGTGCACAATAGGGAACCTTAATATTGTGGCCCTCTCATGGGGTTTCTTCTTGATATGCTTAAATAACCAAAATGACTATGCTCGAATCCTCACTAGGGATCCCTGGTTCTATGGGAGGAAAAGTCTATTTGTGACAAAATGGAAGCAAAATTTCAATCCCCAAACTTAGGATATCAATATTTCTCCAATTTGGGTTTGTCTCCCTAATCTCCCCATCTAGTTTTTCCACAAAGACATCCTGGGGTGTATTGGAACGTACGTTGGGGACATGGTTTCTCTTGACCCTACAACTAAAGCCCTATCCTGCATGGCCTATGCTCAAATTTTTGTCAATGTCAACTTTGCTTCACAGCTTCCAACTCGCCTAAACCTCATATATGGGGATTTCCATTAGTTTTAAGCTATTAAGTATGACAAACCAGCATTCTACATCAAATGCAAAACCTAAGGACACCTTCGAGCCCATTGCCCATACCTCAAGCCCTAGTAGGAAGCACCTAGCACAAAGGGTCCCCCCTCTCCTCAGAAACACCAGGCGGGAGAATGTAATGACCGATCTAGAGGACCTGGTAACCACATATCGACCAATGGAAAAGAGAAGCAGGCCACTATCCAGGACCATACGTCCACCAACCCTTATTCAGATGTAGGTCATGTATGCTCCATTTTCACCTTACCCAATATATTTAGGCCTTTAAATCTCTCTGATGATAAATTTCTTCTCCCTAAATCCTTTCATGTACACCAAACCTCCACCATTCCCCACCCCCATCCCTCTCCATCCAGATATGGGCCTTCCATCTCCATTTTCTCCCCATCCCTCATGTCCCAGCTCGATACCCTTCTTGAACCCTTGTTGGAGATCAACCCTCTTATCCACTCTATAGTTGCTTATCCCTCTGAAGAACCCCTATCCCCTACTAAATCCAACCCCAATTTCTAGTAGGATGCCTTCAGTCTTACTTAGTCCAAAATGGAAATTAGATCTATCATCACCAAAAGTAGAAAAGTCCACATTGATATAGGGGGTCAAATAAAAAGAGGTTGACCCACCACCTATGAGCAAAGCAAGAAAGACATGGACGACCAGGTTTCCAATGGAGTGCATCTAACCCTTAGTTCAGCCTTATTCACTTAGGCAAAGGATGAAATGGAAAATACCAAACCTCCCTCCATCTCAACCAAAGGAGGCAAGAAACATGCCAAAATATCTAAATGAATATCCTCTCCTAGAACATCAGAGGGCTTAACAACATGAACAAATAAAGGTTAGCTCGAACCACTAGGAAATAGTACAAACCCTCTATACTCATACTTCAATAAATGAAAAATAATGCTGACAAAACTCATAACGTAGTCCAAAAAATTTGGAATATTGGATAATGGGCTTCATCCCCAGCAAAGGGATCTGCAGGAGGTATACTGTGTCTTTGGGACCCTGAGAAGGTGGAAGGCAAAGTCATTTCCAACTCCAATAGAAACTTAAACATAATGTTTTATTGCAAATAAAACAAATTCACATGGGTGTTGTCCAACATCTACGGCCCAAATAATCCTATGGAAAGATTCAACATGTGCAAGTCCCTACCCCTTATTAAGGATACCTTTTCCCAGCTCCCATGGATGATTGTAGGGTATTTCAATTCTCCTCTATTCCATTCTAACAAGAAAGGAGTATTATTCTCCCCATCTAAAATCATTGTAGACTTTCAGGTCTTTGTTGCCAAAAATGAACTCATGGACATTCAAATTCATGGCCACCAATTCACTTGGAGCAACAAGAGAGCGAGCACTGAGCATATTCAGTTCTCAAAGGACCATTCCCCTATTTGGAGACACATCCCTGATCCTCCTTCCTAGGATAGACTCTGATCACTCCCCGCTCATTTTGGAATCAAATAAGACTCCATCCTTCTCAACCCAATTTAGGTTCAAGAATATGTGGATCCAATATTTGGATTTCAAACAACAAATTGAATTTTGGTGTTAGACCCCTATCCCTGGTTTGACTATTTCAATATTATCCCACAAACTCAAGATCATAAAAGATAACCTAAAAACCTAAAATAGGGAAGTCTTCAGGGATATTTTTTATCTCAAGGCAAAAACATTAAGTAAACTCAAATATCTAGAGTAGCAAACTGAACATGATCAGTGGACCCACCAGCTTAGGAAAAAATAAAGGCAACTACTCATCGAATATCACAACATCCTAGCCAAGGAGGATACCTTCTGGCATCAAAAATCTAGAGCCCTTTGGCTCAAGGAGGGGATGCCAATACCAGGTTCTTCCATGCTTCTAATATACATAATATAAGCATAAACAAGATCAGAGAACTTACCTTAAGGTATGGCTCTGTCACTTAGGACATCATCAAGATCTGAGAAGAAGTCGCCACCTTCTTCAATAACATCATGGGCTCTAAAAATCCTTCCAATATTGCAACCAAGGAAGCCCTGCTTGAAAATATCCTTCCCTTGATCACCCTTGAGATGAACAAATCCCTGAGCAAACCCCTATCTAAAAAGGAAATTAAAAGTAATTTATTATCCATGAAATCTGATAAGCCTCCTGGGCCTGATGGGTTTCCCCGTAGCTTTTTTCAGACCTTCTGGGACATAGTGGGGAAGAAGTGACTGATGCCATCAAGGAGCTTCAAAAAACAAAAACCATCCCTCAAGGAACTAATTCCACATTCATTTCCCTGGTTCGTAATAACCCCTAATGCAAATCCATGAATGACTACAGACCTATAAGACTTCACAACATCTTATACAAGATCCTAACCAAATCCCTAGAAATCATTCTTAAGAAGATGCTCCCTTCCACTATTTATCTGTGCTAGGGAAGCTATTTTGAAGGGAGATCAATCATCGATAGCATCATATCTCTTCATGAAACGCTCCATTTATCCAAGTGCAACAAGAAAGTGGCCATGTTACTAAAAATAGACATCAACAAATATTTTGATAGGGTGGACAGGGATTTTTTCCTCAAAGTGCTAGCTCGATTTGGCTTCCACTCAAATTGGGTTCACCTCATAAAATGTTGCATTACCTCACCATGGTTCTCATTTTTGGTCAATGGGTCTACTACATGTTATTTACCTAGCCTCAGAGGGATCATACAAGGAGATTCCCTATCCCCCTTCATCTTCATCATCTTGGTCGAATCCTTGGGCAGAGATTTCAAATAGGTCGTGGCTTTGGGAGGCATGTCAGGTATCAAAGCTTCTTCCAACTCTCCCCACTTGTCTCACTAGCAGTTTGTTGATGATACTATTGTTGCAACTTCGGCCTCCATTATCCAATCTAGATCCATCAAAGGGATCCTTGATACCTACACTTCTACTGCAGGGCAAGAAATCAACTATATCAAGAGTAAGTGTTACTTCCTAAACACTCCAAGAAATAGGAAGAGGAAAATTACTCGTATCCTCCACTGTTGCATTGCTACCCTCCCCACCTCCTACCTAGGACTCCCTTTGTTCACCATGAACCTAAAGGAATCGATGTGGGACAATGTCATTGAAAGGATCAACCACAAGCTTACTGCCTAGAAAGGCTTCCTCCTGTCCCAAGAATCCAAAGCAATCCTCACCGTGGTAGTCCTCTAAAGTATCCTGGTCTATTTCATGTAAGTCTTCAAAGCTCCTACCTCGGTCCATTCCAAAATTGAGCAAATGTAAAAAAGGTTTCTTTGGGTCGGCCCAAAAAAATTGAAGAAATTCCATCTTGTTAGTTGGGACAAAGTATGCTAATGAGGCCTAGAAATGCCTCATTATTACATTATGGTTGACATTTACAAACTACCATAATTTTAAATATGATAAAGTGCAAAATAGTTATTAGAATATGTTATTTGTTACATGTTTGCATGATTTTATGTTTGGAACATTATACCTCTTTTTTGACTATTTTTAGCATTTTATGCACTGCTTCAATTGATTAGGTAGTAAATAAAACATGTATTGCAATTACATTCTGATGGTACAAATAGATTCCTCTCATCAAGAACTACAAATTTGCTTTTTGAAGCAAGTCAATCTGAGTTGTAGATAAAAAGTTATGAAGGTTACATCATTCCTATGCTTATTGTTCATTCTTGTGCTCATTGTTCATTCCTGTGCTCATTGTTCATGCCTTAGTCTTTTCTAGAGCTGTTAACAAGTGCAAATCTACGTTAAAGGAAATATTTGTGGATCTACTGGGAATGATCCAGAGTGAGTTAAGGTACCAAATTCATACCAATGGTATTTCATAATATAGAGAAAATATGACCCAAATTTGAATGCATATGGACAAGTAACCTGGAAGTTATGGGGCCTGCAAAATGGTAGTTTCACACTTTTTGATAGCTAGAAATGCTGGTAAAAATCTGTGTTAAAGGCCAACTTGACAGCGATGCAGGGAGTAATTTCTAAGGAATTAAGAGTTTAAAATTGAACCCAATGTTTTCATATAACCAAGAACACGTGGAAATAATTTGGTAAAAAATGGAGTTACGATGAACAAGTTATGAGCACTCCAAAAGGGCATCTGGGCATGTTTTGGCAGCTGGAAACAACAGGTCATAGTCCATACAAATTCTAGCCACCTGTCACTATGAAGGAAGGTATGGAATTTTTCAACTAAGAAGAGGTAAGTGCTTGGAAACAGTTGAAAGAGGATAGGCATGACTCTTTCTCCACATGACAACACTTGCATGTGATTCAAATGGGAGCAACAAGTCAAAAGGCTAAAATGTAAGAAATTTGGTAAATGCAGGACATAGTCATTCAAATTCCAACCAGCTGTACATATACAGTAGGGCTTGGAATTAGTCACTCCAGCACATGCCACCAATGCATAATGGTGTACAAGATATGGGAAAACAATCCAAACAGTCAACAACTTCCTCCCTATGCGTTTGGAGCACATATAAGCAATGAATTGTCACCTGCCTGCTATTCTAGAGTAGCATAGGAATAAGCGACGCAAGAATAGGGAATAGCACAGGAACAACCAAAAATGGTCAAAATGCATCAAAACCATGGAAAGCAGGATTGGAAATTGACCAAGTGGTTAGTCCACCCTATTTGGACTATGTTCCTTCAGCATAGGTGGACCAGCTGTGATAAACGGATAAAGTTTGACAAATTATAACCCTGCATTCTAGGAAACTATTTTGTAAACAGTTGGAAATCCCTAAAACCCAACAAACAAATATATCAACTTTGCCTTATAAATAAAGCTCCTAGAATGGTTGAGAATAATAAATATATAGATATATAAATGGATAAATAGGGATAAAGGAATAGAAGATAGTTATTAGCAAAAGATAAAGTCATTGTATCATTATAATAAATTACAAATTTTTCCTACAGTACTATAATGGAGTTTCAGATGGAATAAAAGGTGCATTCTTCATATTTTATTGGCATTTGATGGTTGATAGTGCACATTTAATTTACCTGGCATAATTCTTCACCCTTTTCTAGTTCTGGAAGTAAGGGCCACTTGCAGGATCAGAGGAAGGGCAACATAGTGATAGAAAATTCTTGTTGATTTCTTGTTGTAGCAGATCAGTAGAATTTTGTCAACATTTATTTGTAGAATTAGTTTAATTTTAGAAGTGCACCATAGTATTTAGAACATTTTTGTAATAGTATTCAACATTTAATAGGATTTGACAACATTTTCCATAATTCACTGTAATTTCCAGATTTCTATCATTTTCCAGCTTTGCAGCAATTTCTAGATTTCTGTCATTTCACTGCAATTTCCAGATTTGTGTTATTCTCCAGTTTTGCAATAGATGTTAATTTGATTTTTTAGATTTAGAACATGTTCAGATGATTATGAACTTTGTAATTAGTTGAATTTTCTACAACAGTGTGTGTGTGTTTTCAATTATGCAATTTACTTTTCTGTCACTTTCAATTTAACAATATTTCACTTTATCTTATTTTAGATTTTACAATTTTCATTTCCTATAATTTTAATTCATTTTTAGCTTCTCCAATTTGATTCCCAATTCTAGGAGTTTAAGGTCACACCAAACCCCCAAACACTAACTGATCCATCAATAAAGCTTATTTTCTAAATGAACTAATCTTTAACCTGTTGGAGCCTTATTTCGTATATAGCCTTGGACACCACCCTAGATTGAAACACATAATGATTAAATGATGAATGAACAATGACACTTATAATTTTTGGCACCGTTGTCTGGGATAGGTGTTGTTAGAAGAGGAAAGTAGTCCAATAATTTTTAGTGTGCTAAGTTGTGAACTTCAGAGTGAAATCTAAATGTAATAACTGGCATAATTAATAGTTGTTGGTAAATTCCATTTTAGTTCATTTAGAGAACAAGCAAGTATGAATAGGTTAAAGGATGTGAAAGCATGATGTCAAAGTATGAAAAATACTTTTCCTACCATAGGAAGAAAAATTTCACAAGAGGTTGAAAGTATGTCAAAGTTGTCCAAATTTATGATTCCCAAAATTGTTGGAACTTTCAAAGAATTACAATCATCTATGTCCAGAACTGTAGGATCATTTGAGAAATCATCACAAGGAGGAACAATCAAAAGTTCAACAACTTTTTTTCTTGACAAATCCATACAATCAGGATAGTTTAACAGGATATCTAATTGTGATTGTGAACCTATAAGGGTAGGCTCACAAGAGAATCTAGGGAGAGCCGATTAATGTGCTCCAACCTAGTGCAACTAGTACACCTACCAAAACTTTTCAAAATCCCATCCAATTAGATCCTAATCAAAATTCTCCCATGAAGTTCATTTCACCTTCTGTGTTACCGACTTTTAAGGGAGTTACATCCGAAGACCCTGATTTATTTTTGTTTGAGTTTAAAATTGTGTGTCAAGCTCATGATTACACTAATGACAATCAAAAGATCAAATTGTTTCCTTCCACTCTTAAAGAGTCAGCTCTACGATGGTTTATCATATTAGCACCTGATTCAATTAGAACATGGAATGAGATGGAAAATATATTTTTGGAGAGATACCAAGAATATTGTCAAGTCAAGAATCAAAACAATGAATTGTTTGAAATGAAACAAAAGGAAAATGAAATCTTAGAAGATTATGTAGACAAATTTTCTTTTGTTCATAAGAGATATGGTAGTGTTGAACCTGAAATCAGCAAAATCATATTCTTAATGGGACTACAAGATGAATTTCGGGATGCATTGGATATTTTAGGAAGAGGTAATGCAAATGCACTTGAAATCCATGAAATCATTAAACTTTCCAAAAATTATTCTCATTCAAGGCATAGAAATCATAGAATTAGTAATGATAAACATGATTTGAAAGAATGCATGAAAGAGTTTGCTAAAGCTGATATTTTTGTACATATTGATAAAACAGTAGATAAAAAGAGTAAATCTACTGAACCTTGAGTTATCTATTGTTCAATATGTGAGCAACAACACTCTGTTCATGATTGTCCTTTGAAAAAAACATTTATACCATCTACATGTAGCATTTGTCAAAAAGGAAATTCCACAAATCAATGTAGTTTATTGCCATAACTCAAAAGTGTCTTTGAAAAATAGCCTCAACCTATGAAAAACTCAATTTTGTGGGACAAGAACAAGGAGATAATTTTCTTAAGTTTCCATATTAGAATGCTTCTCAATTTCCTATACATTGGGGAAATAATCCTTGGCATATGCCATGGTATGCTTCAGGTCCACTTCAACAATGTTGGAGTCAACCACCATGGGCATATTCCCAAGAGTGGTCTCAACATGGATGGATGAAACAACAATGGAATCAACCACATCCACCATGGTAGCAGCCAAAATTGCATGGATATCAATGGGGACAACAACAAAAATTGCACAAAGGTAGAAAAATTATCAAACACAAAAAACAAATTTATTGCCCACTCATACCCATAGTTTCTCTCTAGACAACAACAACAAAATAAAAAAACAACCTCTATTTTTAGCTCAACTTGTGGTTAGTCCAAAAAATGTTAAACAGGTAACCCCTGTCTCTATGGCTAAATGAAAAAATGCAGCCATAATAAATGTTGGTGATTGTCATAAAAATCAGTTGTGTTTAGGAAAACCACTTCTTGAACATATTCCACTTACCAGTGTAGAAATAGGAGCTAAAATGAATACACATAAAAAAAAAATCTACACTGAAACAAGAAGAAAAATAAAATCTCCCACAAAAAGAATCATATCGTGAACAGTTTGAAATATCAAAACTAACATCTTTGAAATCAGATTTGATAAGGGAATTAAAAAATTTAAATGTTATAGTCCCTTTACTTCAATCTATTAAAGATGTGCCAATAATTAATACAATTGTTCAAGAAATATGTTTTAACAAACCAAGAAAAAAGAAGAAAATATATCCTAAAAACATACAATTCGATGGTAAAAGAGTAAAATTGCTTGAAGGAAACCTTAGTCCACCTAAGTATGATTGTCTAGGATGCCCATGGTTTCGTGAAACATATAAGGAAAATGAAATGGACATTTCAATTTTGACCTCCATCATTGTAAAGGATAATGTAGAAGAGATGGATTCATCCAAACAGTCTATTTTTTATGAAAATGTTTAGAATTTAGATTTTAAAGATGAACCAATCATTGTTCAACAATTATTATGGAATTATGAAAAACAAAATTCTAAAAAAATTTCATCCATTCCAATACAAAACAATTTTCTTCACTTATCACATGGATGTCATCATTTTTTCTCATCTTTTTCTTTCCATTTATCAAAGTTAATTCTTTTAAGAATTGTTTTTGGTAAACATACATAGATTTTCCATTCTTTTCCACCATATCATTGTTCTCTTAATTCATTAATGCATCATTCTCCAAGAACCAATTCAAAACATCTTGGTACAAAACAAACTAAAATGCATCCAAAAAAACCTTCGAACAACAATAGTTGGTTGACTAAAAACTAGGAAGTAAATTTGTTTGATGTATAGATCCAACATCCTAATGTTCTACTAACACTTTATGCATCTTTATAATTTGGCATTGAGTTGTTGCAGGTACAAAAAAAATAGATTTCGTAGTTGAATTTAGTTAATGAACTTTGGTTGGAAGCACTTCACCAAATAGAGTCATTCAACAAAAATGGAAAATGTGGCATGATGATCACATTAAGAGCAACAAGGATGAACCATAAGAGTTTGAGAATGGAGTTGTTCAACTTTATTCAGTTGATGATTCAAGAAGGACATTAGTGGTGAATGGACATCTTTTATAGTTGTACCATAAACCACTCACAAAGAAGGAATTTGCTCAATATTTCACATAGTCACATTTGTATATGATAAAAGAGGATTCCTCTTCTGATAAGGTTTCCAAATGATCATATTTTTTTTAGCCTTGAAAAAAAAATACGAAAAAAGAAGAATGAAATTATCTTGTTTGTGAAATTCCTTCACGGGCACAATTTCAAGAAAATTGTGAAATTCCTTCATGGGCACAAGCAAGACATAAAATAATAATAATAATAATAATAAAGGAAAATTAGTTGAAAAAAAAAAAACAAAAGTTGGTTGAAAACCAGAAATGGCAGCCTCTTCTGATAAAAAAGAATGAAAAAATGAAAAAAAAAGAGAAGAAAAAAATGAATAATTCAGTAGTGAAAACCTTCTCGGAGGCGCTACTGAGTTGGCTTGCATGAAAACCGGTTTTTCGGCATGAATCGCATTATTGATCCACCCATAATTGTTCTACCATTGTACAAATATCACCTACTGCACCTATGTTGTTCTTATTTCAGAAAAAAAAATCATCATTAGAAGCAACTTGTAAGGTGGATGATAAATTTTCAGGACAGTAAGGTATGTGTTTCTTGCATTTAGTCATGGTAAGCATTTAGCATTTAGTATATTCTAATTAATATTTGGCATAAACTGTTCATACAATATTGGCAAGTTAAAAAAAATGGAACATGTTGTTCAAAATGTCAAGAAACACCCCCTTCTGCCCTTAGTTGCATGGGAAATTCAATATTGTGAAAAACCTGATTTTGGGATAGATATGATAGCCATTTTATCTTTATTAGTATGGTAGATTTCATAATAAAATGTCCCACCAATACCTCATAAATCTGAGAAGGACGAAATGCACCTAAAATTTTTGTTTTACTACTACTACAATAAAACAACAATAGACAAAAAAAAATAGCATGGAAAAAGAATATTTGATGTTATGGAAGGCTTATACCCTCTAAATATTGGCCCACACTAGAATATGTAGCTAAATTTCGCATAGGAGTCCATTTCAACATTTTTTTGAAACATCTTCAGAATGACAGTCTCATTCCAGAGCAACTTTGGAACAACAATATCATTATAGAGCAAGCTTCAAAACTAGACAAATTATGCCAAAAATTCTAGAAAATGTTGCAGAACAGCAGGGCACATTAGATATTAAGTTTCTTAAAGTTCTACCACAAGTACAAAGGATGAAAAAAAAAGAAAAAAATAAAAATTGCAAGAACTACAATGCTTGGTGTAGTGCATTGAACTAAAGAACTTTCTTAGGTAGTAGGTGGCAAAAGTATGTTGTTCATCTTACTAGAGCCTACTAGGATGCATGAGGGCATGCATCAGTTCAATCTAGGGGGAATGATGAGGCCTAGAAATACCTCATTATTACACTATGGTTGACATATAAAAATTGTCATAGTATTAAATATGACAGAGTTAATGTGCCAAATAGTGATTAGAATATGTTATTTGTTACATGTTTGCATGATTTTATGTTTGGAACATTATACCTCTTTTTTGACTATTTTTAACATTTTATGCACTATTTTAGTTGATTAGGTAGTAAATAAAACATGTATTGCAATTACATTTTGATGGCATGAATAGATTCCTCTCATCAAGAACTACAACTTTGCTTTTTGAAGTAAGTCAATCCAAGCTGTAGATAAAAATTTATGAAGGTTACATCATTCCTATGCTTATTGTTCATTCCTACACTCATTGTTCATTCTTGCGCTCAGTGTTCATGCCTTAGTCTTTTCTGGAGCTATTAACAGGTGCAAATATGCATTAAAGGGAACATTGGTGGATCTACTGGGAATGATCCAGAGTTATTTAAGGTACAAAATTCATACCAATGGTACTTCATAATATAGATAAAACATGACCCAAATTTTAAGGCATATGGACAAGTAACCTAGAAGTTATGGGGCCTACAAAATGGCAGTTTCACACTTTTTGACAACTGGAAATGCTAGTAAAAATATGTATTAAATGCCGACTTGACAGCGATGCAGGGAGTAATTTATGAGGAATTAAGAGTTGAAAATTTAACCCAATGTTTTTCATATAACCAAGAACATGTGGACATAATTTGTTGAAAAATGGAGTTACGATGAACAAGTTATGAGCACTCCAAAAGGGCATTTGTGCATGTTTTGGCAGCTAGAAACAACAGTTCATAGTCCATACAAATTCTAGCCACCTGTCACTATGAAGGAAGGCATGGAATTTGTCAACTAAGAAGAGGTAAATTCTTGGAAATAGTTGAGGGAGGATAGGCATGACTCTTTCTCCACCTGACAACACTTCCACGTGATGCAAATGGGAGCAACAATTCAAAAGGCTGAAATGCAAGAAATTTGGTAAATTTAGGACATAGTCATGCAAATTATAGCTAGCTATACATATACAGCAGGGCTTGGAATCAGTCACTCTAGAACATGACACCAATGAAGAACGGTGTACAAGATAATGGAAAACAATCCAAACTATCAACAAATTCCTCCCTATGCGTTTGGAGCGTAGATAAGCAATGAATTGTCACCTGCTTGTTATTCCGAAGTAGCACAGGGATAAGCGGTGCAAGAATAGGGAATAGCATAAGAACAACAAAAAATGGTCAAAATGCGTCAAAACTATGGAAAGCATGATTGGAAATTGACCAAGCGGTTATACCACCCTACTTGGACTCTTTTCCTTTAGCATAGGAAAACTAGATGGGATAAAGGGATAAAGTTTGACAAATTATAACCCTGCATTCCAAAAAACTATTTTATAAACAGTTGGAAATCCCTGAAACCTAGCAAACAGATATATCAAATTTGTCTTATAAATAAATCTCCCAGCATGGTTAAGCATAATAAATATATAGATATATAAATGGAGAAATAGGGATAGAGAAATAGGAGATAGTTATTAGCAGAAGATAAAGTCTTTGTAGCATTACAATAAATTGTAGATTTTTCCTGCAGTACTGTAATGCAATTTTAGATGGAATAAAAGGTGCATTCTTCAAATTTTATTGGAATTTGAAGGTTGATAGTGCACATTTAATTTACCTGGTATAATTCTTCACCCTCTTCTAGTTCTATAAGTAAGGGACACTTGCAGGATTAGAGGAAGGGCAACACAATGACAGAAAATTCTTATTGATTTCTTTTTGTAGCAAATCAAAAGAATTCTGTCAACATTTAGTTGCAAAATTAGTTTCATTTTAGAAGTGCACCATAGTATTTAGAACATGTTTAGAATAGTTTTCAAAATTTAATAGGATTTGACAACATTTTCCATAATTCACTGCAATTTCCAGATTTCTATCATTTTCCAGCTTTGCAGCAATTTCCAGATTTATGTCATTTCACTACAGTTTCCAGATTTGTGTTATTCTCCAATTTTGCAATAGATGTTAACTTGATTTTCTAGATTTAGAACATGCTTAGATAATTGTGAACTCTATAATTAGTTGAATTTTTTGCAACTGTGTGTGTGTGTTTTCAATTCTGCAATTTACATTTTTATCACTTTCAATTTAGCAACATTTCACTTCCTGTTATTTCAAAGTTTGTAATTTTCATTTCCTAAAATTTTAATTTAGTTTTAGCTTCTGCAATTTTATTTCCAATTCTAGGAGTTAGAGGTCACACCAAACCCCCAAACACTAATTGATCCATCAATAAAGCCTATTTTCTAAATGAACTAATCTTTAACCTGTTGGAGCCTTCTTTCGTATATAGCCTTGGACATCGCCCTGGATTGACACACATAATGATTAAATGATGAATGAATAATGACACTCATCATATGCCAACATAGGGACCAAGAGGGACTTGGTATGAGAATATCAATAAATATAAATATTGCCCTGCTAGCAAAACAAACATGGAAGTTGTTCACTAACTACAAAGCAGAATGGGTCACTATTGTCCAAAGAAAATATTTCAAAAACTTAACCCTTATGGACAATAACATCCCTATAAATGGATCAGCCTTCTAGCAAGGTGTTATCCAAGTGAAACCTCTTATCATGAGAGGGACTCACTGACAACTAGGCTCATGTGCTTCTATAGAGTTTTGGAAAGACATGTGGCTGAAAGACAAACCTCTCAAGGATCTGCCTAAGGTGTCCAGACTTAGACCAAGTCTCTAAAGGAAATGGGGAAGCAAAGTGAATAATTACATGGATAGGGGCACATGGAATATTCTCCATGAAGACAAATAGCACCTATTATGGGTCAGTAAGACTTTTTCCAATATTCTGAGAACCACCATCATCCATACCATAGTCTCCACAGATTACCCAATCTAGGCAGGAATTGAGTGGGGATTTCACAGTCAAGTCTACCCACTCCATGTTAGTCAAATCTCGGGTTTTCACTATTCCTTTCAAATTAGTTTGGGTTAAACAACTTCTCCTAAAAATTGGGTTCTTTTCCTGGAAAACCATTCAAAACAAGTTCCTCACCACAAATAATCTTATGAAAAGAGGGATCCCTATCCCTAACAGATGCCACCTTTGTCTGTCCAACTGGGAATCCATTGACCACCTCCTTTTAGAGTATGTGTTCACTATGGAGGGATTATATCATTTGTTCACCACCTTTCAAATCCACTAGGCCCACCCCAACCCCTCATAGACATGTTCATCCAATGGCCTACTCCCTTCAAAAATTCCAAAGTAGCTTTCCTTTGGAAAATTTACCTCCACCATTTCATTTGGAAAGTATGGCTCGAACGCAATCATAGGGTATTCTCTTCCACCCTTTACAACTCCACATCCATAGCCATAAAATTCATTTCACACGCATCTAAAAACTCCCATATTATCCTATGGCCCAGATCCCCCTTGAGCAAGAATGAGGTTGACTTCATCAATTTCCTCAACATCCCCCTTCTCACCTTATCCCCCCTTGACCTATGCCAAGATAAAATCTTGTTGGCTTTCCCCTCCCGAGGGATGTATAAAGGTGAAATTTTATGGCACATCAAAAGGTAATCCCAGTCTATCCAGGGCAGGGGGAGTGATTAGGGATCATAGAGGAAATATAGTTATGAATTTTGTAGAGAATATTCATCATCATACAAACAATATAATTGAGGCATGGGCCCTGTGGTGAAGTCTTCAACTCATAAATAGGTCATGTATCAAGATCCATGTTGAATGGTACTCTCTTAATATCATTGGTTACCTCATCTCCAACAAAGTCCCTCCATGGAATATCATACTCCTTATCCAAGAAAGTAGGAAGTTGTTAAACCAGCATTACTAGGTGGAATCTAGTCATACTTATAGAGAATCCAATCAGCTTGCGGATAGGCTAGCCAACTTGGGCTTAGCACAAACACCCATCATTGTGTGGCAATACTCATTCCCTCTATATGTCCTCCAAGTTATGATGTCAGATAGCCATGACAGGTACTCCAAATCCATCCATGATAACCAATGATTTATTGTTTCTATGTTATGCAAGATTTACTTCGGGCATCCTATTGTTTGAGAGCCTTGCAATGTGTGCTCCAGCACCCATTTATTATTGTATGCTTCACTGTTATTCATCGTATGAAGTCAAAGTTTGGATCTCCATTTGTGATGTCCCAATGCTCTCTGCCAGCTCCCTCTGCCATGTTTCCAATCGTACCCTCTTTCCCCTCCATGTCTCTACCCATGTATATAGACCTTACCTAAGTTATTACCTTTACTAGTGTGGATATGGTCCCTAGGCTTCTCCTTAATCCTTGCCATCATTGGTTTGGCATCCCCCTATCCACCTGTCACCCATCCGTGAGGTTCAGCATGAGTTTCTCATCTCCCACGATCTATTTAATTCCCATATTCAGCCTAGTCCACAAAATTTCTCTCTACAAGTCTATCCTATGGGCCTCCTCCACCACCTCTCTTCCTATCCCCACAACTACCACCATGACCTACCTTGAACCAAGCTTTCTCGAACTAGAAACCCTAGCATCTACTTGCCTAAAGGGTACCCAAATCACCATCCTATTATTGAAATTCTATAGATCTAAGGATGACATCATGAAGTACTTTGTTCACACGTGGTCGAAAGGTCATGTCTATGTCAAGAACCTACACTTTAAGGTCACTCTAGAGCTAATTGGTGAGATTATAGAGCTATCGATTGGTGGGTGTCTTGTTCGTCATGAAAAACACTACTGGGAACCTGAGTTGGAAGGTTTCCCCAACTACTGGAACTTCTTATTGGATGGCCATGCCCTTGACCATCAATTCCTTTCCCCCCATTCCTTATTTTTGTCATTCCCCTCATGTAGTACTTAGCCTGCGATGATTCCAACAAGCTTATGGCAAGATTCCACCTTGCCCTTGTCAACCATGTTCGAAGATACAAACCCATGAACATTATTGGGTTCCTTTATCAGTCTATGCATCTCTTTATGGTCGTTTCTCACAATAAAAGTACCCCCCTACCCACCAAGGGATTTTTCTTATTATTTTCTATCATGTTATGGCTAATCCTCCCATTGTCCCAAACCCTCCAAAGCCCTACTCATTCAATATTGAGCGAGCTTATGGCTAGCGATGGATTTCCAAGCACCTGGGCCTCCCAAAAAGGCATTGTTGCTACTTCCCCTTCCATTCCATCCCCTTCCCCTTCCAAAACCATCCTCTCACCTCCCACCCCCACTCCCTCCCCTTCGAATCCAACCCCTTCCCCTTCCAAATCCACCCCGTCCACATCCAAACCCACCCCTCCAACCAAAAATAAGCCTTCATTGGGAAATGTAAATCTAAAATCGAAGAAACGACAACCCCTATTTGTAGGTCATCTAGGACTAAGAATCCCAAAATTAAGTCAAGTCAAAATTCTCCTCTAGATATTGAAGACCTCAGTGGGGACTTAGCCCCCACTTCTAGCATCTCCAACCGTCTCACTCGGATGTTTCTACGGAGTTTCATCATCACTTTCAAAAGCATGAGTGCCATCCTGAAGCATGCCATCCAGCATTGTTTTAACCAACCTGAAGAGGACATCACAGAGATTGACCCTTGAGCTGCTTTGGGTCTGTCAATTTTTTGTTGTTTTTGAGGTTTTATGGGAAGTTTTGATGCAATGTTTGTTGATGTCTGGTCTAGTGTTGTGCTAACCATCTGGTTGGGTCTCCCTATGTCAGCCCATGTGATGGCCCTAGTGATCATCTATGGATTATTTTTTTTAGCTTCAGTAGCCCCCTGCAAGGGCAAGCACCACTTGATTATCGGCTTTTACATCTTTTATGAGGGAATTTTGGTAAATGTATCCCCTGAGCGAGATTGGTTAGGATGGTGTAGACTGATCCCTCTTGGGAGAGGATTATGCAACATGAATGCACTTCAATTTGATGAAGTTTTTGTATATCTGGGAGTGGGACCCAGTTAAAACCCTCTAAAATTCAACTACAACTTACCAAAAAATATATATATAATATTTGATAAAAAAATATAATAATTTTCATGCAAAATTTCTAAGATAAAGAAGGGAAATAAAAACTTAGTTGAGAAATTCTATATCGAGATAGAATTTTTTTTTCACTTGCTTTATAATTGATTTATTGTAGTTGTGTGTATTAAAATTATTTATTGTATTAATTGATTATATAGTATTCTTTCAATTGGTAATATAAGATTGAAACACAAAATAGGACATGTGTGTGGTTGTGTGTTAAATTCCCTATCAACTCTCCTCCTTATGAGAATTCATGGTGGTATGGGGATGCCCAAACCTAAGCATGGTTAGTAAAGGTTTATCACACTAACCAAATCTAACAATAATAATAATAAAATTTCAAATATAAAAAGTATTACATCATCACCACATAGTGGTATTACAACAGAATTTGGATATAATGCATGTATTCCTTGACAATATTTTAACCTTGGTCTCCTCTTTAAATACTAAGGAATCTAATTCATTAAGCTAATATCACTTGATAATTGATGAGATGATATTGAAATTAACCACACATATTATAATGGTATTTAAATTATTATTATTTATTTATTTAAATTAATTATATGGATTTAAAAGGGTTCCATCCCTATTTTTAATGTTGATCACATAGGGGTATTACAAATTAACTAAGAAGCATATATTCCTTGGAAAAACATGAAACTAATTTTTTTCTTAAAAATCAAATAATTTAATTAAACTAATATTATTTGATCAATTAACCATATTATTATAACAATAAATGTAATATATATATTTTTTATTTCTTTATATAATACTTATAAATATTTAAAATAAAAATCAAAATATAACAAACAACTAAATTAAATATTTGTATCTATAAATATAAAATAACCAAATAAATCTGAAAAGCTTAGCGTTGTAGGGCTGACATTTATTTTGATGGTTATCACTCTTATAGGATTTCCATAACCTTTTTATATATGTTTTACTTCTCTTTACCAATTAACAAAATGATATTGGTAATATACAGGTAGGGCCAATAGTCCCTAATGAGACATTATTATTATCTCATAGAATATAAGGGGTGTTAATACCCCTTTAAATTAGAGGTGTATTAGGTACCTATGTTTAACTAATAAGCCTGATATTATTTATATCTAGGAAACTAAAATGACAAAAGTAGTTTCAAAAGTTATGAAAGCAATATGCGTAAGATGTGAATGGGATGCTATAGATTCTAAAGGAGCTATAGGAGGAATTATAACTTGTTGGAACCCTTATAGAATTACCTATGTAACAATTCATAAACTAGGCATTGGATAGCCTCCTTTATCACTTGCTACTTTGAAAATATTCATTTCATCCTTATCAATGTCTATGGACCTATTATAACTCAATCAAGTAGATTAGAAGTTTAGAGTGAGATTGAAGCCTTTATGAGAAGTAAATATCAAGAAACTCAATTCATGATCATATGATATTTTAATGCCATAACCATGTTGAAAAAAAATTTAGGGGAGTTAGGAAATTAACCCAAAGTATGAGAGATTTCTCAAATTTTATTCAAAATAATAATTTATGGAAATTTAAGTTTGAAGAAGACAACTATACATTTCCAATAATAGGAGAGGCTAGAAACTAATAGAAAAAAATTATATGGATGCATACTCTCATATCATTAGCTAGATGAAGGAAATTTTGCTAAATTTAATACCTTTACAAGGATTGGTTCAAATCATTGGCCAATAAGAGTTAAAATGGTGGTAGTGAATTAATATATATATATATATATATATTTGAGCAGATGTGGGAAGACCATCAACAATTTGTTGATATGATAACACAAACATTGAATTCTTTAGAAAATGGTGGTTTGTATGCTCTTCCAAAAAATATTAAATCTATGACATCTAGATTAAAGCAGTGGAACAAGAACACTTTTGGAAATATTTTTTAGAAGAAAAAAGTAAAAATAAAATATAAAATTTCAAAATTTCGAAAAGGTGATCATAATAATCCAATATTAGAGGAAAGATATTTACTTAGAAAATATCATAATATTTTGAGTAAGGAAGAGAAATTTTGGAGATTAAAATCAAGATAGACTTGGTTAAAAGAAGGAAAAAAATATAGAATTTTTTTCATAGGATGACTATAGTATATGTTATAATAAGTAATTATTCTATTAAGTTCTACTAGAATAGACTTACTTGAGTTTTCACTCCTTCATGAGTCAGGTACTCTCAGTTATAGTCTAGATCATATTTTATTAGTTGTTGTATTCCAACGGCTCTTAGTGATCAACTTTGTTATTTATACAAAGTTGATCCACGGAATAATCAATGAGTTCTACTCTTCTCTTCATATTTTGTGTAATGCTTTGCATGTCTATTTTTAGGAAATTCTAACATGGTATCATAGCAGGATAGATCTTGCTAGAATTATCTCTTGAAGATTCTAGGAGTTGGTTCTTTGTATCTTTTGTTGGCTTCTCCTTTTTTTTTTTAAATGGTCCTTCAATAATATTATATATATATATATATATATATATATATATATATATATATATATATATTTCAGCTATATTTTTTATGTATGTGGGCTATTCTAAAAAAAAATGTCTCCTTCTCAGTTAAGGAAGGGAAGATTCATTGTCTTCTAGTGTAAATTTTTTAGAATAATTGCCCATTTTTTTCATAAGCATACATATTATCTTATTATTATTTTCTTAATAAAACACGTTATTCAAGAATTTTTTATTACCTGTTATTATTTTTTAATAACGAGCTTGATATCATAGGATTTTTTCCTATCTTTAAGTGTTTCTTCTTCGTGGAAAAAAATGTTGTGCTGACCTTTCGTTGATCTCGGAGTCCTCGAGAAGCTTGCAAATTGTGCAATCAACAACCTCTGTTGACCGCTCTCTATTTCCCTTCGTGGCACCTCTCTTCCACCTATCTAGTGAAGACTATTTTTTCCTCGATTAACGTAGCACTCTTCATAAAAATATTCTAATTAAATCTATTAAAGTTGTTTGCCTTTGTGATCTTGGAACGACGTCTTCTCAATATTGAATTTGATACGTTTTTAAACAAACATATCTTCTTAATATTTTTAATGTCTATTATGCTCGGCGAACTTATGGTTTCAAAAAGTTCTAAAGTTTTCTATTAAATTTGTTTGCCTTCGTGAATTTGGAATGACGTCTTCTAGATATTGAATTTGATACGTTTTTAAAGAAACGTATCATCTTAATTTTTTTAAACATCTTTTATGCTTCGTAAACTTCAAAAAGACCTCGTTTAAGCCAAAAATTTATTTCCTAAATTCACCATGTCTCTCATTGAAATTGATTGACGAAGGTTAAACGGCTATATTTGGGTTCCTTTTTAATCTCATTTGGGCCATGTCTATATAACAGTGCATTCACAATTTTTGAATATTGTATTTCTTGTTTACAGTATCTAATTATTTCTTTGTTTGGTATAGCAGCAGGTAAAAGTAGCAAATATATGATTTTTTTACTATCCCTTTTGCTAAGAAAATAGGATATATATTTTTTAGATTTATGTCTCTCTTGTTCTTCTACTCTACAAGTTAAAATATCTTCTCTAACGACAACGCGTCTCAAATAAAAAGTAGAGCCTCGTTCGAAGTAAACCGTGGTGCAAGTTAACAATATATTGCTAGGCCCATGGCATTGGTGGTCCTATATTGGGTTACGTCTGCCCTTCAAAGCTCGAATTCTAGTTTTCTATGTCACATTGCATCTGTCGCATCTTAGAAGGAGGAAGGCACTGAAACTTTTATATTATAATAATTTTTTTCTACAAGTGACTCTATTCAGGTGTTTCCATTTCATCTGAACACCAAATATTTTTAGAGTATATTATATATACTTTACTTCGGGTTAGCCTTTGTAAATATGACCATCAACGCCTCATATTATGATAATCTATTGTCCTCCTTTGGTAAATTAGGTTTTTTGTATCGGTTTATTAAAACCTTTGATTTAGAAGGTCATCCTTGCAACAAACCTTTGACTCCATTTTTTCAAAGAGCCTTTACTTTTTTTCAAAGGATCTCTTCAAAATTCATGAGTCAATTGTAACAAAATTAATAAAAGAGTTTATTTGAGGGGGTTGCAAGTGAAATTTATTGCACATTTTTGTTTTATCTTTTGAGGGGGGGTTGTTAAAATTTTTGTGTCTATATTCTTCTATATTAATTATAATTCCTTTTAGTAGCATATAATTAAAATATCTTATTGGTTTAAATATTCATTTAAGTATTTCATAAAGAAGGTACTCACTAATTAATCACTCCCTCTTAACATCAAAAATTTAATAGTGTTTTTATTATTTCTTATAATTTTGTTTTTCAAAAGTGTCATATTTTTTTTTATATATGATTGCCTATTCTTGAATTATTAATGCAAAACCATCAATATATAACTAAATAAATATTTTAAATTATTTTTTGGTTATATCTATTTTAGAGGTGTTATAATATTAAATATTCTTTCATTATTTTTGCTTTTCTAAAAGTAAATTCTATACTTAAAAGGATAATTTTTTTTCCTTCAAAATATATTGCCTATGTTCCATGTACCATTGAATCTAAAAACTTATAGTTTCCCTCATGTTAGGGCGGGTTTTTTGAGAATATTGGTATAAAGTCTTGGAAAATATTTTTCTTGATCAACCATATTTCACATATTGAATATCTTTCTAACTTATAGTTTCCCTCTCGTAAGGGTGAGTAATTGAGATTTTCCAATATATATCTGGCTGATCACACTGCATTTCAAGCCTAGATTCCTTAATTTATTCTACTCATTACTTAAAGTTTCCCTCAAGTAAGGGCAGGTATTGAGAAGAAATATTAAAGGATCGGCAATCTTCTAAAGTCAATTTTAATATATCAAAACTCCAATACTTATAGTTTCCCTCTTGTTAGGGTAGGTATTTTGAGGATTGTGATATTAAATAACTTCATCTCTTCTTTAAAATCAATTGCATTAATCCAAAATTGAAGTTGTAAGGAGGGGTATATTGGTTAAACTTCAAACTTTTAAAAAAATAAATACAATTGATTCTCTCACTCCTCATAACTTTCACACTTGGAAACCCAAAATTTTAAATCTTATATCTCAAAAAGGGCTCACTCATTTTCTAGAAGAAAAACAACCAGAATTTGAGAAATAATATTAAATATTTGTTCATAAAGGAAAGATGTGTGAAACAATGGGTATTATAAGCACTAATGTTCATGAAATTTTATGGTTTCACATTATAGATTGTAAAAATCCTTATGAAATTTGGGATAAAGTAAAGAACTTATTTGGAAAAGTAGAACAAATGAGTTCAATGCAGCTTGAGGCAGAATTAACAACTTTATCTCTTGACGACTTCAGAAATATTGTTGACTTTTTCACAAAATTCAAAGAAGTCCTTACTCAATTTAAAGGAAGTGGCAAGGATAAAAAATACAAAGAATGCATATATCTAATTCTTTCTAAATTTAATGGTGTATTTTAGATATTCGCAACCACCTTTCTATCTACAAAAGATGCTCTTAGTGCAAGTTTCAAAATGCCCTCCTTAGAATAATTCTATGAGAGATTAACTAGAGAAAAAACAAAACTTGCAAAGTATGAGATCTCTTTCTATTCCTCTAAATCCTTAGTAGCATCTACCTCCACTGAATACAAATTCAAAAAGAAATAAAGAAGTCCCATAACTTGTACTCATTGCAAAAATAATGGTCATTTTACAAATAAATGCTGGAAAATATTACAACAACTAATGGAAGCTATAAAGAATAAAAATATATACAATAAAAATCAAATAGGAAAAGCCATAAATATCCAAGGGAATACCACCAATACTTCTTCTAATTACTGGATCCTAGATTCTAGAGCAACTCATCATATGACTACTTCAGATGAGTCATTTTCTTCAATCTCCTCATGTTCAACATGTAGCATAGAAGTTGGTGACTCCTCCTTGATCCCAATAAAAGGAAAGGGTGACATATTCATTAACGGTGGCTCTATCAATAAATTTCTCTATGTTCCAAACATTGCCACCAATCTCCTCTCTATCTATCATATTTGCACTTCTAGAAAGGGGAAAAATGTTCTCTTCTCTCCAACATGAGTTGAGATAAGAGACTTACAAGACCCCCACTCTCTTTTAGTCAAAGTCTATATTGATCACAACACTCACCTATTTCACTTCAAAGGATTAAAAAATCTAAAAGGGACCTCCTATTTTGTGGCTCATGGAGATCTTGAAAGCAAAATTTTTCATGAAAGGTTTGGTCATCTCAGTTATAACTACCTAAAATAATTGAGCTCCCATTAAATGGTAACATGTTTACCTCAAGTCACTTATATTAATGGAGTATGTCCTGGATGTGCTCTTATAAGACAACATCAAGATCATTTCCCATCAAGTAGTTCTCTAAAAGCATCATCCCCTCTAGAGTTAATCCATAGTGACTTGATGTTTTTTCCAAAATCTTCTTTAAAAGGAGAAAAATATGCTCTAGCCTTCATTGATGACTTTTCTAGAATAAATTGGGTCTACTTCCTAAAATATATAATTGATGTTCTATCCCACTTCAATGTCTTCAAAGCCTTAGTTGAAAATTAGGCCTCTTGCAATATCAAGCAAATTCACACAAATAATAGGGGAAAATATTGCAGTAATGAGTTCTCCATATTTATATCAACTCATGGCATCATTCATCAGCATTCTATCTCTAATAATTCACACAAAAATGGTATTGTAGAGAGAAAAAACTAAAAATTGAAGGAAATGGCAAACTGCATACTCCATTCAAGAGATCTTCCAAAAAAATTTGGGCAGAAGCTATAAAATTTGTAAACTATATTCAAAACTTCATACCTCATAAAGCTCTTGACCATTTAACTCCTAAAGAATCATGGACTAGTTCAGAACCAAATGTCTCCTTCTTCAATATTTTTGGGTGTACTGCTTGAGCACATATCCCAAAGAAGAAAAGGAAGACTCTAGATAAGAAAATAAAAAAACTCATCTTTGTTAGTTATTGTGAGGAAATGAAAGCATACAGGCTCCTTGATCCCACCAATCAAGAGGTCTTTTTCATAGGAATTTCCAATTTGATGAAATATTCCCTCAGAAATATCCTCAACCATCCTCTACTTTTATTGAGCCTTCTCCTATAGTAGAACATCAATATAATGAAGAACCAACTTTAGATATTAATCTAGATATTTATGTTCAATATGAGGAACCTTTAACTCCAACTCAAAGTCTTTCCACTCCTTCAACTCCTTCTACTATACCAAAATGCACCTACACCATTGTTAAAAAAGCTACTCCTTACATTCAAAATCTTCCATCATCGAGATTAACCAAATCCATAGGAACTAGTCTTGTCTGTTAGTATATTTCTCTAATCCTCAATATTTCAAATAAGCCACTAGTATTAAAGAATGGGATGACGACATGGAAAATGAATTCTCTTCCTTAATCAAAAATAAAACTTTGTATTTAGTTCTCCTACCTAAAGGAAGGAAATTAGCTCATTGTAAATGGATTTACAGAACAAAATATGGACCTAATGGAGAAATTGACAAACACAAAGCTCACATAGTAGCCAAAGGTTTCTCTCAAACTGAAGGAATTGATTATGTTGAAACCTTTGCACCAATTGCCAAAATGGATTATGTTAGACTGGTTCTTTCTCTGGCTGCTTTCCAAAAGTGGCCAGTATTTAAATTGGATATCAAAAGTGCTTTCTTACATGGGGACTTAAAGGAAGAGATATTGATGGGGGACAAAAAATTGCTCCTTCCAATACCACAAAATTTCTCATTAAACAACTTGAAAAGATTTACAGAAATGGCAGCAGTCTACCAAATAAACTCCTCTACTCCCCTTGGAAGAAAAATAGCCCAAAAAGGTCTAGAGTGGCCCTCTTGCCTTCAGCTCTACAACTCTGTCTCAGTAGTTTTTTGACCCCTTGTACATGCCTTTGCTTCCCATTTTAAAACCTTTGGGTTTCTTTCGAGGTCTCGACCCTCTAGGCCATTAATGACCCACCTAGAAGAATACATCCTCCAAATCTCAAAAGTCATCTCTTCCTCACCTTCGATGACTGAACCTTATCTGGCAACTACCACTAGGTCAGTCATGGAAACACGCATTGATGAGCCAGCTAAACATCTCTAACCTTTGGACGCAACATTCAAGTGGTCGCCATGCTCAGCAAGCTTACTGGGCAAGAAATCATGCTTTAATGAGGCCTTTGACCACCTCAAGAAACACCGTCTAGGAACACGTGTCTTTTCAAATTGTGAACCAGTAGTATGTCATGATATCGTGACATTTTTCTTCCTCGCTACCTTTCTCTTCTTCGGGTCGCGATATCGTGACATGTCATGATATCACGACATCTTTCCTTTTTGGCTCTTCTTTCTCCTTTTTGGTCATGAAATTGTGACATGTCGTGATATCACATCTTTCCTTTCTACCTCCTCCTCACCTCTCGGGTCATGAAATCACGACATGTCATGATATCACAACATTTTTTCTTTCTGCTTCCTCCTCGCCTCTTGGGTCATGAAATTTTCACATGTTGTGATATCGTGATATTTTTCCTTTCTACTTCCTCCTTGTCTCTTGAGTCACGAAATCGTGACATGTCGCGATATCATGACATTTTTCTTTTTGGCTTCCTCCTCGCCTCTTGGGTCACGAAATCGTGACATGTCATGATATCATGACATTCTTCCTTTCTGCTTCCTTCTCACCTCTTTGGGTTGTGAAATCACGACATGTCATGATATCGTGACATTTTTCCTTTCTGCTTCCTTCTCGCCTCTTTGGGTCACAAAATTGTGACATCTTTGCTCTCTACTTTCTCTCTCTATTTTGGGTCACGAAATCACAACATGTCGCAATATCATGACAGTTTTCTTCCTTGCTTTTTTTCTACTCCTTCGGTCGTGATTTCATGACATGTCACGAAATCATGAAATTTTCTTCTCTAGCCCTTCCTGTCTTCTTTCGGTCATGATTTCACAACATGTCATGAAATCGCAACATTTTTCCTCCATGCCTTCTCTCTCCTTCCTGAGTCACAAAAATGTGACATGTCGTGATATCATGACACTTTTTCTCCTTGGCACCTTCTCTCATCCATTGGTCACGAAAATGCGACATGTCACGATATTGTGACACTTTTTCTCCTTAGCGCCTTCTCTCGTCCTTTGGTCATGAGAATGTGACATGTCATGATATCGTGACACTTTTATTCCCTTGCGCCTTCTCTCGTCCTTTGGTCATGAAAATGTGACATGTCATGATATCGTGACACTTCTCCTCCCTTACGCCTTATCTCATCCTTTGGTCATGAAAATGTGACATGTTGTGATATCATGACACTTTTTCTCTCTAACACCTCCTCTTGTCTTCTGGTCACGAAAATGTGACATGTCACGATATCACGACACTTCTCTCTCTTGTGCCTCCTCTTGTCTTCTGGTCATGAAAATGAGACATGTCGCGATATCGTGACACTTTTCTCTCTTGTGCCTCCTCTTGTCTTCTAGTCGTGAAAATGTGACATGTCACGATATCGTGACACTTTTTCTTCTTTGCCGACATGTGATATCGTGACACTTTTTATTCTTTGCGGTATTTTGCCTTTCGTTGGATGCTCTTGCATCAAAAAATTGGGGTGCATTGAGAAGTGACCTTCACTTCCTTATTCTCCTCTGGGTTTAAGCCCTCTATGCATCTCCTCTTGTAGGGCCTGAACTTGCCTCTACAAAGCTCTGAAATCTTCTATTGGCACCATATTTCTTCCACCACCATAGTTTCTTCGTGGAGGCATTCTGCTTGTTTCTCTTACAACTCTTCCAAAGATCCTGGTGTAAGCTACCTCACTTTTGGTGATCTTCTCACACACTCAAGAAATCTCGCTCTTCCACAGATCCTGCTACAAATTGAATCACTTTTGATGATCTGTTTACACACTCAGGAACTCCCTCTCTTCCATAGATCCTGGTGCAAACTGCCTCACTTTTGGTGATCTATTTACACACTCAGGAACTTTCACTCTTCCACAGATCTTGGTGCAAACTGCCTCACTTTTGGTGATCTATTTACACACTCAAGAACTCTCACTCTTCCACAGATCCTGGTGCAAACTGCCTCACTTTCGGTGATATTTTTACACACTCAGGAACTCCCGCTTTGATACCACCTGATGAGGGACAAAAAATTACTCCTTCCAATACCATAAAATTTCTCATTAAAAAACTTGAAAAGATTTACAGAAATGGTAGTAGTTTGCCAAATAAACTCCTCTACTCCCCCTAGAAGAAAAATAGCCACAACAAGTCTAGAGTGGCCCTCTTACCTTCAACTCTACAACTCTGTCTCAGTAGTTTTTTGACCCCTTGTACTGCCTTTGCTTCCCCTTTTAAAACCTTTGGGTTTCTTTCGAGGTCTTGAACCTCTAGGCCATTAATGACCCACCTGGAAGAATACATCCTCCGAATCTCAAAAGTCAACTCTTCCTTGCCTTCGATGACTGAACCTTCACATCTTTTACCCTATCTGACAATTGCCACCAGGTCAGCCACAAAAACATGCATTGATGAGCCATCTGAATTTCTCTAACCTTTGGACACAGCTTTCAAGTGACCACCATGCTCAACAAGCTTATCGGGCAAGAAATCATGTTTTAATGAGGCCTTTAACTGCCTTGGGAAACATCATCTATGAACACGTATTTTCGAATCATGAACCAGTAGTATGTCATGATATCGCGACATTTTTCTTCCTCACTGCCTTTCTCTTCTTCGGGTCATGATATCATGACATCTTTCCTTTTCGGATCTTCTTTCTCCTTTTCGGTCGTGAAATCGTGACATGTCATGATATCACGACATCTTTCCTTTCTACCTCCTCCTCACCTCTCGGGTCACGAAATCATGACATGTCACGATATTGTGACATTTTTCCTTTCTGCTTCCTCCTCGCTTCTTGGGTCATGATATCGTGATATGTCACGATATCATGACATTTTTCCTTTATGCTTCCTCTTCACCTCTCGGGTCACAAAATCGTGACATGTCACGATATCGTGAAATTTTTCCTTTCTGCTTCTTCCTTGCCTCTTGGGTCATGAAATCATGACATGTCACGATATCATGACATTCTTCCTTTCTGCTTCCTTCTCTTCTCTTTGGGTCACGAAATCATGACATGTCGTGATATCACGACATTCTTCCTTTTTGCTTCCTTCTCGCCTCTTTGGGTCACAAAATCGTGACATCTTTTCCCTCTACTTTCTCTCTTTATTTTGAGTTGTGAAATCGCAACATGTCACGATATCGTGGTAGTTTCCTTCCTTGATTTCTTTTTGCTCCTTCAGTCACGATTTCATGACATGTCACAAAATCATGACATTTTCTTCTTTGGTCCTTCCTATCTTCTTTCGGTCGTGATTTTGTGACATGTCACGAAATCGTGACATTTTTGCTCCCTTCCTTCTCTCCTTCCTGAGTCACGAAAATGTGACATGTCGCGATATCGTGACACTTTTTCTCCTTGGTACCTTCTCTTGTCCATTGGTCGCAAAAATGTGACATGTCGCGATATCATGAAACTTTATCTCATTTGCGCCTTCTCTCATCCTTTGGTCACGAAAATGTGACATGTCATGATATCGCGAAACTTTTCTTCCCTTGTGCCTTCTCTCGTCCTTTGGTCGTGAAAATGCGACATGTCGCCATATCGTGACACTTCTCCTCCCTTATGCCTTCTCTCATCGTTTGGTTGTGAAAATGCGACATGTCGCGATATCATGACACTTTTTCTCTTTGGTGCCTCCTCTTGTCTTCTGGTCATGAAAATGCGACATGTCGTGATATTGCGACACTTCTCTCTCTTGTGCCTCCTCTTGTCTTCTGGTCGTGAAAATGCGACATGTCACGATATCACGACACTTTTCTCTCTTGCACATCCTCTTGTCTTTTGGTCATGAAAATGCGACATGTCGCGATATTGCAACACTTTTTCTTCTTCACCTACATGTCACGATATCATGACACTTTTTCTTCTTTGCTATATTTTGCCTTTCGTTGGATGCTCCTGCATCAGATATTTATGTAATAACCTATTGCTTTCACTCAAGACTTCTCTCTTGTTTATAGGCTAATGAAGTCTCTCTATGACCTCAAAAAATCTCCTAGAGCTTGGTATAATAAATGGACTCCTTCCTTATTTTCTAAGGTTTTTCTCATTGTGATTCTGATAACACAATTTACATTTGTAGAGATGAAGGAAAATAACCATACTTGTTCTATATATTGATGATCTGCTACTCACTGGTAGTGACTTCACTCACATTCATACTATAAAAGACTCCCTCTCTAAAAAATTTGATATGGTTAATCTGGGTCTAGCACATTACTTTCTTGGGATCCAAATAAATCAAACTAATGTAGGAATTTCATTGTGTCAATAAAAATACACTCTAGATCTTCTTCAAATGTTTAAAATGATAGATTACAAACCATCCCCTATACATTTTCATTATTGAGTCAATCTAAGTACTTCCTGCACATCCCCTCTATGTAATGCAACTTTATACCATTAACTTGTAGGAAGTCTGGTATACCTTACTCATAGTTGTCCAAATATCTCATTTGCTATTGGCTTAATATCTAGATTCTCACATCAACCTCATTTCAATCATTAGCAAGCAACAAAAAGGATCCTCTGCTACTTGCAAGGAACTACTCACTTTGGAATTTTATATGAGGGAAAATCCATGGATATCATTGGCTACACGGATTCATATTGGAAAGTTTCAGTAGAATATACATGTTCAACTTCTGGCTATATTTTGTGTCTTGGTTCTTCACCAATTGCTTGGTTATACAAAAAATGACAAGCAGTGGTCTTATCATCTACAAAGGCAGAATACATGGCTGCAATTTTAGGAAGTCAGGAAGCTCTTTGGCTTCATCAGATTCTAAAATAATTTGGATTTTCCAATGAAAAACCTATTACTATTTAGTGTGACAATCAGAGCATAATTCATATTGCACGCAATCCAGTTGAGCATCGATGCACCAAGCACATTGAGATACACATGCACTTCATTCGATAGCATATTCAAAATAAGGACATATAATTGGACTATATTCCAACTTAAAATTAGGTTGTAGACATATTCACCAAGTCCTTTACTTCTCCGTGTTCATATAGTTGCGAGAGAAACTTGGAGTATTATAGCTACATTGAAATAGAGGTCTTTATACCTTCTTTTATTATTGTATTCTTTGGAGAATGGTTTTTTCCCATGTGGTTTTGTTATCATCTCTCCCTTACATATTGTACATGAGTACCTCATCAGGCCATGTTATTGGGACTCATTATTGTTTTTGTTACTAAGGATAATCTTCTCCATCCAAAGACATGCCTATTTATTTCATAGTAGATGGTTTTTCCCATGTGGTTTTTTTACCATCTCTATTGTAAATGAGTACCTCATCAATCCATGTTGCCAGGACTCATCCTTTTAAGAAGATAATATTAACAAACCTAAGACATGCCTCTTCCTTTTTTTCCTTTTGATAGTTGGTTTTTCCCATTAGGTTTTTACCATATACTCAAAATTAAACCATTGTACATGAGTGCCTCCTCAGGAACTGTTGTCGGGACTCAGTTGTACAATACACCCCTAGTATCACTTAAGGGAGGGGTGTTATAATGAGTAATTATTCTCTTATGTTCTACTAGGATAGACTTACTTGAGTTTACACTTCGTCATAAGTCAGGTAAACTCTCAGTTATCGTCTAGATCAGATTTGAGGATTTGTTGTAATCAAACGGATTTCAATGAATAACTTTGTTATTTATACAAAGTTGATCCATGGAATAATCAATGATTTCTACTCTTCTCTTCATATTTTATTTAATACTTTGCATTTCTATTATTGGGAAATTCTAACAGTATAGAGATGAATACCCATAATTAGTAGAATTAAATCAATAGAAAGGGTTTGGATTTAAGATCAGAGTGAAATTAAAAAAGAGGTAAAGTATTTTTTCTAGGATCAAAGGATTTTGAAGTTCTTAATGATAAAATTTGTCAAAATGTACCTTGAATTATAACGAATGAAGACAATAGGAAACTGATGGAGCCTATTACTCTAGAATAAGTTCATTTAGATCTTTCTCTTTTTATAAGGATAAATACTTAGGTCTAGATGGGCTCTCTACAACCTTTTTCCAACATAATTGAGATATAATAAAGGATTATTTATTGGTGGCAGTGGAACAGTTTAGGGTAAATCAATACATACCTTATAAAATAAATGAAATATATCTTACCCTAATTTTATAAAAGAAGTATAGTGAATTTTTTTATTCTTTTAGACCCATAAGCCTATGTAATATGGCTCATAATATTATCTCCAAAGTGATGGTGAATTGATGAAGGCCATTTTTAGATAAAATTGTTTCAAAAGAGCAAGGAGTATTTATGAAAGGGAGACAAATTTTTGATGGGATCATAGTAGCTCATGAAGTTATATATTTAAAAACTTTAAGAAAAGAGAAAGCAATGATATTAAAATTTAATATGAGTAAATTCTATCATAGGGTCAAATGGGATTTTCTTTTTGTAGTTTCAGAAAAATTTAGATTTAAGAAGAAATCGGTTAGATGGATTAAAGCTTGTGTTTCTATAGTTTCTTATTCAGTTTTGGTTAATGGGTTAGTAACAAAATATTTTAAATCCAAGATAGGCCTTAGATACGAATATCCTTCATCTCATCATTTGTTCATTATTATGGTAGAGGTTTTGAGCAAAAACTTAAATAAGGCTTCCAACTATGGAATTATAAGTGGACTTAAGGTTAGTAATAACATCAACAACATCACCCATCAACAATTTGTATATGATACAACTCTTTTTGTAAGGGCAAGGATAAGTGAGATCAAATATTTGAATTTTTTTAAGGAATACAAAAGAGCATCAAGAAAAAAAGTTAATAGGAAAAAAATTAAAATATACTTCCTTAACACTCTAGCTAATATCAAAGTAAGAATTTATATGTTTTTTCAAATGGAGGAAGTAGATTTATCATCAAATTATCTAGGGATGCCTTTATTTAATGTAAGAATGAGGATATAATTATGGAATCTAGTTATTAGTAAAGTTTAGAATAAACTTATATATTGGAAAGGTAGATGGTTATCATTAGTAGGAAGAGTCAAATTAATTAATTTAGTCTTACAAGCCATTCGAAAATATTATGTCATTGTATACTATGCTAAAATTAGTTGAAATTTTTTTAATCTATATTATGTGATACTTTTTATGGTTAGGTTTATATGATAAAAGGAAATTTCCTTTGGTGAAATGGAGCGAGTTGAGTAATGATAATGAAGAACACAAGATTATACTAAGAAGGGGGTGAACAGTATAAGATACAACTTTACTCTTTTTTTCTGAAGCAATAACTTCAAATAATAATAATCCAATAATGAAACAATGCTCAAATCACCACACACATGAGAGACAAAAAATTTACGTGGAAACACCCTCTCGGGACAAAACCATGGTAAAATATTGCTTATATTTTTCTTCAATAAATTTCATGGGAACCAACCCATAGGAGACACCAATCCCCTATACAATTTTGTGGACATCAATCCATAATATACACCAATCCCCTATACAAGTTCATGGACACCAATCCCCTTGCACAATTTCATGGACACTAATCCACAAGAGACACCAATCCCCTTACTCAAGTTTGTGGACACCAATCCATAAGAAACACAAATCATGGTGGGACACCCTAAGGGTTTCCATTTATGATTTTTATTACTAATTTACTTGTTATTTTTTGTTATAATACAGGGTTTTCAGAAGCGCAGATTTCATATCTTTTGCTAGATCTAGGGTTTTTGGAAGTTTACAGAGGTTGTAGAAGATGCACGAAACACCCAACAATGCTCAGAGACCATCCAAAAATGCCTAGGTGTATTTTAGAAATGCCTAGGTGCATTTTAGAAATTCCCACAAGCATTTTACATAGAGTTAGGATAGATACATAGGTCATTTTTAAGTCCACTAACTAAGCCCTAGTTTTTCTATTTACATTTTTTGGTTGTTTTATGTCTTTTTCAGGTTTTTAAGATAAAAAGAACTTCACTAATTAACCTAGAAAAGAACATTCATATTAGCATGCATTTTAGGATTTAGATTAATCATTTGCATTCATTCACATATTTTATTTTAATTTTTTCTATTTTCTATTATGTGAAAAAATAATACTACATTTTGATTGCATGTAAATTAAAATTACATAATTAGTTTACATTATTAGGGTTAGATATATCTATTTTTGGTGGTCTAAGTAGGAATATTGTTCATATACCAAGAATACCCCCATACTTGGATGATTACATAAGAAGGAATAGATGAACCCCTCAGCTATTTAGAGTGGGTTTTAAGAGGTGTACTCTATATCCTTTGGAGAAATTGGTATTGTGAATAATGGCTTCTAATTTAGACCATTGAAAATGGTTATTTTTCTAACATTGTTTGAACACAATAGAAAATTATAAACTTTAAAAATAACCACACACTACATGATTCACATTCAATAGTAGTGGTTGGATTTCATCACCAACCATTGCTTTAGATGTGGTGATAGTGGCTTTCATCTCCATCCATTGATATTTTCCCTAAGAAACCCTAGGTCACCCCTGAGAAATATTTCTAGATTTCATCATTAGAAAAAATCTCGTTGCCTCAACTTAGCCATAGTATTTACCTTTATTTTATTAATTTAGATTACCACATTTGTAAAACACAATATTGAAACATAATAAATAAACTCATATTAAAATGAGATAACCAATGAATAAGGTAAGACTCATGTGTTAAAAAAACTTAGCATTGGTTGTTTGTTTTGATTGTAAAATTTAAATTAGGTGTTTCAATTTACTGTATAGTCTATATTTTGATTTATTTTCTTTATGGTATTAATAAGAAAATAGAAGTAAGAATTAAATCAAGATAATCAAATGGAACCTTCATCTACCTTCCCAACCACTTGTGTGGTGGAATACCTAAATGTGACACAACCAAACTTGTTTACAGGTCCCTCACATTCCTTACCATCCACAACCTTTCATATGGCTATGCCCCAAGGAGAGTCAACTTCCCCTACCATCGACCATAATATTACCCATATAGACATGGCAAGAGTAGAAAATCTCATGAAGTCTTCTATATATTTCTTAGAGTTATTCCCCAAATCACCTAGATAGGATTCCATTTTACAACAGGAGCCTATTTATTTCCAGCCACCATCGACATTTACCCAAGTGTATACCAACCCTCTTTTTGAGGCATTAGTTGCACCTTCTTCACATATGTCCATTTCTCAACCCTAATATTATACTAGCATCTCATACATATCTACATACACCAACCCCTTGTATGAAGCACATGTAAATGGTACTTTACAAGTTTTAGCCTCACAAATTTCCATACCTAGTGTAACTTATCCCCAAGCCATATCTTCCATACCATCTACCTCCATATCCTTATATTCTAATAGAGATATTAATGAGGTGTGCAAACACTTAAATAAATTCCTAAGACAACATAAAATTCTTAACAACAAGCACAGGTGAACCCTAAATCTTTACCAAACTCTACTTAGACTGTCCTTGTTAACTAGGGTCCATCATGGGTACAATAGTCTTTTGTGGTCTATATACTTGTTCCTCCACCAAGCCATACCACTACCCATCCTATTCCCATTTCCCAACCTATACATAACCTTCATACATTAACATCATTCTATAATTCCTCATATTTCCATCATCAGTCTTCAATTGATCAATTTCCATCAAATTCACCTAGCCATCATTACAAATATCATCATCACTTAGTCACTTCACAAAATTTCTCCACTCCACCATAAAATAATTAGGTAATTTAGGGCTTCCACATTTCTAAGGAAGACCATATAATTAAGGCCATAAAAAAAATAGATCAATTGATTCAATATACTCCTGGTTTGATAAATTAGAAACTAACCTTACATCAATTGATAAATCAACCAATTCCTCCTTCGGTACCATCACTGCCATATCTGATAGATTTCATGGCGACTAAGTTTGAAAAATTCAAAGGAACTAAGGATCCCAAAGAACATGTGAGCATGTTTGTACATGCTTATTTTAAAATTCAAAATGATAATGCTCTCATGCTCTAAAATTTTCCTCAAAAATTAGGACATGCCATATAATGGTATAATAAATTACCCAGTCATAGTTATTATACTTTTGAACAATTGATTGACCAATTCTTTGAGTAATTCATCTTAAATATTTTTTTTACATGGTGGAATCGGTAGCCGCCATGCATTCGGGTAGGCTGTCCAGCTTTTATGGCCATCATAGTATTCTGTGTTGTCCATCCTAGAAGCCGCCACATAGATATTCGTGCAGTCCACCCCTATAACCGCCATGCCACAATCATTTTAAACCTTTTACACCATTGAAATCACTAGGAAAGGGACAAGCATTCAGTCCGACAAGGCCTAAGATTTTAACCTTGGACCTCTGCCCCCCTTATGGTGTTTGGATGAACCAATTGGTCTACACCTCGGACCTAATTCATCTTAAATGTTAAAAATAATATGTCATTGTCTTATATCTATGCTTTAAGACAAGATGATGATGAATTTATCTACAATTTTAGAAACCATTGGAGGGTTGTCTTCACTAAGTTGCCATTCACCTTGCCAATGGATGAATTTATTAAGCTATTCACCAAGATTTGGTTAAAACCTATCTCTTATATGCTTCAACTACGAACTTATAAATCATTTGAAGAAGCTTTAGCTCAATCTAGTGTCATTGAGGAGATCAAAATCCAAGAAGATATACTTAAGACTATGAATAAAGAATGATAAAATAAGGGCCAGTATAAAATCAACTATTTTATCCAACCAAATTCAACATAGGATACCTTAGCCAATCAGCCCAATCAAGTTAATCAAGTGGTCATGAGCCAGATGATAATGGCTCAATCCATAAAAAAATACTACAACAAATTTCTTATCATGTGGTACCCTCAACAACTCAAGCCATGCATAACACAATGTTAGCTATGTAGAACCATCCTCGGTGATAGTATTCCCAAAAATATTACCAATACACCCCATTAGTTGAGTCATATGCTTAATTTTTTTTAAGTTTATATGACACAAATTAACTTGATTTTTTGAAAATTAGACATGATGATTCCACCAAATATAGTAAACACTATCAGGAAATATGTGACTAAAGGTATTGATCATATAGATACATACCACTCAAAAGTTGGGAGGTAGACATGAAGTACATGCAGGATGAGATGTGTATCCTCTATTGGAAGGATGGTATATTCCTAAATGATGGCGAGGAGAAGAGGACAGTGAGTAGAGGTTCCTTGCATCCTCAGGTGGAAGTGGAGGAGACCCTTGGGTGTGAATATGGGAGATTTTCTTATTTTCATCAAAGGAGGATAGGGAGACCTGATTATATCCTGAATGAGGTGAGTAGGATGACCCTCTAAGGTAAGGTGAAATGTTTTAGGGTGGAGTGTGATGGTTTGAATGGGAGAAATATGAAGACTATCTATTCTAAATAGTAGCAGGTGGTCTAGCCAAATCATTCAATGTAATTGATACTTGGGGTGGTGTTGGATGGTCCTGCATGGTAGGATGTTGGGATGCTAACAACAAGTGTGTACGATCATGTTTCCCTACTGATGGCATAGTGGTAAATCATATGAATCCTACAAAAAATAAACAGATACCAAAAACATAGAAATAACATAAAAATTAAAAGTACATGTATAATGAAACTATAAAATAAAATGTGTCCATGTATCATGATGTGCATAGAGGATGATATGTGTGTGAATAGTTGTGTGTACTATTTGTAATAGTGAATGCCTATGTCGTCTAGGTATTGAATGCATGAAGGTGAAGGATATTAATAGGTTCAATTTTAGTGAGACCCTCAAGATTAGCCAAATGGTAGGTACCTAAACCAAATCTATGTGTGATTATGAAGAGGCCCAACCAGTTATGGATAAACTTATCTCATTTTTAGTAAGGTTGACTTGTGATTTTTTGGTTCTCTTTGAGAACTAAATTGTCAATTCAAAATTTGCATTGATACACCTTACTATTTTAGGTATGACAAAGGTAATCTTGGTAGACACATGTGTGCTCGATAGCATGGATACGATGCTTATCAAAGAGTGTTAGTTGATCAGTGTGGGTTTGATAAGCGGTGTCATCATCAATAAATTCCTTCATAGATACTCACAAGGAAGGTATCTCAAGTTCAAGGGGTATGATGGCTTTAGTGTCATAGACCAGTGAGAAAGGGGTTACCCAAATAGGAGTACTTATGCTCGTATGATAAGCCCAAAAAGTTAAGGGTATTTGGTTTTGCTAGTCACAATGACATTCTGCTACTATTTTGTGAAGTATAGAACAAATTGTTTTATTGGTAACTTCTACCTAGCCATTACCTAGTGGGTAGTATGGGGTAGAGAAGTTGTGATGGATTTTAAATTTGGTTTAGAGGGTATGGATAGTTTTATTCTTGAAGGATTTCCCATTATCAAAGATTATTTAGGAGGGAATTCTAAAGGAAAAAATGATATGGTCTGTGATAAATGTCATGATCTTAGCTCCTATGGTCTGGATAAGTGGGATGGCTTTGAACCACCTTGTAAAATATTTTGTCGTTGTAATGATGAATTTGTGATTGCTCGATGAAGCGGGTGTGATTTGTCCAATAAGTTCAAGGTCCCATTGAGGTAAATTTCATATGGACTAGATATATTGAAGCACTTGAGATGAAATATATTTGATATTTGCATGTTGTGGGTACTTGATACAATGACTCACATATTCACAACAATCATACTTCATATTTGGCTAGTAATATCCCATGTGAAGGATACATTTTTTAATTACCATACCAGTAAAGTGGCCATCGCAAGTACCGTCATGGATTTCTTATACAACCCTCTGATATTCATGGGGTTCTAGGCAGCACAAGAGAATGCCATCATAGTTGTGATGATAGATGATGTCCCCCAACAATGTATAGTGAATCACTCTTTGTTTGAATGTTCGGTGATGAGCATGTGGTAGGTCAGATGGTAGAAATTCTAACTTGATATAATCTTTTATCTACACAAACCAAGGGTCATGTTGTTGAGTGTTGACCACGTGAATGCCACAATCATATATAGGATATGTAGGTGATATGGTGGATTGGGTAAGTGTGTGAATGGATACATATGTAGTGTCTGATGATGGATTTTATAGTATTAATGATCCTAAGGAGGCCATTGTATCTAAAAATAGTTTGATGACCGTGGAGCAACTTTGATATCATACCACTCAAATTGTGTAAGAAGTTATTGTGCAATATATTTTTATTATTGGAGAAATGGACAATGACATTGCCAAATATCTTTCACTTGGTTTATTATTAAGAGAGACTTACCTATAATGTGGAGGTGCTTGATATGTATGGTGTCAGATTGTTTTAATTCAAGGATTACGGCTTCATATTCTGCATTGTTTTTTGTATGGAAATTACAATTTAAATAATAAGGGGAGTGGTTCCCCTTTGAGTGTGAAGAAAACAATTCTTGCACCCCTAGCATGAGTGGATCGAGAGCCATCAAAGTATAGATTTAGGTCATTTGATATATCTATATCAACATACTATTCAACTTCTATTATGTGGAAGATAGAATCATTAGGAAGTTGAATGAGAGGTTGGTCATCAAGCAATGGATCTTACGCAAGATGGTCTTCGATGACCTGTCCTTTAATGGATTTTTGGAAAATAACTCTAGATAAAATTTAGTTAGAAGCATAATCCATTTTTGTATTTGGGAGTTGTGATAGCTTTTGTTCATCATGTACCAAAGGGGATTGTCCCGGGTGATGAAAAAATGTACGTGATTTAACATATAATTGTGAAGTTTCTAGATGGAAAAGACTACAACGAGGCATAGATTTTCCATGTACATGTATCTAAATCCATATCTAACTAGCGTACAACTTATATAATATATGTCTTGCTCTTTGTTGAGCGCGTTATTTTAAGCTAGCAATGTATCTAGTGCAAAATCTATGGCTAAGATGTAGAAAATTAGTGGTAGTTGTAGATGCCAGGGAGACATAACTAGTGGGTACATTTTAATAGCATCAAATACCTGTTGGCAACTATCATCCCACTTAAAATTGATTCCATTTTGCAACATATGGTTGAATGGTTTGCACTTGTCTGACAATTGTGCTATGAAGTGGTGAATAGAGGTTATCTTGCCTTGGAGGCTATGCAATTATTTTAAGCTAGTAGGTTGGTTCATCTCAGTGATAGCCTTTACTTTGTTAGGGTCTACCTCAATACCATTTTGGGTGATAATGGACCCTAATATTTTACTTGAGGTAACTCTAAAGACACACTTATTTGGTTTAAGGTGAATATTATGTTCTAATAAATGGTCAAATATCTGGAAGAGATTGTCTAGGTGTTGCAAGAATTTCTTGGACTTCATGATGAGGTCATCTACATAATATTCCATTATTTTGTACATGTAATCATGAAATATATAATTCATTGCATGATGGTAGGTTGCCCCAACATTTTTAAGTCCAAAAAGCATGACCTCATAGGAAAATGTCCCCTAGGGTGTTTTGAATGAAGTATTGTGTTAATTAGTGGGATTGATCTTGATTTAGTTGTAACCAAATAATCCATACATGAGGGAGATCATCTCATTGCCTATGATAGAATCAATGAGTGAGTCGATATTAGGTAACAGAAAGTTGTCTTTGAGATAAGCTTTGTTTAAATCATGGAAGTCAGTGTAGACACGAACTTCATTAGATGGTTTTGGTATTGGAACCATGTTGGAGACCAATTTAGGATAGTCTATGGGTACTATAAAATCTATGTCTAAGAGCTTTTGTAGCTCATATTTAACTAATAATGCAACAATTGGGTGTATGCATTATATTTTTTGTCTTATAGGTTTGACATGCTTGTCTAGCATGAGATTGTGGACTACAAGGGTGGGATCGAGGCTTGGCATATCCTTGTAGGACCACGCAAAGACTCTGATATAATCTCAAAATAAAGTAGTGAACAAGATGCACTCTTTGGGTAAGAGGCTTGTCTTTAGTTTAATTATGTGGAGATTTTTAAGGTCATCATTGATATCTACATTGATGATTTCTTCTTCGAACATGTGAGAACTGTCATGCAGTTGTTCTAGAACTAGAATGAGGTGGAGGTCATTGATGGCCTTCAAAATATCATATGTTTCATATACATATATGTTTGTGTGGTGCACCTACAATATGTGAGGTGGTGTAGAGGATGAAATACCATTTATAGCATGCAATACATGAGGTGAAATTAGGAAATATCAAGGTACTGATATGGGTGATATGTGTACAATATCAATGAAATTGGGGTTTAGTGTGTTGTCATGGGTTGGATGGTGTGTGTATCAATATGGGGAGAAGAGATCTACTTCAACCATATTAACTGATGCCATGGTAGATGTGGGTAATGAAGAGTCTGATGATGATAACTCAATAATCTATGAGTATCCTAAGAGGCACAATGGAGGTCACAAAACCATTGGTGGGGAATACGATCGAGTAGCATATTGATGGAGTTACCGATGCATAAGAAATAATATGGATAGATATATTGGTAATAATGGTGGATATGTCATGTCATGCTTCGGGTGATGAGAATTTAAGGATAGGGTAGACAATTGGCTTATAAAATCATCAACACAATATGATGATGTGGTGTGATAACAGGGTTTTTTGGAAGAAATTACATGGAACTGTGATGGTAGAGTGAGGTGATGGGTTGTCATATAGGATGTCCATGTTGATGTATTCTTCCAATGTGTGTGTTGGAAGAGTGGAAGTATGTATGGAGAGATCTTATACTTCATCCTCAAGTGTGTGGATGGCAGTGGAGTAGTAACCTAATATAGATTTATCTAAGGATAATTATACATGAGGGTTAATGGGTGTATGCAATCCTTATTCATAGTGGAATAATACAAATTCATGCCAATAGAAGCATCAAAGGTAGTGTAAGGTAAACTAGGAATTGGCCATATGGTCCAATGTACCACAAAATCTAGATTGTGGTAGTGGAGGGATTATAAGTGGGAGTGAGGAATCGACTCCTACCTAGATAAAGTTTGTGTGATTATTAGGGTATCCTAATTGTATAATGGTTCTAATGGTAAAAATTGAGGCTAAGGGATGACCAAAGTCTTGTGTGGACTGGATGATAGGTGTATGTATGCGGGATCATACACATTATAGTTCCCTAGGCCTAAATATGTCATGAAGATGAAAATGCATGGTGATGTAAACGATGGGGACTAAGGTGGAAAATTTAAATCGAAAGATGATGGTGCAATATGAGATTCTCTTATAGTGGTATAGGAGGTTTAAATGGTCATCTAGGCAAGTAGATCATTGCTCCCACTCATGATATTCAAATGTAGTAGTTGTAATAGGGTGGTTTGCCTATGGGAATTATGAAGGAGGGGTAAAAGGTATCAATGTTGGACTATGTAGGGATGTGAATGACCTAGTCCATGAACAAAAATGAAGTGGAGGTTTTTGTGGCATAGGTACAATAGGGGTTTCCATAGTGGAAGATGGGTGAGGTGGAGTGGTAGGGTGTGAGAAAGAAGGTTATGATGGTCGTTGTATCATGGGTGGAATTGTAGATGATGATGGTTGCAATAAGGATGGTGTCCATAAAGATGATGGTGAGAAAGGTATGGTAGTAGGGTTAGGTGCTACAGAAGGTGGTGCTAATGGTGTTGAAATAAAGGTGTATGTCCTTTATGAGAATTATGGTAGTGAAGTGGTTGTTGGATAAGATATTAACACTCCAAAAAATTGATGGAAAGATATAGGAAAGATTTGCATTGAAGAAGAGGAAGGTGTGGGTGGTAGATATGTGATGTTGCAAAATTTGAAGCGATCCCCATCAGTAGGAATGCAATGGACAAGTCCATCACGGATGTACTTAATGCAATAATTTAGCATGGAAGGGATGCATTGCATGTCTCTAATCCATGGGTGACCAAGGAATATGCTATACTGCATCTCATATTAGATGATGTAAAAAAGGATGGATATGGTATTGATACCTACTCTAATGGATAAGACGATGTATCCTACCATGGGTCTCATGGAATCGTCAAATACATAAATATCGAGAGATGGGGTGGCAAAATGGGCTAGTGGGATATGCAAATGATATAGTGCCACTATGGAGATAATACTAATGGAAGATCCAATATCAATGAGGAAACACTTGTAGGTGATGTTGTTGATGGTTTCTTGGATATGGACATAAGGATCTACTCCTTCTCCTACCATTTATGTAATCTCATGATCATGTAAACTAATGGAGGGTTAAAAGCATCATGGAATATTCCCTATAAATTTTATGATGGCATTCATGTCATGTGTCTCTAGATATATGGAGTTTAGGATATCATTCAATGCCTCATGATAGGATTGAGATTATTATAGGAGGCCAAAAATGGATAGCTGAGTGGGGGCATTCCATAATTGGTGGGTAAGGCTACCATGGATTGTAATGATATCTTATGGCAAAGGTGGTATGATGCTAGGAGTCATGGAGGATTGTAGTGATGTGAGTTATATCAATGGGGAAACAATAGATGTTTTTTGGTATGATGGATATCATTTGTTGCACATGGTAAGGTTTATCATACCCATTACACCACATGATGGGGGATCATGATGTATATTGTTTACCTACCTAGGTGGACTTGGAGGATTGAATGGTTGTGTTTGGGGGTTAGTTCCTCTATTTTTAGGTAAGGGGTTTTGGAAGATCCCTAGGTTTTGATTTTGTGGGGCAAGGGGTTTTGAAACCTGGATGGTACCCCTATCAATTAGGTCTTGGACTTGACCACAAAAAGAGCAATAGGAATCAATATCATGGTTGTGCTATTGGTGGTATTGGTAGAAGGCTTGCTCATTGTATCCACAAGGCTTAGGTAGGTTTGGATCCAATGGTCGGATCTCAAGAAAGAGGATGTGATATCCCTCATATAACCTTTGGAATAGGGCTAGTAATGGTTTAGAAAGTGGTGTGATATTACATTGTTGGGCCTATGGATGCATGCCATAAGACTATTGGGGCCTAGGAGGGGTAGGTGCATTGGTTTGAAATATTTTCAATTAGGAAGAGGGGATTTTTGAAATGGTGTAGGTGCTAATGTAGCAACTACCACTTGATTGTATTATGGTGGTTGAAGGAAGGGTTGGTTGAAAGTATTTATGTTAAAATAGAAGTTCGAATTGTAGTTGGGCTTCTATCTTAACTTGATTTTTCTTTACTAGACCTTGATGTGCTCAATTACTTTGGCTTGGACAATGGATTCTTCAAATATACAACTTTGGTGAAGTTGTAGGGATGTGGAAATATGTTTGTGGCCACTCTTAGAGAAGAGTATCACTATTTTAGTGGTAAGAAGGCTATGGGTGAGGTCATAGATGATTGATATCCACCTTGACATAAATTTTGTGATGGGTTCATCATCAACATATCATAAGGAATAGACATATGAAGAAGTTAGTCTTATTCTTAATATTTATAGAAAAGTGTTCCAAGGATTTGGCCAATTATTCAAAGGTATACAAACTATGGCGTGGAAGCATGTTATGCTAGTGTAAGGCTTGTCCTAAAAGGAAGAGGGAGAAGGTATGTAACATAAGGGGGTTGCAACTATGAAGCTGATAGTAAGTTGAGCGATAGTTACTAATGTGTTATCTAGGATATTCCTTACCTTTGTACTTATCAAACTTTAGAATCTCAAAGTGATAGGGGTAATGTGGGATAGGGATTTATGGATGAACTGGTTCACTATAGATTTCATCATATTTTGGTTTTTGTGGTCCATAAATGGTCATACGTAGGTTTAAAATCTTGAATTTTTATTGGAGTTAAATCTCAAGTGTTAAGCGTGTGGAGGATTGTGCTAAGGTGGGTTGAGATTGGTAATATGGTGGGTATTGTAGTTGTTGTTCTTCCCAATACTGATGGGGGAATTATTGAAACTTTTCTTGGTAGGATGGTTGTTGAGCAATGTATGATGTTGCGGCTAGTGGGTCGCTAGGTTATGGAATGGATGTTTTTTAGGGATAGTAGTATTGTGATTGTGGGATGTATTGTTGTAGCATGGGTTCCTTCTAGGTAGAATCCTTTTATAATGGTTGTACTATAGACAATGATGACCACAAAGTAGGAGGTGTAAATAATGTATATCCAGTAGGTAATGGTGGAGGTATCGAGGCTACTAGTACTAAATATGGTCAAGATGAGGTTTCAAAGGATGAAACCTATCTCTAAACAAAATGGTGGGAGGAAGTAAACAGTGTAGCATAGCCTAGAGAGGTAAAAGTGTAGGATGTAGATATTGATCTGTAGGTGGAAGTAAGACCAGTAGTTGGGGCCTAAAAAGTGGGAGGAGGAGGTAACCTAAATGTCAATATAGATGAAGGTTGAGCAAATTATTGGGTAGGGTACATTCCAAAAACCTAATATGGAGGTCAAAATGATGAGGAGGAAGGAGGATAAGCTTCTAGGGTAGTAACTTGGGATGTTAGAGTGAGGAGTGTGTTCACTCTCGATTGGGTGTGAGTAGTTGGTTGTTGTTGATATTGAGTGATTTGGATTTGAAGAGGTGGTTATGACACGTCCTAAAAAATTATAAAAAATAGTTGTCAGGATGATGATGGTTGGGACTGTTGAGAAGAGTATGGATGTGATGTATGAGGTATTATTTGTTTCTCCTAAATGGGGGGACACTTTTGCATAGTTTTTAATGATGAATATGGATACTTATGGCAAATGAGAAAGGGTTTAATATCATCCCTATAGTAGGGATAAATGATGCAATCTCAGGGCAAGTGCAGTTCAATAGGGAGGAGTCATTCTCAAAGAGGGATTGAGATAAACTTTGGAAGAAAGGGTGTACAAAGTTAGGGGACGTAGGTGGAGTCTCCTCATCTATGGTAAAGAATGTATTAGGTTGTCTAGGAGAAATGTAGTTCACATGATCATAGAATGTGGTGGGTGGATTAGGTGATGATATAGAGAAAATAAGTGGATATTCTTCTTCAACTGAAGTGGCAAGGGCTTTGCTCAAAATGGATGTCTCATTGTGAGCTATTGTGTGTGTATAGTATGGATCAAACTCTGTGATTGGATCATGTGTGTATGTGGACATCACATTTGTGATCAAAGAAGGAGGTATGTCCTGACTAGAAGGGGTGTTTGGTGTCTCCTCTATAGGGTATGCTTGCTCATATACATAGCTATGGGTAACAACTAGCATGATGATGTGTGTCATTTTGTAAAGTTTTAGAATCACATGGAAATGAGAATATGTGGTTCTGTATATGATGTGTAAAGGGGGTTGTAGGAAACCCTGTGAAGTGTAGACTCAAAATAAAGTGATAAGTTGTGTGGATGTAAAAAGCAATGTGCTACATGGGGTGATGTGTTGAAACCAATTTATGATCATGTAAACAACACAAAACTAAAATTAGTTCTAAATGCAAGAAATAAAGTGCTTTGTTCATTTTAGTGTGTTTTCATGTTGGTAATTCCTAGGTAAAATCATACGTAGTGAAGTGAATACTCTATAATATAAATAGTGTCATCGGTATTGAACCTCTTGCAACATCCAAAGGTGCACATAATAGAAAAATATCAGGATGTGCGAATGGTGACCTGTATGGAAGGCGTAGTATAATGGTAACCTAAAGGGGGAGAACTCAATATGCTAAAATGATATCACTATATCCTCTCATGAGAAGAGGTGGTATTGTCTAAGACCTACTAGGAATGGTCAACAACCCCATGCTTTCACTTCATCCTTGAGCAGTCTTAGTCAAGAATGATAGTTATCGTATCCATGAATTATGTGAGCCTTGTGGACAAAGGCATCTAATCCTATCCCACTCTGAAGGTAATTTTTGTGATGAAATCTAGAAGCCCAATATCAAAAGTGGGGGGTTTTCGGTGATGAAATCCAAAAAACCACTCCTATGGGGATGCTAGGTGTCTAAGGAGGTAAGATGGTGGAGGGTAGAACTCCTACCACACCAGTCTCGAGTGATGGAATGGGGATGAAATTGAATCTCACCATTTGTTTTGAACCATGTGTGTGTGGGTTTGAGTTTGCTAACGATGATGTATAATACAATAAATCTAAGTAAATACTATTTTGAAATAAAATTCTAGCCCTAGATTCACTTTTCTAGAAGTAAAAGGGTAAAGTAAGATGCATTTTGTAAAAATAAATCTAGTCTTATGTGCCTTTTTGAAAAGAGAATAAGAACTATTCTATAAAAACGTGTAAACAAGCAATGTGACACATATGAAAAGAGGGATTTATGAAACCCTAATTTTGGAATATGAAATAAATGTTAGAAGGATTTATACAAAGATAAATAGGTAATCTTAAAATAAATATGTAGAAATAAATGTAACAATTGTGATTTACTTGAGGGATCTTCAAAAGAAATGGGGAAATCCTAATTTAATGAAAATAGAAGAAATTATTAAAATATGAGGAGGCATGAAATTCAAGGACTTAGCTTGGGATCTATGAATTAATAAATCATCGATATATGTAGCAAAATTGTAAGATAATTTTTTAAAGTAAAAATATTGTATGCACAATATAGCTTGTCAGTACCATAATTTTGAATCTAGTATCTTACTACAATCTTGGACTAAAAAATGAACTAAGTATATTTTGGATGCTAGATATTTTTTAGTTTTGACATCATTATAAGTAGTGAAACTTTGACATGTCAATGGGGTAGGATAAAAAAATTGTCTACATAAAACTCAATTTCAAAACTTTTTTTATCATGATATCATTATAAGGAATAAAAAATACTTGTAAGAAGAATATCTACCTAGACAAATACCTAGATGGTGTATATCAACAAATGCAAAAGAATGAATCTAACATCCAATATTTTTTCTAAAGGAATATTACAAACCTTGGGTAAGGAAAGAGCCTGATATTTGATTAGATCAAATTTTAAAGAGGTAATCATCATCAAAGGAGCTACTAAAGTTTACATCTTGTAACACACCATCAAAATTATTTTCAATTTGATTTATAATATAGTTGATGTTAAAAATGGAGCAAAAAACACCTGACAACAAAAATAAATACTGAATTTATCCCTTTTAAGTGGAATCAAGTTTATAAAAAATATATTGAATGTTCTCCAATTGCACACTTGTCCCCACATAGCTAGACTAGTCATCAAGTAGAGCAGTAAAAAGTATATCTATCAAAGTTCATATTAAAGTAGCTTAAAGAACATGGATACCATGCTCCTAGGAGAGATCAAAATCAACCATATCAGCTCAACCACTTCATTGTAATCATACTAGAATGAGTTGAAAAATAAATTTTATATTTTATACATTTGTGTTAGACATAAAATATTTTTTTGTAATAACCATTATGAGTTAACAAGAATGTAATGTAAACCTATATATAATTGGATGTAGGTCATTCTAAGTATCAACTATTTAGCTTTTATAATTACATAAGTTGTTTGATGATTTTACTATGTGCCTTTGAATAAATATTGAATTGTTTTTTGGCCTCTATATAAAATTATTGTAGAACATAAATGTATGTTATTTTTATTGTTAAGTATTTTGGTTAAGGTTGGAGGAATAACATGTTATTTCGCTATTTGGATATCTCCTTGGATTATTGTTTTTTTAATCTCTAGAATGTTTGGTAATGTATATGCTTATTTTATTAAGTGCTCTATAATATTAAATGTGAGTTGGTCTTCTAGGAATTTTTATTGAGTTTAGAGTGTGATAATATCATGTCTTATATCTCTTGATGTTGTTTAATATTAACAATATAAGTTCAATTTGATCCCAAAATTAAAAGCCTTCAACCGTAGCAAAGTTTTCTATCCATTGTAATACTTCCCCCTTAAAAAATTTACGAAATTTATATTTGAACGTGTCATTATATTGATATTTTAATATTGTAAACCACTCTCACATAAATATCATTTTCTCTATTAAACAATTGAAATGCCATAGTTGATGCCCCAATGCAAACTAGGGTTTTAAGAGAATATATATCATACCACAATGCAAACTAGGGTTTTATAAGTATATTTATATCCATTGATTTAAATCTAAAATTATCATAAACAACTAGATATGCAATTTTTTCTTTCAAAAAAAATAAAGTGCCACTAATTTTCTTACCTAAACTAAACAAATTTTGTCTTTCAAAAAATTCATGATTTGAAAATTTGTTGCTATCCTTATTCCAGATGGCTAACTTCAAAAGTTCATATCTTCCTCAATACAACTCATATTACTTTATATGACCACTCATTTTAAATCTCTTAAAATTCTACACAAACTAATCCAAGAATCACCTAAATCAAATAAATTTTCATAGAGATATGGTTTCTACAAGATGAGATATTTTTCCAAAAAAAATCTATGAAATTTGTCACTATCCTTATTTCGAATGACTAAATTCAAAAGGTCATATCTCCCTCAATACTACTTGGATTCCTTCATATGAAAAATCATTTTAAAGCCCTTCAAATTCTACATAAATTGATCCAAGAATTTCCTAAATTGTATAAAATTTTACAAAGATATGGCTTCTAAAAGATGAGACATTTTTCCAAAAAAAAATCTATGAAATTCATCACTATCCTTTTTATGTATGACTAAATTCAAAAGGTCGTATATCCCTCAATAATTCTTATATTACTTCATATAATCACTCATTTTAAAGATCTTCAAATTCTACACAAATTGATCTAAGAATTGCCTGAATTAGATAAAATTTTGCAGAGATATGACTTTTGAAAGATGAGATATTTTTTCAAAACAAAATTGTTCTAATTCTGTAATTTCACACAAATATCCCCACTTTGCCAAAAATCATGCTCTGATACCACTTGTTGTATAACTTTATTATTATAAACATAAATCATTCACCAATATGTAGAAATATCAAATCATTCATCCACAAATAATTATCCACAATAAAAATCCATAAATGAGAGAGAGATAGATAATACCCTTAAGGTAGGGAAACACCAATAATAATTTAAGGAAGGAATAACTCCACAAGATCTCCCAATGTGAGAGGCCACTTTGTGGGCATAGACAATTACATAATATTATTCCTTAATGATGATTAAAATGACAAATATCTCTTCTTTATATATCCATATTCTTATTCTACTTTGCAGAGCCTACTACTAATACAAGATTTAATTATTATATAATATAATATTATAATACAATCAACCTTGGGTTATGTGTGGCCCATACCAACTCTTATATAATATAATAATATATCCCCAAATATATATTCCTAGGTACCCTACCATAGAGGAATTAACCTATTTTAAATACTAATCTAAAAACCTTTCTTTAGTCTTCCAATATTGGCTAAGATCTTGTGGGTGCAACTCATCCACTTAGGTAGATTTTGAACTAATAGTTTTAGTACATTCAGTGAGAACACAAATCCCACCTACCTAATTGGATATGATCTTGGTTATATTCTACTCTAATAGATCATACATACAATCGCCTAGTAATTCCACTAAAATCAATAATTCTTAAGGAACCCATATGCCATTTAATTTATATGCTTATGATAATTAGATCAAGAGCCAATAAAGCATGATGTACCAATGTATTTTTTTGAGTTACCATCACTAAGATTAAAATGACATGGATATTTTTCATCTCCTCCATTAACCCCTATACAGAGTGTGGGTTCAACATATTTTAGCTCTCTAATATCCTTTCATTATATGAGATCTAAAAAAATGGCTTAGACTCCTTCTCAATACAATTTATTTATTGAAACAACATTGGACCACTCAATGTACTAAATCAAAATCTAATTCTCTAGGTAACTTTAAAATATTTTCCAAATTATGATAGTATTAGTAAAACAATATATGTACATTATAAATGTGTTATCTCTTTGGCCACCATTCACAATATCCAAGATGAAGATGCCATGATAAGTATTTTAGTGTTTCCATTTATGAGTAAGGTATTACATTGGTATCAAACCCTATGATATGGAAGTGTAGACACCTAAAATATATCATGTATAGGGGACTACTCATATGGGCATCCTAACAGACCATATGAATGATCTTGGACCATTCCAAGGTAAAATAGTGGTTTTAACCACTCAATTTAGGTAACTTTGGCCTACTCAACCTTAGTCATGGATGGCATATGCATCTAATATATAAACCATTATTGACACCTAATACTAAGGATTCTAGATGTGCTTAGGAGCCACGACTAGCTTTGCAACTATAACAGACTCCTGAGCCAAGCCAAAATTAGTTATAATGACCTTGGTAGTGAATTTCAGGTGTTTTTAAGCGAGGAAGCTTCTAGATTCTTCCTCCAAACTTCTCCAACCTCCTGGTTCTTGATATTGGCTTCCAAAGGAAGATAGTATTAGGAATTGAGATTTTTATAAGACCCCTCTCTAAATTGGGGAGAATGTGTAGAAGAATTCCTAATTGAATATAGTGAAGCCTTGCTAGATTAGAGAGCCATTTGCAACCCTTGAGTAGTGTCTACATGTTTCCAATTTCGAGAATCATGACTGCATTGAAAGCTATGGAGGCTTCAAGACCTTGAAGAGCTCATTCATCCCCTATTGAACTAATTCTATTATGAATTTGAAGAATCTACATCACCAATTATTTCAAAAATATAAAGGTGATACTTGATCATCAATTCATCAAAGGAATTTTGAGATTCAAGTACTAGTTATGATGGAAAGAGCACTTTCACCTCGATTGTGGCTATCAGTTGTGGCTAATAGATCCAGTTGCACTTGAAACCCGTAGCTAGGGTTTGATTCTCAATTTCCTTTATTTTTGCCATAGGAATTTTATTTTATAGGTGTAATTAGTCATATCTACCATAGGTTAACTTCCATTTATGCTTTTATATGGTTAGTTCTAGAAATCAGACTATCTTTGCTCTTATTTCATTACATTTGCTAGTTTATACTAATTTGCTTAGATTAGTCATATTTCAAGTTTCTATTGCAAATCATGTCTTATATTAGCTATATTTACTATTTTATTAGCAATATTTATCATAATTTAAATATTTTGTGATTATCTTTACAAGTCTTTATGATTTATTTCTATTATTTTCTATTTTTCTTATAATTCCTTCATAAGAGCCTCATCATGAGAGGATTTCTTTGCTTTTAATCATGCCATGTTGTTGTTGGCAATTTTGGGTACTTTGGGTACATTGCCTTTGCTCAAGTGTATAAGTTGTCATTGATGTCAAGAAGCTCTTGAAGGAATTTGAATTGATGTCAAATAATTTGTTTTGATGAAGGTTACGACATGACAGTTTCAAAGGTCTTTTGCAAACCCCAAGTTGGCTGGTTTAGAGATTACAGGTGGATGCATTGGTTTAATGCATTTGGGTCCAGGAGGAAGTATTTATTTAAATAATTAAAAACCTTGTTAAGGTTCCATTTAATTATTTTTAAATAAATAAATTATTATTTGCAATGGGTTCTCCTAATCCATGGCACAAATGTTTTAACATTGTGGGCGCTAGCCAAGACCTTCGCCAACGTGTTAAACTCCTCGTCGACGTCAAAGAGCTTATGGTAAATTGCATATAAATCTCCCTTGATGAAAATAAAGATTTATCCCATCCAAATTTTGAAAGGAGCTGCTCGCTATAAATTTGTCTGTGTATTCGTCGTTTTTTGTGGATCTGTTGTTCGTTTCTTTGCACTCGTCGTTTGTCGAATCCATCGTAAAATTTATTTTTGTCGTGTCACGACAAAGGAAAGGAAGGGACTATGGTTTCATTTTATCCCTGGCATAGAAGGATCAAGGTTAACAGCGTGAGGTTTAAACCTCATCGGGTGCCTTTGGCACATCGATAGCGGCTAGGCTATTGGCGCGCTACCCGAATAGGAGGTTTTGCGTTCGAATATCACGAAAGGGTTTTTTGTCATGAAGTGGATGCAGCAGGTGGTGTTAGAATTTGTGCGCAAATTTCCCCATAGCAATTTTTGATGTGGCTAAGGTATTTTCGAAATTAATTTTTGCTAAGTGTTTTTGTGGATGGAGGAAGTTTGTTAGAGGGAAAAACATCTTAGGAGTTATAAGGAGTTTAAAGCTTGGTTGTATTTTGATAAAAGATTATTTTTGAAGATGTTGAAATTTCTTATTGCATTCTTATGAGAGATAAATTTTATTTGTGATAAGACTATAAGGGAGAAATAAGGTGTATAAGGGTTAAATATTTCTTGTAATTTTGAGAGTGCTTTTGGTTGTTTATGGAAATGAAAGCATGATGTTTTAAGGTCAATTGCTTCTTGTGTGAAGTTGTGAAACCTTAAGTGGGCAGCTTTGAGATTGATATTTGCTTTCATTAAATTGGTAATAATCAAGCTATTCTTTACTTGATTAAAGTGTTGGGCTTACTCCTTTATTGATGATTTGAAAAGTTGTGTGTGCTATTGTGAGTTGAGTTGGTGGATGCTTTTGTTCAAAAAATATTGGAGAGAAAAGGAATTCTACTTGTTTCCTTTTCTAATGTTGATTGTGAAATGCTTCAAGGTTGTGTTTTGAGCTGAATGGTGTTGATTGAACCTTGTTTGATGAGCATTGTTGTTGAAGCCCTAATTGATGGTGAAAAGAACATGAGTATCATTGTTATGTGATTATTTGCATAGTTTGCAATTGTTGGAGTTTCATGTTCTTGAAAGAAAGCATTCTATCCTATCCATTTCAGATATTGAGCTGAGTTTTTAGATTTCAGATTGAGTTTGAGTTGAGTTTTCAGATTTGATATTGAGTTTGAGCTAAGTTGATTTGAGTTGAGTTTTGAGATTGGGAGTTGAGTATAGAACATATTGAAAATCTAACAATTCTCTTTATGCTTCTATGAGTTTGACAAATCACATTGGGTATCTAACAATTCACCTTGTGATTTCCTACTAAGAAATTTTTTCTTGGTGAGCTTGTTGAGGTTTTGGACAGGTTTCGGTAGGGACTTGTGAGCAGGTTTTGGACAGGTTCCGATGGGGACTTGTGAGCAGGTTTTGGACAGGTTTCGATGGGGACTTATGAGCAGGTTTTGGATAGGTTCTGGTGGGGACTTGTGAGTAGGTTTTTGATAGGTTTCGATGGGGACTTGTGAGCAGTTTTGGACAGGTTTCGATGGGGACTTGTGAGCAGATTTGGACAAGTCCTAGCAGAGGACTTGTGAGCTAATTTTTGTTGGTTCTATCAGTGAACTTGAGGATAGATAAGCACTGGTTATTTGATAATAACATGAGGACAGATTTGGCAAGTCTTTGAGAAGGCTTGTGTGTAGAGGATTGATTTGGTCAAGTGTTGGACATATCTGACAGATAGAGGAATACTTGTACTAGATCGACTAACTGTGTTTGGTACAGGTTGTTGAGCTGCTATGGACGTGATCATAGAAATAAGAGGTCTCTTAGGCTAAGCATTGAGGATAGAAGGTCTTCGATGGAAAGGAGTTCCACATGCTAGCAAGAGGTAGAGGTAGTTGATCTTCTGAGGGATCATTTCTAGAGTAGAGGGGAAGGTATCTCTTTTGAGTAGAGGCTCATAAATTTAGAGCAGAGGGGAAGTTATCTCCTTTGAGCAGAGGCTCATAAATTTAGAGCAGAGGGGAAGGTATCTCCTTTTAGTAGAAGCTCATAAATTTAGATTGAGGTGAAGGTATCTCCTTTGAGCAGAGGCTCATAAATTTTGATTGGGGGAAGGTATCTCCTTTGAGTAGAGGCTCATAAATTCTGATTGGGGGAAGGTATCTACTTTGGGTTGAGGCTCATCAAAATTGTAATTGGGAAGGATTCCTAAAGAAATTTGAGATAACTTTTAGAGAAAAGTTTTGTGGATGTAGCCCAACCATTCTGGGTGAACCACATTAAAATTGGTGTCACTTTGTGGATGATATTGTGCATTGCTTTGATATTTCTTTGGGTATATTGCTTTACTATTTTGAAGTATAAAGGAAAAAGTAAAAAGATGTCTTATACTATTCACCCCCCCTCTCAGTATAAGCTTGTGTTATTCAATTGGTATTAGAGCAAGTGCCTTCGAAAAGTTTAACAGCTTGAAGGAAAAGCTAGTAAAGAACACAATGGATCATTCAAGTGGTAATGCAGCACCTATTCTTGATGGGTCAGATTTTGGTCTTTGGAGTGGAAGGATGAAGGTTAATCTAATGGCACTTGGTAATGAGGTATGGGAAGTGATTGAAGATGAGTACACTATTCCTGTACATGGTCCTAATACTAAAGAAGAAAGGCTCCTACATCACAGCAATGAATGCAATCCTGAAAGGCTTACAAAAATTAGATCTCACCAAAGTGATTCACTGCAAGACAGCTAGTGAAATGTGGACACAGTTGAAGGTGGTTCATACAGGTGATACAAATGTCAGAAAGGCCAATTTGAGACACTTCAAAGGTATGTTTGAACAACTCTTGAGCTTGCTGAAAATGATGTTTGTGATAAGATTTTAAGATCTCTTCCTAATAGATTTAGTGAAAATATTTTTGCTATTGAGGAAGCTAAAGATTTGGATAAGTTGAAAAAGGATGAGCTCCATAGTATACTTGCAGCATTTGAGTTGAGAACTCAAGTGAAGGTTGATGTCAAGAAAGATGCAGCTTTCAAATCTACCAAGGAATCCAAGGGTAAACAGCTTCAAGATAGTGATGAGTCTTCTAGTGATGAAAAGGCATATTACAGCAAGAAAGACAAGTTCTCTAGAAAACACAAAAGTATGAAAAATATAAGATGTTTCAATTGTGTAAAGTTTGGTCATTATGCTACTAACTGTATTGTTCCCAAGAATGAAAGTGATGAAGATAAACAGGATTCTAAGAGCAAGGATTCTGAAAAGCACAAGCATCACAGGAAGATAAAATATGAGCACATAAATCAAGGAAAGAGGTATTCTCACAAGCACAAGAAGAGTTTCTACCTAGACAAAGCATTTAAGTTTTCTAGTAGTGATAGTGAAAGTTCTTCAAGTGATAATGAAAATGAGATGTTGTTCATATCAGAAAAAGAGGAAGAATCGAAACATAGATTCATTATCATGAAATGTCTTAGATGTGGAAATTTTGGTCACCTTGAGGATGATTGTACAAATAATGATTTGGTTTCTAGTATGTATGAGGATGCTTCAGAAAACTATAAGGAAGATGCATGTATGGTTTTTGAAAATGGTAGCACCTCTAGTGATAAGAAATCTAAAAAAGGCTTTGATGATTCAAAAAGCAAACAAATAGAGGAAGATATAGAGGAAGGTGAAGTAGATCTTGAAGGTGAACTTATTAGTGCTCTTAGTGCTTTGAAAAAGGAAAGAAATAAGAATGCTAGACTCAAGGATAAGTTAGATGAATGTTGTATGGAGAGATATGATCTTATAGAAAGTCTTGACTTCTCTATAGCTAAGACACAAGAACTCAAGGATGAGTTAGAGTCTAAGGTTCTTGAGTATAGTGAGTTAGCACAAAAAATGGCTTCTTTGAAAGAGGAAACTAAAGAGTACAAGGATAAGCTTTACAGGTTTCAAGATAGCTCCAAAAAGGTTAAGTCACTCATCAAAGGTCAAAGAAAGACAACAGATAAAACAGTCCTTGGTTTTGTTAAGCCACACAAGGAACAAGTTGGAGAGTCTAGTAAGAGACTCCAAAAGGAAGAGAGTTCTGATGAGGAAAGTACTTCAGAAAAGGAGTCCTTGAATGATAGATGCACAGAAACAAAAAACAAAATTCAGAATGAGAAGAAGAAGTTTTTAGGACCCAAGAGGTCAAATAAAGGAAATTTTCAAGGCAGATGTTTTGCTTGTCACAGGTTTTGTCACATGGCTTCACATTGCATGGCTCAAGTGAAGAAGGTAAATGACAATTTCAAAAGTGCTAGTTTTTTTCAAGGGTATTGCTACTCTTGTAAACATTTGGGGCACAAGGCAGTCTATTGCAATTTAAATAACAGGAATAGGTTTGATCAAAACAGGTTTGGTCAGAACAGGTTTGGTCAGAACAGGTTTGGCTAGAACAGGTTTGGTTAGAATAGGTGAATTCAAAGATCAGGTTTACCCCAGAGAAACATCGTCAAGTGTTTCAAGTGCAAAAATGAATGTCACATAATCGGACAGTGTAGATCTGAAATTCTAGAATACAGAAACAGGAACAGTGGCATGATCAGGTCCAAGGATCAAGGCATGGACAAGAACAAGGATGATAACAAGAACAAGAACAGTGACAAGAATAGAAATATGGAAAAAAAGTTCAAGAGAAGTCCTGGCAAGGAAGTTATAGATGCTGATGATGATCAGTGCCTAATGGGAGTTTTACTCCCACCCCAGAATTAATTACCTCATCAGGAGGTGGGGGAGGGACTAATCTAAGAGGCTCATTCTTAGTCCCGAGCCCCAAAGGTGGCCCTTTGCCATTTATGACAAAGGGGGAGAGATATGAGTAAGGGGGAGAGCTTCAAAGTGAAGAGGAAAGCTTCAAGTTAGGGGGAGCAAAACTTCAAAGGAAGATTCTCAGTTGTGGGCACAGTTTCTCAGTTGTTAGCACAGTTGGTTTCAGTTTTGGCTCTAGAGAAGTGTTTTTAGTAAATGTTTACCATCAATGACAAAGGGGGAGATTTTTGGCAATTTTGGGTACATTGCCTTTGCTCAAGTGTATAAGTTGTCATTGATGTCAAGAATCTCTTGAAGGAATTTGATTTGATGTCAAATAATTTGTTTTGATGAAGGTTACGACATGACAGTTTCAAAGGTCTTTTGCAAACCCCAAGTTGGCAGGTTTAGAGATTATAGGTGGATGCATTGGTTTAATGCATTTGGGTATAGGAGGAAGTATTTATTTAAATAATTAAAAACCTTGTTAAGGTTCCATTTAATTATTTTTAAATAAATAAATTATTATTTGCAATGGGTTCTCCTAATCCATGGCACAAATGTTTTAACATTGTGGGCACTAGCCAAGACCTTCGTCGACGTGTTAAACTCCTCACCGATGTCAAAGAGCTTATGGTAAATTGCATATAAATATCCCTCAACAAAAACAAATATTTATCCCATCCAAATTTTGAAAGGAGTTGCTCATTGTAAATTCATTTGTGTATTCGTCGTTTTTCATGGATATGTTGTTCATTTGTCTGCACTCGCTTTTTGTCGAATCCACCATAAATTTTATTATCGTCGTGTCACGGCAAAGGAAATGAAGGGACTATGGTTTCATTTTATCCCTGGTGTAGAAGGATCAAGGTTAAAAGCATGAGGTTTAAACCTCATCGGGTGCCTTTGGCACACCGATAGCAGCTAGGTGATGCAGGAGCATCCGGAGGCGAAGGAGCAATCTTGCATCACCCAAAAAAAATGTTTTTTTCTTTAAGTGCAAAAACTATCGCGATATCGCGACGCTTTTTGAAGAAGGGCGCTAAGGGGCCAAAACGTCGCGATATCGCGACGCTTTTTGATGAAAGGGGCCAAGGCACCAAATGGTCACGAAATCGCGACAGTTTCGAAACAAAGCAGCTCGAGCGCCAAACGGTCGCGAAATCACGACATTTCCGAAGCGAAGGAGCCAAAGCGCAAAATGGTCGTGAAATCGTGACATTTTTGGAGCACAGAAGCCAAGACGCCAAATGGTCATGAAATCGCGACATTTTCACAGTAAGGAGGCCAAGGCACAAAATGGTCACGAAATCGTGACATTTTCGAAGCAATGGAGTCAAGGCACAAAATGGTCGCGAAATCGCGACACCTTCGGAAGCAAAGCTCTAAGGCACAAAATGGTCATGAAATCGTGACACTTCCGAGGGCAAGACTTGAAGGCACAAAATGGTCGTGAAATCGCGACACCTTCGGAGGCAAAGCTCTAAGGCACAAAATGGTCACGAAATCGTGACACTTCGAGGGCAAGACTTGAAGGCGCAAAGTGGTCGCGAAATCGTGACACCTTCGGAGGAAAAGCTCTAAGGCACAAAATGGTCGCGAAATCGTGACACGTCCGAAGGCAAGACTGGAAGGCGCAAAGTGGTCGCGAAATCGTGACACTTCTGGGAGCTGGGTTCAAAGGAGCAAAGTGGTCGCGAAATCGCGACACTTCCGGAGTAAGGGCTCAAGGGCGCAAAAGACGTCGCGAAATCGTGACACCTTTGGGACAAAGACACCAAGGGACAAAATGGTCATGAAATCGTGACATGTCACGGTTTCGCGACCCAAAGGCGAAAAGCGAGTAAGGAAGGCTTAGACGTCACGATTTCGTGACGTGTCACGAAATCGCGGCCCCCAAGGAAGAAAAGAGAAGCCAACGCCAAGACGTCACGATATCGCGACCAAAGAGGAGAGAGAAGGTATGGGAGCAAAAACGTCGCGATATCATGACAGAACGCTCACGACGCCTGACCAGCCGACGATTGCAGAGACCATTGCAGAGGGACACGTGGCATCAAATTACAGGTGGTCCTAGAATGTGAAGCGGTTACTGGGACTCTGGCAAAAGGACACGTGGCAACAAACTACAAGCGGCTGTGGCACATTCCTTTGAATGATGACTTGGCGGATGGATTGACAGGCGACCGCAGCGCACTCCGCCATTACAGACCATGATAATACGGGGCACCTGGCAGCATCTTGCAGGCGACAATAGAACATTCATGCGGATGGTTACAGGGAATCCCGCACTTTGTGTAATGATGTCAGAAGAAGCTGGGGTCTGGGATAAAAAGGCCGCGCATGCATTGTATTGGGGGCTTGGCCATTTTTGAATGGAACTGCTGTATTTCTGAATCAAAAGAAAAGAGACCTCTGTTAATGAAATTGGCTTGAATTTGCTCGTGTTTTATTCTAGTTCTACGTCAAGTGGTATCAGAGCCAGAAGGTTCTGAGTGTGCAAACCGATCGCCGACAGTGAGGCAGTTTGTGCCAAGATTGTGGTTGTGGGTTGTGAAGAAGAAGCAGGATGCCTCCACGCAGGAACCGTGGTGGTGTGAGGAACAGACAAGCAGAGGTCGATCTTAGAGCCTTGCAGAGGCAAGTTGAAGCCCTGCAGGAGGAAATTAGAAGAGGAGTTGAGCCAAGAAGGGAGGAACCCAGTGAGGATGAAGTTTGGGAAGAAGAGGGTCCATCCGATGAGGAAGAAGCCTTGGATCCAACAGAGGCTAGGCTGTATAGGGCCATCTCCCAGATCGGGAAGAAGCCAAAATTTGACGTCTCTACTTACTCTGGGAACCTCAACCCCGAGGAGTTGATAGATTGGATCAACGACATGGAGGAGTATTTCGAGTATGAAGAGATCTCAGACCCAAATCGGATCAGGTTCACGAAAACCAAGTTGAAAGGACATGCTAGCATCTGGTGGAAAGGAGTGCAGCTGGAAAGGAACAGGAGGGGAAAGGAAAAGATCACCAGGTGGGATAGGATGGTGGAGAAATTGAAGAGACAATTCATCCCTACAGATTATGAGTTGGATTTGTTGAGAAAGATGCAGAGTCTTCGACAGGCAAGTAAATCTATCAAGGAGTATACGGAGGAGTTCTATCAAATCTCGATTAGAACCGGCCATTCGGAGGCGAATAAGGAGAAAGTCGCATGATACATCAATGGATTGTGAACCAGCATTCAAGAAGAGCTAGGGCTGGTTAGGATGAGCACGGTGGAGGATGCATACCAGTTTGCATTAAAAGTGGAGGAGAAACTGAATAGGAGATTTGATGGTAAGCAGAGAGGAAAGGACAGGGGTGGAAGAGCTGGTGGAAGAACCAATGGAGGAAGATACAGAGATTTGAAGAAGACTGGTGAATCAAGCAGTAGTCAGAACTAGAAAGAAGAGAAAGAGGATAATACTCAACGCCCACGCAATCAGAACAACAACTACCCGAGGGGAAGAGGTAGGCCTGGGCGAGGGTTTGGAAGAGGTGTCTTTCGAGGAACCTGCTTCAACTACGGAGAAGAAGGACACAGGGCATACAACTGCCCACAACATCAAGAGAGGCCAAATCGAAGACCTGAGGGTCAGGCCCGAGCTGCTGTAGCAGACGAAGGTGTAGAATCTGAGCACTCTGAGGAGGCAAAAAGGGGAGAAGCAATGATCATCAGAAGAGTCCTGTTGAATGAAGAGAAAAAGGCAGACCAAAGGAACAACCTATTTTGAACAAGATGCAAGTGCACAGGCAAGGTCTGTAACATCATCATCGATAATGGAAGCACTGACAATTTGGTTTCTGAGGAAATGGTTGCCAAGCTGCAGTTGGAGAGGAGAAAACACCCGCACCCTTATCGAATTGCATGGTTGCAAAAGGACCATCGGGCGCTAGTAAGTGAGCAATGCCTGGTGAAGTTCAATATTGGAACTTACCGAGATGAGGTCTTATGTGACATCTTGCCTATGGATGCATGTCACCTGTTGCTTGGGAGACCATGGCAGTTTGATCGAAGTGTTGTACATGATGGTCGAGCCAACACATACTCTTTGTCGAAGAATGGAGTTCGCCACAAGTTGAAACCCTTGAAGGAGGCGGATGAGAAGGTATGCAGCAGTGCACGAGTCTGTCTAGTTGATGGCAGAAGATTTTTGGAAGGCCTGAAGCCAGATCATATGTGCTATGCCATAATCCCTAGGGTTAGGGAAGAAGGATGCAAGGAAATTCCAGTGGAAGTCATGGGACTGTTAGAGGAATTCCCAGATATCATTTCTGATAATGTTCCTGAAGGTTTACCGCCTGTTAGGAAGATCAGTCACCACATAGATTTGGTGCCTGGATCGAGCTTGCCAAACAAGGCTACACATCGAATGACGCCTGTGGAAACTGAGGAGTTGAATCGGCAAGTTCAAGATCTATTGAAGAAAGGGCTGATTAGGGAGAGTCTTAGTCCATGTGCAGTACCAGCAGTACTAGCACCCAAGAAGGATGGAGAATGGAGAATGTGCACAGACTCTCGGGCAATTAACAAGATCACCATCAAATACAGATTCCCACTGCCAAGGATGGATGATATCATGGACTATTTAAGTGGAGCTGAGTACTTCACAAAGATTGACTTGAAAAGTGGTTACCATCAGATCCGCATTAGAGAAGGGGATGAGTGGAAGACAACCTTTAAAACCAGAGAGGGGCTGTATGAGTGGTTGGTTATGCCATTTGGGCTAACCAATGCACCGAGTACCTTCATGCGGTTAATGAATGAAGTCCTGAAGGAATTTCTGGGCAAATTTGTTATTGTCTACTTGGATGATATCCTGATTTTTAGCAGGACCCTAGAGGAGCACCTGATGCACATCAGGAGGGTTTTTGAGAAACTGCGGGAGGAGCAGTTACTGATCAATCTAAAGAAGTGCAACTTCGTGAAGAAGGAGCTGGTATACCTGGGATTTGTTATCTCAGAAAATGGTCTCAAAATGGACCCCGAAAAGGTGAGGGCTATCCTAGAATGGCCTGCTCCAAGAAGTGTGACCGAGGTTAGATCATTTCATGGTCTGGCCAGTTTCTATAGAAAGTTCATTAGAAACTTTAGCAGTATTTGCGCATCTCTTACGGAGACAATGAAGGGGAACAAGAAGGAATTCCAGTGGACAGTTGGAGCAGACAAAAGCTTTGCTATGCTAAAGAAGAAGGTCACTGAGCAACCCGTCTTAGCACTTCCAGATTTCAATAAGGTGTTTCAGGTAGACTGCGATGCGAGTGGCAGTGCCATAGGAGCCGTATTGAGCCAAGAGGGTAGGCCTGTAGCTTATTTTAGCGAGAAGCTCAATGATGCCAGAAGGAAGTATTCGGTATATGATCAGGAGTTCTATGCCATAGTTCAAGCACTTAAGAAATGGAGGCATTATTTGTTGCCAAAGGAGTTTGTTCTTTATACCGATCATCAGGCATTGCAGTATATTAACAGTCAAGGGAAATTGAATCAGAGGCATCTGAAATGGGTAGAGTTCCTGCAGAGCTATACCTTTGTGCTGAAGCATCGGAGCGGAAGGTCCAATAGGGTGGCAGATGCCTTGAGTAGGAGGCAATGTCTGATGATGGAAATGAAAGTGGAGGTTGTAGGGTTTGCTGAGCTCAAGGGTTTATACCCTGCAGACCCCGATTTCGTAGAAGCTTGGAAAGCTTGCACTGCACCTGTTATGTTGGACAGGACTAAGTGGTTGAATTATCTGATTCAAGATGGAATGCTGTTCAGGGGGAACCAATTATGCATTCCGAGGAGCTCAATGAGAGAGAATCTCATCAAGGAAAAGCATAGTGGAGGTTTAGCTGGACACTTTGGTCGTGACAAGACCATCTCCCTTGTTAGTGAAAACTACTACTGGCCGCAATTGCAACAAGATGTGGCAAAATTTGTGCAGAGTTGTAGGATATGCCAGATGGCAAAAGGTGTGAGGCAGCCTACTGGTTTATATCAACCACTACCTATACCTGAAAGGCCATGGGAGGATATTAGTATGGATTTTGTGCTTGGTTTGCCCAGGACGCAGAGGGGACACGACTCCATATTTGTGGTAGTGGACAGGTTTTCAAAAATGGCTCACTTTATCCCATGTCAGAAGACTAGCGATGCGGTCCATGTGGCTGGTTTGTTCTTTAAGGAAGTGGTACGCCTTCATGGGCTGCCAAGAAGCATTGTGTCGGACAGGGATACCAAGTTTGTAGGGTATTTCTGGAGGACCCTATGGAAGAAACTGAAGACGGATTTAAAGTTCAGTTCGCATACCACCCCCAAACAGATGGCCAAACAGAGGTGGTTAATAGGAGTTTGGGCAATCTACTGCGATGCTTGGTAGGGGACAAGCCCAAGGGATGGGATCTAGTTCTGCCACAAGCAGAATTCGCGTATAACAGCTCGGTCAATCGAAGTACCAATAAATCACCATTCCAGATCATTTATGGGAGCAGCCCAAGAAACGCTTCAGAGTTGAGAAGGATAGATACGAGAGAGAAATGCAGTGTTGAGGCAGAAGACTTTGTCGAACACCTGAAGGGAGTGCATGAGGAAGTGACAAGACACATTGCCAAGATGAATGCTCAGTACAAGACAAGGGCGGACCAAAAACGCCGAGCTAAAGAGTTTAAAGTAGGAGATTCTGTCATGGTCCATCTGAGGAAGGAGCGGTTTCCTGCCAAGACCTATAACAAACTAAAAATGAAGAAATTTGGGCCATGCAGGATCATTGGCAAACGGGATTCGGGTAATGCATACGAGGTGGAGTTACCAAGTGAACTTAACATCTCCCCCGTGTTTAACATTTCAGATTTGGTCGAGTATCATGAAGGAGAAAGCAGTGAGATACCCAGCCCAGATTTGTGGAGCATTCCAGCAGTCATCCCAGTTGCGGACGAGATAGAAGAAGTTCTTGATACGCGTGAGGGCCGAAGTACTCGAAACAGGAGTTACTCTGAGTATTTAGTCAAATGGAAAGGCAGGCCCATAGAAGATGCGACTTGGTTATCAAAGGCAGAGGTTGATCGCCTGGGTCTACCTCAGACAGATCAGAAGTGAAGGTCACTTCTCAAACTCACCCCGGGTGTCTGATGCAGGAGCATCCGGAGGCGAAGGAGCAATCTTGCATCACCCAAAAAAATGTTTTTTTCTTTAAGTGCCAAAACTGTCGCGATATCGCGACGCTTTTTGAAGAAGGGCGCTAAGGGGCCAAAATGTCGCGATATCGTGACGCTTTTTGATGAAAAGGGCCAAGGCGCCAAATGGTCGTGAAATCGTGACAGTTTCGAAACAAAGCAGCTCGAGCGCCAAACGGTCGCGAAATCGTGACATTTCCGAAGCGAAGGAGCCAAGGCACAAAATGGTCATGAAATCATGACATTTTCGGAGCACAGAAGCCAAGACGCCAAATGGTCGCGAAATCGTGACATTTTCATAGCAAGGAGGCCAAGGCACAAAATGGTCACGAAATCATGACATTTTCGAAGCAATGGAGTCAAGGCACAAAATGGTCACGAAATCGTGACACCTTCGGAGGCAAAGCTCTAAGGCACAAAATGGTCACGAAATCATGACACCTTCGGAGGCAAAGCTCTAAGGCACAAAATGGTCACGAAATCGTGACACTTTCGAGGGCAAGACTTGAAGGTGCAAAGTGGTCGCAAAATCGCGACATCTTCGGAGGAAAAGTTCTAAGGCACAAAATGGTCATGAAATCGTGACACGTCCGAAGGCAAGACTGGAAGGCGCAAAGTGGTCACGAAATCGTGACACTTCTGGGAGCTGGGTTCAAAGGAGCAAAGTGGTCGCGAAATCGTGACACTTCCGGAGTAAGGGCTCAAGGGCGCAAAAGACGTCGCGAAATCGTGACACCTTTGGGACAAAGACACCAAGGGACAAAATGGTCGCGAAATCGTGACATGTCACGGTTTCGTGACCCAAAGGCGGAAAGCGAGTAAGGAAGGCTTAGACGTCATGATTTCGTGACGTGTCACGAAATCGTGGCCCCCAAGGAAGAAAAGAGAAGCCAACGCCAAGACGTCGCGATATCGCGACCAAAGAGGAGAGAGAAGGTATGGGAGCAAAAACGTCGCGATATCACGATAGAACGCTCACGACGCCTGACCAGCCGACGATTGCAGAGACCATTGCAGAGGGACACGTGGCATCAAATTACAGGTGGTCCTAGAATGTGAAGCGGTTACTGGGACTCTGGCAAAAGGACACGTGGCAACAAACTACAAGCGGCTGTGGCGCATTCCTTTGAATGATGACTTGGCGGATGGATTGACAGGCGGCCGCAGCGCACTCCGCCATTACAGACCATGATAATACGGGGCACCTGGCAGCATCTTGCAGGCGGCAATAGAACATTCGTGCGGATGGTTACAGGGAATCCCGCACTTTGTGTAATGATGTCGGAAGAAGCTGGGGTCTGTGATAAAAAGGCCGCGCATGCATTGTATTGGGGGCTTGGCCATTTTGAATGGAACTGCTGTATTTTCGAATTAAAAAAAAAAAGGAACCTCTATTAATGAAATTGGCCTAAATTTGCTCGTGTTTTATTCTAGTTCTGCTTCACTAGGCTGTTGGCGCGCTACCCAAACGGGAGGTTCCATGTTTGAATATCGCGAAAGGGTTTTTTGTCATGAAGTGGACGTAGCAGGTGGTGTTAGAATTCATGCACAAATTTCCCCATAGTGATTTTTGATGTGGCTAAGGTATTTTAAAAATTAATTTTTGCTAAGTTTTTTTGCGGAGGGAGGAAGTTTGTTAGATGGAAAAACAGCTTAGGAGTTATAAGGAGTTTAAAGCTTGTTTGTATTTTGATAAAAGATTATTTTTGAAGAAGTTGTTGAAATTTATTATTGCATTCTTATGAGAGATAAACTTTATTTGTGATAATACTATAAGGGAGAAATAAGGTGTATAAGGGTTAAATATTTGTAATGTTGAGAGTGCTTTTGGTTGTTTATGGAAATGAAAGCATGATGTTTTAAGGTCAATTGCTTCTTGTGTGAAGTTGTGAAACCTTAAGTGGGTAGCTTTGAGATTGATATTTGCTTTCATTAAATTGGTAATAATCAAGCTATTCTTTACTTGGTTAAAGTGTTGGGCTTACTCCTTTATTGATGATTTGAAAAGTTGTGTGTGCTATTGTGAGTTGAGTTGGTGGATGCTTTTGTTCAAAAAATATTGGAGAGAAAAGGAGTTCTACTTGTTTCCTTTTCTAATGTTGATTGTGAAATGCTTCAAGGTTGTGTTTTGAGCTGAATGGTTTTGATTGAACCTTGTTTGATAAGCATTGTTGTTGAAGCCCTAATTGATGGTGATAAGAACATGAGTATCATTGTTATGTGATTCTTTGCATAGTTGGTAATTGTTGGAGTTTCATGTTCTTGAAAGAAAGCATTCTATCCTATCCATTTCAGATATTGAGTTGAGTTTTTAGATTTGAGATTGAGTTTGAGTTGAGTTTTCAGATTTGAGATTGAGTTTGAGCTGAGTTGATTTGAGTTGAGTTTTGAGATTAGGATTTGAGTATAGAACATATTGAGTCTCTAACAATTCTCTTTATGCTTCTATGACTTTGAAAAATCACATTGGGTCTCTAACAATTCACCTTGTGATTTCCTACTAAGAAAGTTTTTCTTGGTGAGCTTGCTGAGGTTTTGGATAGGTTCCGGTAGGGACTTGTGAGCAGGTTTTGGATAGGTTCCGATGGGGACTTGTGAGTAGGTTTTGGACAGGTTTCGATGGGGACTTGTGAGCAGGTTTTTGACAGGTTTCGATGGGGACTTGTGAGCAGTTTTGGACAGGTTTCGGTGGGGACTTGTGAGCAGATTTGGACAGGTCCTAGCAGAGGACTTGTGAGCTGAGTTTTGATAGTTATATCAGAGAACTTGAGGATAGAGGAGCACTGGTTCTTTAAGAAGAACATGAGGACATATTTGGCAAGTCTTTGAGAAGGCTTGTGTGCAGAGGATTGATTTGTTCAAGTGTTGGACAGATCTGACAAACAGAGGAAGACTTATACTAGACCGATTGACTGTGTTTGGTATAGGTTGTTGAGCTGCTGTGGATGTGATCATAGAAGGTAGAGGTCTCTTAGGCTAATAATTGAGGACAGGAGGTCTTCAATGGAAAGGAGTTCCACGTGTTGGCAAGAGGTAGAGGTAGTTGATATTCTGAGGGATCATTTCCAGAGCAGAGGGGAAGGTATCTCCTTTGAGCAAAGGCTCATAAATTTAGAGCAGATGGGAAGGTATCTTCTTTGAGAAGAGGCTCATAAATTTAGAGTAGAGGGGAAGGTAACTCATTTGAGCAGAGGCTCATAAATTCAAATTGATGGGAAGGTATCTCCTTTGAGCAAAGGCTCATAAATTTTGATTGGGGGAAGGTATCTCCTTTGAGTAGAGGCTCATAAATTCTAATTGGTGGAAGGTATCTCCTTTAGTTCGAGGCTCATAAACATTTTAATTGGGAAGGATTCCCAAAGAAATTTGAGATAACTTTTAGAGAAAAGTTTTGTGGACGTAGCCCAGCCATTCTAGGTGAACCACATTAAATTTTGTGTCACTTTGTGGATGATATTGGGCATTGCTTTGATATTGCTTTGGGTATATTGCTTTACTATTTTGAAGTATAAAGTAAAAAGTAAAATGAGGTCTTATATTGTTCACCCCCCATCTCAGTATAAGCTTGTTTTCTTAAATTGTTTCATGAGTGAATATTCATAGGATATTGATTAATTCAAGGTATTTTTGGCATCATATACCTCTAAGCAAGTGAGAAGAAGGCTTCATTGAGTCTTGAGCAGTTCGTGTCTATCCTAAAATCCTACGAATTGTACCATCCCCATTTAAGGGCTCCAAATTTGTATCAATTATATCAAGAATTCAGTATCCCTAAGATGGATGTATCTGTAATTGATATTTACAATGATAATATAAAGAGATTTGTACTTTCTTATTCAATTCATTGTTATTCATGTTTTAATGCTTTAATGCTTGGTATAATTGATGCAATAGTTTAGGTACATGCTTTTTAGTATGGTACAGATGGTAGTCACAATGAAAACCTCTCAAATTGTACTGTATATTACTATTTTTTTTATGTTTCTATGTTGGAATCTTAGCCGTGTTTAACACCCGTGGCTCATAGTCTTTGCTATGCTTAACAACCACGAGTAGTAGAAGAGTAAAAGAATAGATAGTAAGTAGTTTGTATCTTTATCAAATGATGATTTCTAGGTAATATTTTATTCCATTCTTCTTATTTTATTGTTTCTTCCTATTAGGTAACTAAGTAGATCACATAGCAAATTTGTAAAGGAAGAATTTAATGAATAATTTTATGTTTTCTGTCAGGTGTGGCTGACAACAAAAGCTAGCATTATTAGCTATTGTTGTCAACAATGACTAAGATTTTGGGCTATAGCTCTATATAGCAATTAAAACTATTAACTACTGTATATAATAGTAGCCAGAAGATAAAGTTATTTGTAGAGTTTACCTACTTGGGGTCTGATCAGATGTCAATTTCATCATGAAAAGTGCATTCTCTAAATTTTATATAGTATGATACATGCATCTTTCTAAATTTAAAATTTCCTTATATTAGGCATATAGGAAGGAGCTTGTTTTCTTGGTGATTCATTTTCTATTAACATGTAAGTTTAAAGTGAACAATCACACACCATGCAACATTTAAATGCTAGTGAGTTGGAAATCACATCCAACCACTAGTAGAGTTCAATGATGGTGGCAGTTATTTCCATATGTTGGCTTAAATCCCATGAAACCTATTTTTTTGTCCAATATCAACTCCAAGATCCATCCTATCCTTACAAAATAGCACACATTCCTCTTTGAAGTGGTGTATTACTACACACGGTGTAGTGGGTGAGGATCGGCAGGACCTGTGCTCTTTGAATGGATGTGGGTTTGATCTCCACACTTTGGTGGATTTACGTGACTATGACTTTCATTACCGGTTGTCAAGATGTGAGCATAAAGGTGAAAACCTTTAACCTATTTGAGCATTACATCAAAAATTTCCAACACAATGAGAGTAGTTTAAGTTTTTAACAAATTTTAAACACACCAAAACTAGTTTAGGGTTCACAAGAAAATATTTAAAAGAGATAACCATATTTTAATACTTTGTTTACATTAAAATATACACACAAGATAATGCACATTATGTTGCATACATGAAGAGATCGACCTTGATGCATAATCGAGGTTGAAGCCAAAGCTCCACCAGACACACAAAATAATGTGTCACAACCTCAACCACAAGAGACTATTTAATGATGTTCTACTAGTCTCAAATGTGATAACTTAACATGTGGGGGTTCTCATTAGAATACCCTAGTTAGAGGAGACAATGCACACTGCTCGAGAGATAGAGTAGAGGGTGGCCCAAGGCCCCCACCATCGTAAGATAGACAACAAGAAAATCCACCAAATCAATGATGGTAAGATTGGGCCACTTAAGAGCATAGGCCCATGTAAACTCTAAACAATGATAAAATTGGAATGTTCATGATTGACATATCTAAATGGTGTAAACTCATCTACAAGAGACCAACAAAATGGACTCCAATCACATAACACAAATGCAATAATGGAAGAAAACTGCAAATTGATATTCTTCTCATTCCTGAATTCACACCCCTTCTACAAAATATTACAATCCATCATATAGCAACCAAAAACCAAAGAAACCCTAAAAACATCTTTTTTCTAAAACTGCTAAAAATAGATCTTCTTTCTAAAAACTTCTAAAAATAGAAATGAGTCGGATTGCACCCAAATTCGGTGCACACATCCCTCTTACAATAAAAAACCTTACTTTAAAATATTAGGTCTCAAATTAAGGTATAACAAAAGATAATAAACTTCTAACAACCAAAAAAACCCAAAAAACTCGGGAACCTATTCTAAAAGCTAATTTTGGGACACTAGATGGAGGAGTTAGGTCCCAAAAACACTTTTTTTGGAGAGTCAGGCCAATCAAAGATTCACCTGATGCAGAACACACACACAAAACCACCTGTTAAATTTCAAGGCCAACGGGCGTACGGTTCACAAGTTATGGCTCCGACAAGGTGCATCATTCTCCTCTGGTGAAAAAGAACTCAGCTCCTGCGAGTTCAGCTGAATTGAAATCCTGTAGCTTCTGGTTATCAATTTTCTTTAGCTCTGACTCTGAAACCCAAGTGTTATCTGACTGTGGTAATCCTTCCCACTGAACCAAGAATTTTTTGTAGCTCCCATGTCTGGTGGTGATCACCTTCTTATCGAGCACCTGTGCAACTCTGTATTTTTTCTTCTTAGGCATCTGTCGTGCCCAATTTACTGTCTCCTATAATTCACCATCCTCGATAGTACCAAGATACTGAAATAAATCAAAAACATTAAAAATGGGTGAAATATCAAATTCATCAGGCAACTCCACTTTATAGGCATTATCATTGATCTTCTTCAAAATCTTGCATGGCCCAATTTTCTTAAGTTTCAGTTTGTTATACGTCCCCTTAGGAAATATTTCTTTCCTAAGATGAACCATGACCATATCACCCTCTTCAAACACTTTCACCCTTCTGTGTGCATCAACAGACTCTTTGTAGTGAGCATTACTACTCTGCAATTTTTCCCTCACTGACTCTTGCACTTTCTGGATATGCTCAGCAAATGCTTCTGCATCATCACTAACTTGTTCCCCAATTGGTAACTCAACCAAATCTAATACACCTCTAGGATTTTGACCATAAATAATTTGAAAAGGAGATTTACCTGTCGACCTGTTCACTGAACTGTTGTATGCAAATTTGGCTTGTGACAAGGCTAAATCCCATTGTTTTGGTTTTTCTCCCACTATGCATCGTAAGAGGTTTCCCAAGCTTCTGTTCACTACCTCTGTTTGCCCATCGGTCTGTGGGTGGTAAGCACTACTGAACTGCAGCCTGGTGTTCAAATTTTTCCACAATGTCCTCCAAAAGTGACTCAAGAACTTAGTATCCCGATCAGAAGTAATAGTCTTTGGAACACCATGCAACCGCACAATTTCATCAAAGAATAAGACTGCAGTCCTAGTTGCATCATTAGTTTTCTGGCAAGCAATGAAATGCACCATTTTTGAAAATCTGTCTACCACAACAAAAATTGAATCCTTACCCCTCTGTGTCTTGGGCAACCCCAACACAAAATCCATACTCAGATCGGTCCATGGTCCTGTAGGAACTGGCAGTGGCATATACAACCCTATATTTTGCATATGGCCCTTAGCCATTTGACATACTCTGCATCTAGAGACAAACTTGATTATGTCTCTCTTCACTTTTGGCCAATAGTACTTCTCCTCTACAAGAGTGGTAGTTTTGGCTACTCCAAAATGACCAACCAAACCCCCACTATGTAATTCCCTCAAGATGTTCTCTCTCATAGAGCCATTGGGAATGCATAATCGATTACCCTTAAACAAGTAACCATTCTAAAAAAAATACTCTTCAAAAATAGTACGGGACTCGCCCCCTACCGCACTTTTGCACTATTGCACAATATTCCCAAAATCCGCATCAGATTCATACATATCTTTAATCCCCTCAAATCCTACCACTTCATTCTCCATAGTGGTCAACAACAAGACTCTCCTACTCAATGCATCAACAACCTTATTCTATTTTCTCGACTTGTGTTTCAGGACAAATGTATACTGTTGCAAAAATGAAACCCATTTGGCATGCCTGCTATTTAACTTTTTTTGAGAATTTACATACCTCAATGCTTCATGATCAGTAAACAACACAAACTCCTTTGAGATTAAGTAGTGCCTCCAATGTTGCAATGCTTGCACAATTGCATAAAATTCCACATCATATGTAGAATAATTCTTCCTTGCATCATTCAACTTCTCACTAAAAAATGCTACAGGTCGGCCCTCTTGACTTAAGACACCACCAATCCCAACAAATGAGGCATCACAATCAACCTCAAACACCTTACTAAAATATGGTAACACTAGAACAGGGGCTTTCGACACTTTCTTCTTCAAGAGTTCAAAACTCTCTGTTGCTGTCGTAGTCCATACAAACTCTTTCCCCTTCGTGCACTCAGTTATAGGGGCAGCTATACTACTGAAGTTCCTGATGAACTTCCTGTAAAAGGTAGCTAGTCCATGAAAGCTCCTTACTTATGTTATAGATCATGGAAGAGGCCATTCCAGAATCACCTTCACTTTCTCATCATCCATCCTCATGCCATCTCTCGAGATTACAAATCCCAAAAACACTAAACTATCTTGAAGAAATCTACATTTCTTTAGGTTGACATACAATTTCTCCTTCCTGAGCACTTCTAACACTAATTTCAGGTGTAACAAATGCTCTTCTTCACTTTTACTATAAATCAAAATATCATCAAAATACACAACCACAAACTTACCATTATATTCCCGTAGTACTCTGTTCATCAACCGCATAAATGTACTGGGTGCATTAGACAACCCAAATGGCATCACCATCCACTCGTACAATCCATATTTTGTCTTAAAAGTTGTCTTCCATTCATCCCCTTCTCGAATTCTGATCTGGTAGTAGCCACTCCGTAGATCAATTTTACTAAAGTATTTAGCTCCAGCTAATCCATCCATCATATCATCCACTCTCGGCATAGGATACCGATACTTTATTGTGATCTTGTTTATGGCTCTACTATCCACACACATCCGCCAATCACCATATTTCTTTAAGGTCAACAATGTTGGAGTCGCACATGGACTCATACTCTCCCTAACTAATCCCTTCTTTATCAACTTTGTCACTTGCCTACTCAACTCTGCATTCTGTGTTGGGTTCAACCGATAAGCTGCCTGATTTGGGAGCGTTGATCCTGGAATAAAATCCATGTGATGTTGGATATCCCTTTTTGGTGGTAGCCCATCTGGTAACTCCTCTGGTGTGACATCTTTATATTCACTTAGCAACTTAGCTACTACTGTAGGCATAACCACTTCCTCTATTTCTAGCTTCCTAGCTATTAAGGCATAACAGAAGCTAGCATCCCTGATCTCTGCAAGAAACTCCTTCATCATCAACAAGCTCTCACTCGGCCCATCCTCCTTCAGAGGCACAAGAACTACCTTTACACCTTCCTTCCAAAATGTGTAAGTGTTCTTTCTCCCATTATGGTTAGTATCCCTATCGTATTGCCAAGGTCTTCCCAATAGAATGTGACATGCATCCATCGAGATCACATCACACCACACTTCATCCTTGTAAGTGCTCCCAATTGAAAATTTAATTAAACACCTTTGATCTACTATTACCTCATTCCCCTTCTTAACCCATGAGATGCGATATGGATAAGGATGTTTTTCACATTTCAGGTGCATTTTTTCAACCATGACATTTGACACCATATTCTCATAGCTACCACCATCAATGACAATGTTACATACCTTCCCTCCTGATGTACACCTTGTTCGAAATATGTTCATTCACAGCCAAGAATCTTCACCATCTATGGTCTGCCCCTTTGCTTTGCTCTGCACCATCTCTTTCTTAGGAGCAATCAACGTCCTCCTTATCATAAGGGCTTCCCCCATGTCAGCAACAACTTCATCCTCATCCTGCTCTTCCATCTCAACCAGATTGACCCTTCCTTGTCCTCCTTGACCCCTTTCTTGGACATCACATTGGGGACACTCAAATGCTCTGTGCCCCTCCTCACCACATCCATAATAGGTATACGACCTCCTCGGATCATTCCCATTTCATCCACCACCGTAACCTCTACCTCATTGGTATCCTCTTCCTCTCAGATTCTGCCCATCTTCTTCTTGTTTAGCAGGTATTGAGGATTCTCCCTTGAGAAAATTAGATCCACTTCGACCTCGACCTGAAGAGGGCGTGAATCCCTTCTTACCTCTTCTATTAATCCTTTTCAATTTCTCCTCCACCTTGAGGGCCATTTGATACGCATCCTCCATTGTAAGAGTGTGATGCATGCTCATCTCATCTTGAACAACAAAACTTAGGCCATTTACATACCTGGCAGCCTTTTGGTCCTCCGTCTCATTGTGCTCCACTCGAATGGATAGCTTGTAGAATTCATTAGTATAGTCCTCAATGCTTTGATCCTTCTCGTCGAAGATTCTGAAATCTATGAAATAGGGTTTGGGAGTAGTCTACAGGTATAAATTTTTCCTGTAACTTCTTCTTCATCTTTGTCCAATCCCTGATCTTTTCCTTTCCATTCCTCTATCGTGTAGTCTATAAATGATCCCACCAAATCAATGCATGTCCCTTCAACTTTGTGCATGCGAGCTTAACCTTCTTCTCTTCAACAAGGTTACTCCATTCAAAATATTTTTCTAGGCTATTGATCCAATCGATCAACTCCTCTCGTTTCAACCCACCAACATACTCGGGAACCTCGATCTTGATCCCATATCGATTCCCCTTAAGCCCCTCTAGAGCTCGTATCAGTCGATTTTCAAAACCGTGCCCTTCTTCCTCTGGGCCCTCTAGTTCTGCTTCTGCGTGGACCTCAGATCCACGTTCCTCAGGTATGTTTTCATCATCAGATCCTTGATCTGCACGTGCCCTGGGATGTCTCTCTCCCATGCGATCAATCACACCAATCAACCATGCTATTTTTGCATTCAGATCCTCGATCTGCCTATTCATCTGGGCATATCTTCTAGGTGGCATCCTTCCTTCACTAGCGAGATCACACCCGCTCTGATACCAAATGGTGTAAACTCAACTACAAGAGACCAACAAAATGGACTCCAATCACATAACACAAATGCAATAATGGAAGAAAACTACAAATTGATATTCTTCTCATTCCTGAATTCACACCCCTTCTACAAAATATTACAATCCATCATATAGCAACCGAAAACCAAAGAAACCCTAAAAACATCTTTTTTCTAAAACTGCTAAAAATAGATCTTCTTTCTAAAAACTTCTAAAAATAGAAATGAGTCGGATTGCACCCAAATTCGGTGCACACATCCCTCTTACAATAAAAAACCTTAATTTAAAATATTAGGTCTCAAATTAAGGTATAACAAAAGATAATAAACTTCTAACAGCCAAAAAACCCAAAAAACCCGGGAACCTATTCTAAAAGCTAATTTTGGGACACTAGATGGAGGAGTTAGGTCCCGAAACAACTTTTTTGGAGAGTCAAGCCAATCAAAGATTTTCTTGATGCAGAACACACACACAAAACCACCTATTAAATTTCAAGGCCAACGGGCGTACGGTTCACAAGTTATGGCTCCGACAAGGTGCATCACTAAAGTTGGAGTAAATGGTACACCACCACATGAGCCATGATGAACTAGATAGCTTGATGGTCTTGATCGAGTCCTAGGGTAATTAGGATATAAAATCTCAACTATGCATTATTGCTTCGTGAGTTCTCATAGTGAGGGTACACGTAGTACTATCAGAGAGCTAGGAGAATGCTCAAAGTATTCTTAAAGTATACATGCTCCTTCAACCCATGAGGGCATAGATAATAGGCTACCACTCAAAACAAATTTTATCCACATGAACAAAGGAAAAAGTATGGTGGGTAAATCTATTGGATCTTACACAAATAAGAACCCTAGAATAGAGATACGAATCCAAAGGTCTCACACTACCGATCTCATCAATGGCTCACAAAGGTTGGCTTCACAATAAAAAGAGCACATCTTTCAATATCAATTGAAATATGTATGCATGGAATTCAAGCACCTCAATAAGGAGAATACTCAATGAAAAATATTGCTAATATAATGCTTGTATGAGCAGCACATATATGAGGAATGCATCCTTGACCAAAAGGAGTGTGTTAAAAGAGAGGATATATTGATGCACACCAATTTGCCTTTGTAAAGTGAATACAGGGAGCATCATTAAAAATTTGTTGAATCACATCCAGACATGCACCCTAAATATCTTGAAAATTGTACTCACTATATGGTCTAAAACATGTTACAACACCAAGTGCTTGAATAACATGAATGTAATCAACATGTGGAGGTGATCGACGATGATCTAGAGAAATAATATCTAGAGATATCCTTGGTAGAGGAGGAGGATGAGCCATTTTATTTGCATCAACCAAAGATAAATTTGTCTCTAAAAGGTCCCCAAACACCTCTTAAATAACAAGAAATTCTATCCTCATAGGCCTACAAGACCTTGGCAGAAAAGGTGAGAGCAATTGAAAAGCAAGGAATAACTTATCAAAATATAACCTTGAACATAATACATAATGCAACTTTATGTACATCAGTGCCAAGTCTAGCATATCCTAATCACTTCGAGATACCAAATATAGACAAATTTTAAGATGATTAAGACATGCAAAAACATGTGATATCTTTTATAAGCATGTATTTTTAGATACAAAGCAATGATGTTGTATTATTAAGGATTTTCATCATGACCCTTTTAGGCCCTACCTTGGAATGGTTCAACCAACTAAAGAGACATAAAATAACCATATTTGAACAACTGGCCAATGTGTTTCTTGAACACTTCTCTTTTGGCATCAAGAAGAAGATAAACTTATCCAATTTGGCTGCTCTAATGTCAATATGATGATGAGACAGTCATGGACTATAGAAATAGATGGAGAAAAATAGTGGCCAAGTTGCCATTTTCCATTATGACCATAGAGATTACTCAAATGTTTACAAATATTTATGAAAAGCACATCTCACTATTGTTGCAGTTGTAGCAATACCAAATAATTTGAGGAGGTCTTGGAACAAGCTAAGGTAATTGAGGACATCAAGTTATAGGAGGGTAACTTGAAGCTATAAAATAAGAAGGATTAGAATAATAAGAACACTCAAAATCAAAATCACTAGGTCAAACCAGTCCATGTGAATCAAGTAGTTTTGAACCTCCAAAAAGGGAATACAAACCAATAATAACAAAATTATCAGGCCCAACCTCTTCCTATGCAATACAACCTATGCAAAAATAAGAAACAAGGTAATAATAAGAAGCAAAATCCACCACGCCAGTTCACACTATTTTTGGATATAATGACATCGATATTTCATAAACTGTGTGAGGTCAAGACCATTAAATTACCTGAGAGCGAATTGCAAGACCCTAACCAAGCCAAATCAAAAGAGTATAGGTAGGATCAGTATTTCTCATACCATAGGATGATAGGACATGATATTGGAGGATGTTATAGTTTTAAACATGTCATACAAAATATGATTGATAAAGGTGAGCTAACTATCGATAACTTGCAAGCTTCAGATAACAAAAACATGGGGATATTCAAATATTCTCTTCTAAAGCATGAGCCATCAAGGAATAATGCCTACCAAGTGAACCAAGTATGTATCAAATCACCTATGCAAGATTTCATTGGAATGGTAAATACTATCACAATAAAAGGGAGGTATGAAATACCAGATCCACCTCCAACTCTGATTAGGGTTCGAGCTATGTCTCCATAAATGCCAGCACACAATAATATGCTAGGTCCACCAACTAGACCGGTGTTGACCATCAGGAATAGGCTTGTTTAAAGCCTACAAACAACTCCAAAAAAGTTTTCAATATATGAGTTGATATAGTTGAATCCTAAGCATGGGGAGATACTCATGGACATATTGAGGTCCATTGAGATTTAATCCCAAGACCCCAAAGCATTTACAAATTCCATGGGATATGTGCAGTAGTGTTGAGAGTCGATGATTCAATTTTATGATCACAAGATTAAAATAGTTTCTACTACTATAGTGGATCCACCGCTCCATATAATTATGTGTGTTAACCACACACCATTTAAATGGGTATTGATTAATACAGGGTTTTCAATCAATATTATTACTACCAATGCATTGGCATACTTGAATTTGCCCAAATCACACATTGTACCTTTGAACTTCACTTTGAGAGCATTTAATGACACACTATGCTCAAAAATTGGTACTATAGTATTTCCTATTTAGGCTGGACTAAAGACCATCCCTGTGATGTGTCATGTACTAGAAGGTGCAATGCAATATAATATCCTTTTTGGGAGGCATTGGATTAGAGAGATGTATTGTGTTCCCTTAATTTTACATCAATGTATTAAATATATACATGAAGGGCAAGTGCATGTGGTTCCTTCCAATGAGGAGCTATTTAAATATGTAAATCAAGTATATTTGCATGGAGATTTTATTTTCCCATAAACACACTTGGATATATGACCAATGTTAGCTATAAAATATCTAGAAGGTAAACTAAAATAAGTGTGTGCAGAACCTTAAAAATTGGCACCACAATTATTTGAGCATACAATAGTATCTTCTAAAAACCTATGATATCAATGATGCTTAGAAATGACAAGAATATCAATGTAGTTATGGTCAAAAAATATCCAAAACAAGGTTCCTAATCCCATGTATGAAGGGAACACTCAGGACAAATTATATGAGATACATCATTCTACCTCACCCGTATCTTTAGCTAGGTCATCTACATTGTAGGTGACCATCCATTTGGTTAATCTAGGGCCAGAAGAATATATAGTGCAAAACATGACATTCATGCCTTTTATCGATATTGCACAAGACATGGGTAGACCTCAAGCCCATCACTTTCCCATGGGGACAATGGTACTACTGGGGGTGCCACCTAACAAAACAAATTTCATCTATGGAGGTCTTGACCAACTTGCTAATTGCACATCTATATATGAGGATGATGATGAACCATTCTTGGTGAATGTACTTATTTATCCAACCTTGAGTTCATATTGTTCTATTTCAAATATTACATTTGGTATGATTACAATCTAGGCTTATTCAAACAAGGGAACGAAACTTCTTATGAACCACAATATCAGTTGCCAACTAATAGGTTGGGTTGGGATACCATATAAGAGAATAGGATGAGCTCTTAGAAGTATCTCTCGATCATCTGAACTTTAGTTTATGGGATAATATGGATTTAAATACTTATCATCCTAACCCTTCTTATGTGTGGAAGGGCAACTGGCTAGTAACCATGGTTGCTATTAAACCACCTACGATTTATCAAGATAAAATCTCAATGGAAGACAATCCAAAATATATGTCAAGATATAACTTGGAGATTGAAATCTATGAAGCTACCGATGACACTGGCATGCAAATCTAGAATCTATATCTAATAGTAGATGTTGAATTAGAATTTGATTCTAAGGAAGTTAAAGCAAAATCTATTTCTAAAACATATGTACTAGAATGTGATTTTTGAATAGATGATGATGGGGACTTCTCAAACAATGAACATTATGAGGATGATACTGAGTTGGTCTATTTAGGCCCTCTACATTTACCTTATCTATTACCCATGGATCCAATGGATATGAATGATGGATACTTCATTTATTATAGTGACTACAAAGATGAAATTGAGATAGCCTACCTTGTGCATCAGATATTTACATCACCACAATGAGCCTTTTGACATATATGAGATATACCATAGGGTATATCCTGGTACTTGCTTTATAGGGAGATCTGATAATTTGGATGAAGTATACCATATAATATTCTTTGATCCTCCATGATATAGACAACTTAAGCCAAATTATCCCATATTCTAGTCTACTCATAGATCGAATCCTAAGATCCCCATACCCCCAGAGCCACATCTCAGATAAGTAAGTTATGTTAGTGAAGATTTATACACATGTAGTCCTAGAGATCTCATTCATTCTATAAATATGATCTCTATCAATATTTTCACTCCACTTCACAACCCAACCAATCCTACTAAGCCATTGTATCATAATTTAGACACTATTAATTGGGATCGCATTGAATCACCACTAGATCCTGAAGATTTCTTCCCTAATGAATAAATATTGCAACCTTTCCATTTTGCCCTAGGTTGTGCACATGATTTTTATCATACTAAGTGTAATTTGGATGTAGGACCATTAAACCATGTTGATGACATCCACTTGATCTCTATGTATCACCAACTTGAGGAGGGATCACACATATTAGTAGAGGAGATATTTGATGTGGATATCAACAATGATCTCACCAATCCTAATAAGGTAAAATTTGGAGAGTCTATCTCCTGATGAGCGTGCCAAACTCATCCCTCTACTAAAAAAGAGACCTAATATCTTTTCTTGATAGTATAAGGATATTTTGGGGCTAGATACAAAATTGGTTACCCATAACCTTTTTCTAGATCTCTCTAAAAATCCAGTCAAGCAAAAATTTAGGAAAATGCATCCAACTATCATTTTAATGGTAAAAGATAAGTAACAAAAAATTTTGGATGGAGATACTATCTGAAATGGGTATCAAACATGGTGCCTATAGGAAAACCTAATGGAAGGATCTGTATCTGTATCAATTTAAAAGACCTCAACAAGGCAACACCAAAGAATTCATTTTCATTGACCAACAAGATGCTCTTGTAGATGTAACTGCAAGTTATGAGATGATTTCCCTAATGGATAGTTTTTATGGTTACAATAAAATTTGGATTAAACCTAAATACCAACACAAAACCACATTCACAATACCATGGGGAATATTTGATTATAAGTTTATGCCATTCAAAATCAAAAATGCTGGTACTACATATCAATGAGTCGTGACATACATCTTTCATGACTATATGTATAAAATCCTTGAGGATTATATCGATGAATTATAGGTAAATTCATTGCTATGATTTGAGCATGTTGAGGTCCTAAGAAAGGTCTTTGATCATCTTATAGAGCATAATGTTAGGTTGAATCTCAAGAAGTGTGTATTTTGTGTAACATCAAGAAGACTCTTGGGATTCATAATTTCAAAATAAAGGATCAAATTTAACCTAGCAAAGTCAAGGTCATTCTTTAAATGTATCCTTCCACAATATCAAATATCTAAGAATCCTGCAAGGCAAAGTAGAATCCATAAAATGATTCATTGCATAATTATCAGATAAATGCCAACCCATTAATTGGCTGCTACACAAAGGGGTTTCATTCAATTGGGACAAGTACTATCAAAAACCCTTTTCTCAAATCCAGTAATACCTAGAAATATTACTAGTACTAGCTCCACCAAGACTAGATGTGCATTTCTTGCTATATATATTGGATACTAACTTTACACTAGGAACCATGTTAGCCCAAAAGAACATGCAAGACAAAGAGAAAATGATATATTATATCATATGCACCTTGGTGAGTTATGAGCTAGGATACGCATACATAAAAAATATATTCTTGGAAGTGGTGTTTGCAACAAATAAGTTACGTCATTACATGCTAAGTCATATGATGTATGTAATATCCAAACAAAATTCTTTGCAATACATGATGAGCAAGCCTTATCACAATACACGTACTACAAAGTGGATCATGCTACTTATAGAATTTGATTTAGAATTTATTATCCAAAATTCCATCAAAGGAAAAGTTATAGTTGATCAAATGGTAGAGGTACTTTTTTAAGATAATAAGCCTCTTGATGATGCAATATATTCATTATCAGAATCACATGAACCCAAATAACTAGACAACAAAGCCAATATGATCTTGTTCTTCGATGGTTGAAAGTGTGAGCAAGGAGGTGGTATCAAAATTACCTTCTTCATACCACAAGGTACTCCAATGCACTTGCCATTCAAGATAGAATTTCCTTGTATCAATAACAATGATAAATATGATGCCCTAATATTAGGTCTCCAAACAACAATCACTATAAAAATTAAAAGATTAAACATCTTCAGTGACTCCCTTCTCATTGTAAACTAGGTTAAGAGATTGTTTCAATGTAGGTGTCCTATCCTAAAATTTTATATGGATCATTTTGACACTTATCTAGCCCATCTAGAGTGGTACAACATTGAGGTAATCCCTCGTACATCAAATATATTTGTATATACTATGGCATATTTGAGATATTTAATCCCTTGAAATCCATCTACTGATTTTACTACCATTCATGTAAAGATACTCTTGCACTCTATAGTGCAGCATGAGGCTTTTGATAACAAATAATTAGTTAACATGATTCATATAGAACTAAAACATGAATGGTTATATAAGACCAAATACTTTCTCAAGAAGGTGCCTTGGGGGTATTTGATCTCATAGGGTTCTAAGAGGAATGGCACCATAATTCACCACAAGGTTGTGTCCTAGTTTGCATTTGTGCATAATGAATTGCAAGGGGAACAAGTCATATTATCAGTCAAGGCATAAGCTTATCGGGATTGGATGTCATAATTACATGACTTCCTTAAACTTGGTTTAAGCTCTCAAAGATTTTTGCATGTTGAAAAATGCACATTTAGATAGAAAGTGATAAAGTATATCTTTTTAGGAGACATTGTACCATAAAATCTATTATGGAGTTATCCTTTGTTGTCTTAAGCCTCAAGAATCATCTTGGGTAATTTCATAAGCACATGACGGTACATGTAGTGGCCATTTCAAAAACATGGTCATCATCAAGTGCATCCTTCAAATGGGTTATTATTCGCCCACTATGGATAAGGATTGCACCATGTATGTCAAGAAATATGTTAAATATTAGTATCATGCTAATATTATGTACTTGTCATGGAAGGCCTTACAGCCCATCCAAGAAGATTGGCCATTTACTTAGTGGGGTCTAGATCTAATTGGTAAGATCTCTCCTTCATCATTGGATCGCCATATATTTATTATAACGACTATTGAGTATTTTACTAAATGGGTGGAAGAAATCTCACTAATAATGATAAATGAAGAACATATTGTGAATTTCATACTTCACAATATTATTAGTCATTTTGGGATACCATTCAAAATAATTTTAGATAATGGAACATCATTCAAGAATAAAATTGTGAGGGCTTTAACGTCCAAATACAATATACAATACAATTTTGTGACTCCATACTATCGGGAAGGTTGAGGCATAAAAAAATATAGTGGTAGCCATATTGAAAAATAAGGTACAAGAAAATCACAAAAATTGGCATATACAACTATCCCTTACATTATGGGCTTACAAGACTAGCATACGAATGCCCACTAGGGAAACATCATTTTTGCTTGTATATGGTGTTGAGGCCAGTATACCCTTAGAGTTGGAAATTCCAACCTTGTGTGTTGTATTTAAAGAGTTCATCAATGAAAATACCACACAACATGATTACCTTGATCAACTAACACTTCTTGATAAACATCACGTGAATGCCCTTGAGCATCTTTGTGTTTATTAGGAATACCTAAAATGTGTATATAATAATAAAGTCCATCTGAGAGACTTTAAATTTTGTAATATTGTACTAAAATAGAACCAATAGAACTTAAACAAGTCACCACACTTGTGAGATAAATTTATGGATAATTTTTTAGGTCCTTATATCATCTCAAAGAATATTGGACTTGGAATGTATCGCTTGACATTTCTTGAAGGTGTTGAAGAGCCATTGAATCTCAAAATTCTTCATATTAAGCCATTCTATACAATTATAATTCAAAATTTTCAAAAAAAAATGGAAAACATCAAAATCCATAAAAAGTAAAAAAGAAATAAAATTCAAAAACATTGCAAAACATCAAAACTTCAAAAAAAAATTATATTATGCATTTCATTTTGCACATGCATTCAGTTAATTTCATTACCTTTAGGTATTTCTATTTATCACACTTGCATTAGGATAGGTTGTTTTTGCAATATTACAAATAACACCAAATTTGTATTTCAATCATGCATTTATGTATCATCATATTCCATCACCCTTGTGAGTAATTGTGTTTTTCAACACAACCCATCTTGTTGCTATGCAGAATATACTACAATTTTCTGGTCATTCAACCGTACCTAGTGGTCTTCTTATATTTTATAAAAATCTATATTTGATTTTGTAGATGAGGTATATTTTTGATAGCACTTAACATATCTTAATCCCATCACTAATAAACACATTAACAATACTAACTAGGACAAGGAAGGATAAATGCTACGAAGTGGTCCTAGTTTCCTTAAGCGAAAGGTTTTATTACTTGCTCATCTTGTGATGTGCATGGTGTAGGGTGTTGATCATTGGAAAAAGTACAAGTTCCCCCCTATCCAAGAAATCCCTTGCTTACAAAAAGGAGCAAAATTCCAAAATCAAATCAAATCCCTTGCTCAAAACAAAAGAAAAACAAAAATGCAAAATAAATAGTGATTTTCATCACTATATATATGAGAAATTATCCCAATAAAATTGAGAAAAATAAGGGGTTGAAGAGCTTGAATCCCTATAATTTTCAACTCTCAAATCCATTTAGTGATCCCCAATAAAAAAATAGGATGAACGAATCTTTCCTGGCATTGGGGTAGTTCAAAGTAATTTACAAATGAGCTAGCTTTAGGTGGATGTATTGCCTAGTGGTCTAGTCCAACTAAGTCCAAACCTAGGATCAAGGTTAACATTTGGTGATCCTCATTATGGCAATGGGATGAATGAATCCCATCTGGAAATGAGGTACTCTTATGTCGCATCTAATATACATTCATTTGCACACATAGGGATAATTAATATCTTGGTTTTTTATAGCAAAAGCCTTATCTGTCAAAAGTCCTGTATAGTTATTACAAAACTTTTTATAAGTCAACTAGGGTGTTTGAGTCTCATGGAAAACCTTAAAAATTCTCAAATAGCAACAAATCACATCAATCAATCAATTATCATTTTATTTTTACGAGATTTTATTTATTGAAGGGCGTTCACAACATAGGTTAGATACCATATGGATATCAATAATGATATTTAATAGACATTGACTATTTTGTACATATATTTTAAATTACAAATGCTTATGAAGAAAAATAATATATCATCTTACATCTCACATATGGATGTATAATGGGTTAATTCTTATGATAAGATTTACCAGTTACATTCATGATTGTTATACATTCTGTGGTGTCATAAATTAGATTGATAACTCATATTGCATTAATTATTTATGTTTTAAGTTATTAAAACATACAATTGTATTTACATTAGATCATCATCATGTAAATAATGTATTATAGATATTGTATTCATCATAACATAACATCATAAACTAAGTGCACACAATTATATCATATTAAACATGTATTTAACATTCCATATTACATCCATATACATACATCATAGTAGTCCATATACACATCTAGATCACAATATCTAGTCATACATATATCATATAGCTAGTGCATGTCATCGATACATCACATCATATAGCATCAAATCAACATAAACATATAAGCATTGCATCCATGCATATCTCATAAACATAAAATAATAAATGTGTACACAGGTAATGATCCATTATCAAGATAGTATCATATCATATATGTGTGTCAAAAAGTACATATAGGAGTACATCAAAAAACATCCACAAGCTACAACTGTGTAGGTCCTTAGGCCTTACATCCAAAAGTGGTACATATCTCAAAATCTCTACTACATTGGGCTTACACCCCCCGACTGATCTCCTCCACCATCACCACCCTCCCTATGAGTCCACCTAGAGTTGGTGCCCATGGACCTCTTTGAACTACCAGTCTTGTGACTGGGTCATGTTGATGACTACCCAGTCTCACATGTCCTAGTTCTCGAAGACCCTTCAACTATAGATTTTTTAGGAACTATGCCATCATGTAGTCAAACCTCACCCTATAGAAGAGTGATATGAACTACATCCAATGCATACCACCTGGTGTTGTCATATACAAGGGCCTCCAACCTCTTGATCTCTACCACCATGTCTAACCCTGTTGGTCCCTATATAGCTAGAGTAGAAGGGGTAACCTGAGAAATCGAGGGCTCTTCCCTCACTATATTTAGTAGATCTCTCTCGATAGTTCTAAAATATATCTAGGATTTCAAAAGATCTTCCTCAAGTGTGATATTATCTATAGCTATAGTGGTAGAGTTGATCTATGCTATATGATTTGTCCTCTCCTCATGATATCCCCACCATTGTGTCTATCCCTTTACAAGCTAAGTTGGACCACTCTCATTTGTGCCTATAATATAGCAAGGGAGGTATCCCTCTCAAAAATATACATCTACGTAGTATGTACCTATGGTTGCAAGCTAGCCACCTAGGCTCTTAGTTGAGATACCTCATCATCAGGCTCCTCCTCACCATCCTCCTCATCCACTATTGTGACCTAGACCCATCCACCCTTGGTCCTCTGGTGAATGCATAACCTATTAGGATATGCATATACTACCTCTACAACTATCTCATCCCCTAATATGCCTAGCAAATCACCACCCTACCATAACCTGGTAGTCTACCAGACATCATAATATATAGTTGTCCCTATATCTATCAATATTTAATCCTAGTAGATGTTGTTCTCATCTCCCAATGGGGTCAGCTGAGGCTAAGCTAAGTGTGTCTCTACCTTAAGGTGATGATAGAGGACTAGCACCTCTAGAACATCCTTGTAGATACAAAATGAGTGATGTATAAGAAGTTAAATAACTCTTGTACATCGAGATAATGCCTGATGATCCATCTATTGCATCTCACCCACCTCAGATTATGGTATGTCTTTCCCTATGCAAGGTAATCCATGTACAAGCATCAAAGGACCTACCATACCTGCAATCCTATGAGATGTTCTATATAATATTGTAGATACCCTGCATGGGACCTACTCCTGAAGCCCTCAGCCTCTATAGGCCAGCATGCTACATAGCACTAAAATTGCCAAGGCAATCAATGGTGATGTGCTCCCATATATATATCTAGAGTAGTAAACTACAACTAAATCCCACTCATTACCACTGAGTGATGCGATACAACTCGTCATAAAGCTACGCGAGGAAAATACTCCCCTAGGATAGAATCAACATATATGTTGTCATACTAGCAAGAAGGTCCTGTGTCTAAGATAGGAGGTTTCGAGGGAACGTTGCTCCTAATATATCTGGTATTACAACTTGAATGATGATATACATCGAAACAATCTGTTGCTATGAGAAGACTCATGCTCTATACCAGTTCTCAATACGCACCCCTTTGTGGTTAATGTCCTCTAGTGCCTCATCACTCCTAGCATGAAATATCTTCTAAAACACTATCACCTTCATCATAGTAGATGATTATGTAATGGCCTCACCATCTATGGGGATGTGAAATATGTAGTAGACATCCTCTAGTGTCACAGTAATCTCACATGTAGAAATGTGGAAGGTGTTGGTCCATGCATCCCAATGGTGGGCCAAGGCAGTCATATAGGCCTGATTGACCCAGATAGAAGATAATCATAAAATATAGCCAAAGCCTATGGTCATGAACCAATCCTTATTAATATCACCCATACCACATATAATTATGTGGAGCATATCAGGCTCCTAAGCTCTAGCAGTCAAGGTCTAAGGGCACATAATAATTAAAATATTAAAATATCCAAAAACATAAAAAGCACTCCAAAAGTCCAAAAAATTTAAAAACATTTCAAAAAGGAAAAAACAATAAAAAAATACATTCAAAACATTCAAAAAATCAAAATTGCACTCGAAAAAAATAAAAAAATAAAAAAAATTAAAGTCAAAACAGCAAAAAAAAATTAAAAAATAATATTTTTTCCTAAAGTTTCTCAGTTGTGAGTTCCATCCATGGTCCAAATCAATGATCAAATTTTTGACTGTTAAGGTTTGAATTCAGCCACATTTGATAGCCACGACCCCCAATTTACCAATTGGAAGCCATAGCTACCACCCATGGCTATGGGAAAAACCTCTTTTGAGGTCATTTCCCACCCCAAATAACCCCAAAAACCAAAAAATTAAGGTATGGTTCATTAAAAATAAGTTAATTTGATTTATTAAACCTATTAATTAATGTCTACCTAGTCTCACATGTCCTGGTCCTCTGAGACCCTTGAACTATAGATTTTTTAGGCACTATGCCATCATGTAGTCTAACCTCACCCTCTAGGAGAGTGATATGAACTGCATCTAATGCATATCACTTGATGTTATCATATACGAGGGCCTGCAACCTTCTAACATTTGTCACCATGTCTAACCCTGTTGGTCTCTATATAGCTAGAGCAAAAGGGGTAACCTGAGAAGTTGAGGGATCTTCCCTCACTATATTTAGTAGATCTCTCTTGATAGTCCTAAAATATATCTAGGATTTCAAAAGATATTCCTCAAGTGTGATATTATCTATAACTATAGTAGTAGATTTGATCTATGCTATATGAGTTTTACTCTCCTCCTGATATCCCCACCATTGTGTCTATCCCTTTGTAAGCTAATCCTGGACCACTCTCATCTACACCTATAATATAGCAAGGGAGGTATCCCTCCCAAAAATTTGCATCTACATTTTTTGTACCTATGTTTGCAAGCTAGCCACCTGAGCTCTTAGCAGAGACACCTCATCATTGGGCTCCTCCTCACCCTCCTCCTCATCTAGGGCCTCGTTCTCTACTATTAGGACCTAGCCCCATCCACCCTTAGTCCTATGGTGAATGCGCAACTCTTTAGGATATGCATATACTGCCTCTATAACTATCTCATACCCTGATCTACCTAGCAGATCACCACCCTACCATAACTTGGTAGTCCACCAGAAATCATAATCTATAGTTGTCCCTATATCTACTAACCTTGAATCCTAGTAGATGTTGTTATCATCTCCCAATGGGGTCACGTGAGACCAATCTAAGTGTGTCTCTACCTTAAGGTGATGATACATGACTAGCTCCTCTAGAATATCCTTGTAGATCTAAAATTAGTGAGTGATGTATGAGAAGTGAAAGAACACTTGTATACCAGGATTTTACCTGATGATCCATCTATCACATATCACCCACCTCAGATAGCGGTCTTCCTTTGCCTATGCTAGGTAATCCATATATGGGCATCAAAGAACCTATCGTACCTATAGTCCTATGATATGGTCTATATAATATTGTATATCCCTTGCATGGGAGCTACACCTAAATCCCCCAGCCTCTATAGGACAATATGCTACATAGCACTAAAAATCCTTTGTGATGTTACCAATTTGTAAGGGAAATATTCCAGGGAAATCAATGGTGATGTTCTCCCATACCCATATCTAGAGTAGTAAACTATAGCTAAATCCTACTCAGTCCCACTGAGTGATGTGATACAACTCATCATAAAGCTACATGAGGAGAGTACTCCCCCAAGATAGAATCAATAGCTACATTGTCATACTAGCAAGAAGATCCTATGTCTAGGATAAGAGGTTCCAAGGGAACCTTACTCTTGATATATCTGGTAGTACAACCTGAATGATGATATACATCAGCACAACCTGCTATTGTAAGAAGAACCATGCTCTATACTAGTTCTCAATATGTACCCCTTTGTGGTTAATGTCCTCTAGCGCCTCATCACTCCTAGAACCAAAGATTCTATGAAACACTATCACATTCACCGTAGTATGTGACAATGTAATAGCCTCACCATTGATAGGGATGTGAAATATGTAGTAGACATCCTCTTGTATCATAATAATCTCACATGTAAAAATGTGGAAGGTGTTGGTCCATGCATCCCAATGGTGGGCCAAGGCAGTCATATAGACCTGATCGACCCGGATAGATGGTAATCATAAAATATATCCAAAGCCTATTATCGTGAACCAATCCCTATTAAAATCACTGATACCACATAGAAGCTTGTGGAGTATATTAGGCTCCTGCGCTCTACTAGTCATGATCTAAGGGCAAATAATAAACAAAATATTAAAATGTCCAAAAACATTAAAAAAGCACTTCAAAAGTCCAAAAAAAAATTAAAAACCTTTCAGAAAGGCAAAAACAATAAAAAATACATTCAAAACATTCAAAAAATCAAAATTGCACTCAAAAAAATTCAAAAAAATCAATTAATTAAAGTCAAACAACGAAAAAAAATTAAAAAATAAATTTTTTTCCTAAAGTTGCTCAACTGTGAGTGCCATACATGGTCGGCATCAACGATCAAATTTCTGACTTTCAAGGTTTGAATTTAACCATGTTTTATAGCCATGAACCTCAATTTACCAATTGGGATTCATAGCTGCCACTCATGGCTATGGGAAAAACCTCTTTTGACGCCATTTCCCGTCCCAAGCAACCCCAAAATCCAAAAAGTTAAACCCACCCTCTAACTAGCCTAGTCTAAACCTAACTAAGGTGTGGTTAATTTCCAATAGTTTAATTTGATTTATTAAACCTATTAATTTTAAAATTTAGTGATTTGTAAGGCTGAGGCTCGCAATGCTACCTTTATAGCACCAGCTCTACCACTGATGGATGCCTCCAGTTGGCTAGCCATGGGTGAGGATAGAAGTTTGAGCAACGTTTTGTATCAAGTTTTAATCTTATCCTCTCAGAGCTATCTTTCTCAAAAAAATAACAATGGTAGTAATGAAATTAAAAATATTATTATTTTTCTTTTATATTTTGAATTTGGCCCTCAGCCATGACTGGTAACTATAGATAAAAAATTAGAGTTTTTCGATCGTGGATAAGAGCCACAGGTAAGGAATTATCCCAAAGTAGTTGTGGCTAACAACCACGGCTAGCAACTAGCAATAAATGCTCCCAAAATTCAACTATGAGGAGCTTTAAAATGAAAAATAAAAAATATTCAACCATCCAAAAATATAAAAAAGAATTCAAAAATAACAAAAAAAAACATTTACATAATTCAAAATTCAAATGCTCCTCATATCCAATTATTTACCCTATACACTTAGCAGTTGTAGTGACTTGCACTCCATAAAATTAGTTGTCGTTAAATTGTAATGCTTCATTTCACTCTTGAAGAAGGCCATAGCGACAAGACTACCCCACAGGATTGAAGTGCTCATTTCATTTCTTCTATGATATTTTCATAAAGATAATCAAACTTAGTGATTCAACACAAGAATAATTACAATTGTCATCATATTGATTCTCTAAAAAGGCCATTACAACCAGAATGCTCCATAGGATAGATATGTACAATTAATATTCATAGCTGAACTCATAACTAAAATAGGCCTTGCCAAATAACAACATGCAAAATTCTTAAATCATTCAAATTATTCATTTGTGTCAAGTGAATCTTTGATTTATTCAATTTTTTATGATCATTGACTCGTTGCTTGAGGGGGTAGTCATAATATCAATAATCATAATCAAATTCAATAAAATATCACTCGATCTTGTCAAATTGTGTTCATCTTACAAATCATTGCCAACAACTATCATAAGCTTACCCTTTATTGGGGCAAAAGTAAATATGATAGTTAAGCTAGTAGCTCTCCACCTATCGGAATGATTGTAGCCCGACTACCCAATCATCATGGACATATGAAATATTTATAAAATTAAGCCTTTCCTCAGTTGGAAGCAATGATTTTAAGATGCATTTCCTTTTGCAGGACTGGGCATCTAATGTTGATCAGATAAACGATCATTATTCAACCTACAACATGGATTTAGGTGGTCTATTTTTTCTTAACGTTGTGCTTTCACACAATACATCCCAAAATGGGTATCTATAGATACCTAAAATACATCATGTGTAGGGGACTACTCATATGGACATCCTAATAGACCATATGAATGATCTTGGATAGTTCCAAGATAAATAAATAGTTTTAACCACTCAATTTTGGTAATTTTGACCTACTCGGTCTTAGCCATGGATGGCATTTGTAGCTAATATCTCAACCATAGTTGACACCTAGGGCTAAGTATTATAGCTATGCTTAGGAGCTACGGCTAGCTCTGCAACTATCTCAAACTCTTAATCCAAGCTAAAATAAATTGCAATGACCTTGGTAATGGATTTCGGGTGGTTTCAAGCAAGGAAGATTCTAGATTCCTCCTCCCAACCACTCCAACCCACTGGTTCTTGATCTTGGCTTCCTAAGGAAGCTAGTATTAGAAATTGAGAGTGTTATAAGACCCCCTATAAATTGGGGAGAACATATAGAAGAATTCCTAATTGAATGCAGTAAAGCCCTACCATATTGGAGAGCCATTTGCAACCCTTGAGGAGTGCCTATATACTACCAATTTGGAGAATTATAACTGCATTTGAAGCTATGGAGTCTTCAAGAGCTTGAAGATATCATTATACCAAATTGAACTAATTCCATTGCAAATTCGAAGAACTACACCACCAATTTATTCTAGAACACAAAGATGACCCTTTATCATCAATTCATCAAAGGAATGTCAAGATTCAAGCACTGTTTACGAGAGAAAGAGCACTTTCACCTCAGCCATGGCTATCAACCACGGTTAATAGAGCCAACTACGCTTAGGGTTTTATTCTCAATTTCCTTTATTTTAGCCATAGGAATTTTATTTTATAGGTGTAATTAGTTAGATCTACCATATATTAACTTCCATTTATGCTTTTTTATGGTTAATTCTAGAAATCAGAGGTATCTTTGCTCTTATTTCATTACATTTACTAGTTTGCACTAATTTTCTTAGATTAGACATGTTTCAATTTTATATTGCAAATGATGTCTTAGGTTAGCTATATTTACTATTTTCTTAGCAATATTTATGATAATTTAGAGATTTTGTGATTATATTTGAAATTCTTTATGATTTATTTCCATTATTTGTTATTTTTATTGCAAATCCTTTATAAGAGCCTCATCATGAGAGGATTCCTTTGCTTTTAATTGTGCTATGTTGTTTCTTGAATGCAGATTTATAGGATCTTGATAAATTCAAGGTATTATTGGCATCATATTCCTCCAAGAAAGTGATAAGAAGGCTTCATTGAGCCTTGAGAAGTTCGTGTCTATCCCAAAAGCCTACAGATTGTAGCATCCCCATTTAAGGGCTCCAAATTTGTATCAATTGTATCAATAATTTTGTATCGCTAAGAGAGACGTATCTGTAATCGATATTTATAATGATAATATAAATATATTTGCACTTTCTTGTTCAATTCATTGTTATTCATGTTTTAATGCTTTAATGCTTGGTATAATTGATGCAATAGTTCAAGTACATGGTTTTTACTATGGTACAATAAGCATTAATTCATGGGCTCAATTTCTTGGAAGATTTACCCAAGAATTGAATGAGTTAACAAACCCATTTTTATTTCTAACTCAATTTATTACTATTGAAATGTATCCTTAGGAGGGAGTAATAGGTTTTAATATTAGATTCAGCAGAACCTTGAATAGATTTCCACATGAACTTAAGCCAATATATGTTCAAGAAATCATCTACTATCTCAATGCCTTCAACCCATATTTAATATTGCAAATATTGCATTCCAATGTGTATAATTTTGCATCAAGCTTCTATACCTATATAAAATGATCTAATTATTATAGAAAAACATCCTTTTGGAGTGGTTATACCATATTTTTTAAATATCTCCCAATAGATATAGGATACATAGCCCCAATGACAATTTACATATTTTTCATATGTAGCACCAATCCCCATAGTAAATACTCCAACCTTACCTTTAATAGTTGTAATACCAACATTACGTATGCAAATATTTGTGCCTACACTACCTACTTGATAACATAAAAAATAAATCAACATGTAAGTGGTATTATTAGCACTAAATAACCTAACCAATATGATAACCATAATGAAAATAAGATATGCTAAAACAAATTTCTATCCCTAAATATTTCCATACATGAAAAAATATCAGGGCTTATTCTAATGGTACCAATGGGAAATACAACATTGTATTTAGAAATTATGAGGAGGAACCTTTTTCCAACCTATAATGACCTGCATAGTGTAGACACTCATATACTATACCAACACCAAGGAAAAATATTTATAACTAAAAAGGTAAAAAATATATTAAAAAGTTGACGTAATATGATTTGGGAAACAAATCAAAATTTGATGATACAAGATCCTTGAGAGGAAGAATATATATTAGTCCTAACATGGTCCAATAATAAGTCATTACATGTAGACCATAAAAAAATGGATCCATTCAAACTCTCATATCAATAAAAAAACTAGAGCAACATCCAATGGAGCATCCTAAAGAATAGTAGAATCCAATGTAGGTAAAGGAAGTTGAAACTTAGGAGTAAGTTAGCAATAATATTTGATATATTTCTATCACCAAGTGACAAATAATTGAAGCAACGTAGGAGTACTAAGGAATATTTGCTGAGAAAAAAATGAGAGAAGAATTTGGAAAAATATCTAGCCTTCAATATTGTAGAGATGAATAAAACTCCATCTGAAACAAGCATGTATAATAACCTAATAATTCTATGAAATATAGATATTATTTGGGTATCACTAAAATCCACTTAACCTACAGACTAGTATCATCTAGATATGAATCCAGATCAAGGTAAACTAGCATGAGGAATAATAAAAATAGACCAACCCCTTCTCACATGTCCCTATGCATGGAATAATGGGTTGTACACAATTGTATGATTGACTCTAGAGTGACAATAACAATAACACCTAAAGTAATATATGAAACTATGGGAATGGATTATACTCATCTACTCTTAGAGTGTTGTAGTTGTATTTTACTCTGATAAAAATTATAGTAATAAATAATATACCCATGATCCTCCAAAATATACTACAAATAATTATTATATAAGAGGTTGTCATGGTTGATCTAGAGCCATCCTTTGACATGTGACTTTATTAAGAGTTTATATCTAAGGTGCACAAATATCTATACCTAGACTATTTGCACATGGAAATTATTTATAAGGAAAGAAAAGTAAAGATATAGATAAAAAATCCCATCTAATATCATATATAAAGAATTGAAGAGGAGGACCATGTCAATATAGTCAATGATAAAATTGACCTTTGGAAGTAATCATAGATTAGATATAGATTGATGATGAGTTTTCACTTTGATTTTTTAATGCTATGATAGAGATAGTGATAGCAACATATTATATTATAAAATTAGAAGGGATAATTCTCCTGAACTTTTCAAATAAGGAGCTCCAACAAATAGATATCTATAAGTTATACGTTGATGGGTCTAAGTGTAATATCACCCTCTAAAGATGTTAGGTGATTTTATTATAATCTAACTTGGATCTACACCAATAATTCAATAGAATATGAAGCACTTAGTATAGGGCTATGAGAGGTGAATTATCTAGGAGTTAAGTAGTTGATGATATATGGAAACTCTAAACTGGTAGTAAATCAAATTAGAAAAAAATATATAAAGAAACAACATTATATTAAATCTTATCATAATATAGTATGTGATTTATTTGAGATCTTTGAATTCTTGAACATAAAAGCAATTCCCAAAGATCAAAATACGTAATTTGACACACTAGCATCCCATAAGGAAAACTTATATCTAGCTTCTAACGTATGGAAAATCCATAAACTATTGAAAGTTCTTTCAGGCCCTCTATACTAGATAAGGATACTTTCTAGTACATGTTTGATGATGACAAGCATATATTAAACTTCATAATTTAGGAGGCAACATGTATAAACATAACTAAATAAATTCTTGAGAGAATTCATGAGGAAGAAATTATTTAGCTAAAGAACAACCAAATTACCAAGGTATTTATCACTCTTGAGAGTATATTGGATAACGCTGACTAATAAAATGGATGAAAAATGAATATTGACAAGTAAGATTTCAAACAGGTTTGAATTGAACCTAGATAATTCTTAAAAGTTAGAGTCCAATTTTCTAAATAGGAAGTTCAAAAAATTATTTTCTTATGCAATAATTCAATGACATCATTGCATGGAGCTATGATGATTTGAAATATTATAGCAAATACACTATCCATCACACTATAGAACTATTGCCCAATATTAAGATATTTTGGCAAAAGCAAAGGCTAGTTAATCCCAAGATAGAAGCACTGATAAAAAAAAAATTATTGAAGTTGCTCAATATAAAAACTATCTATCCCATCAAGTACTCTATACGGGTATCCAATCTAGTACTTGTTAGAAAAAATAATAAAGATATATACCTTTGTGTGGAATTTAGAAATTTTAACAAAGCATCATTGAAGGATCACTACCCTCTACATTATATTGATCAAATTCTATGTTTTTATTGCTGGAGTAGAGAGTTTCCCCCTATTTTATGGATTTTGTAGATTTAATTAGATATGGGTGAGAGATGATGATTAGTTCAAAATTATATTCACCACAAAGTGAGGAATATTTGCTTATTAGAGGATGTCATTTGGATTTTCCAATGTTGGAGCCACCTTTTAGATATCTATAGGCTTAGTTTTTGGTGAATTGGTGAATAAAGTGATATTAATTTATTTGCATCAGATGAAGGTCTTTCCACATCAAAATTAAAAACACCTAGATTATATTTGGCTAGTATTTTAAATGTACAAAGAGTTTGGAGTGTCATTGAACCCAAATAAATCAATATTTGTTATCCATGAAGTAAATATACTTGATCGCATAGTTTCAAAAGAATACTTGGATATTGAACTAGATACGATCAAAGCAATATTAGCACTCCCACTACCACAAAATAAGAAAGGTTTACAATATTTTTTGGGGATGATTTTCTTTATCCAAATATTTATATCAAACTTTACTAATATAGTTAAACCAATAATAAAATGTTAAAAAAGGATATGGATTTCACATGGAAAAAAACAAGGAGAGATGCTTTTAAAATAATAAATCAGGCCATAACCAAAGCTTTATTTCTTTCCAATCTAGACTATTAGATATATTTTATTCTCTATGTATTCAATACTAAAGAAAGCTATGCAATTGCACTTACATAGAAAGATAGAGATCATAATGAATGACCCATAGGTTTTCTAAGTTATAAACTACATAGTCATGAAGAGTGGTACAATTTTATTTAAAAATAGTTATTCTCTTTTATGACAACCTTAAAAATGTTTAGGTAGAACATATCTCAAAGAAATATATTAGTGTATATTTTACATTTAAACATCCAAAATTTCATCATGCAAGGGGATTTAGACAAAAAGAGAGCTAGGTGGATCACTAAAATTCAAGAGTATGATGTATAAATTTAATCCACCATTTGATTAGAGGAAGATATATCTATGAGCATTTGGAAAAATCTACAATATTGGATACAAATTTGTTGATTGAAGAGTCTAAAGAACTATAGGCAATAGATGGCTGAATGGGATACAATAACTATATTTATTATTTAATCTACTTTATTTAGACTAGTAGGTGTTCATATGGGTTTATATATTTACAAAGGAAAAGGTATAGATTATACTCTATAATTTTGACAGTGCTCTTATGATGTATACATCTAGATAAAGCAAAAGGGGTGTTGGATGAATTTCATTCATGTTTCTCAATAAACATAATCTGGTCAAAATACAATGGCTAAAATTCTATGGGCTAAATATCATTGGCCTATATTTTTTATGATTTCAATGCTACCAGTGCATGCAATATGTGTTATATTTTTTTGAAAAGAAAGAATCTAGAACTTTCCCTTTAGCCAATTATTGTAGAAGATCCATTCTAGCAATGGGGGCTCAATTTTATCAGGGTAATTAATCTAAATTCATCTACTATATATAAATTTATATTGAAAATAATTTTTTTTGGTATATAATATACTATAGCATTAATACCAGGTTTTACAGGTTGACCCAAAACCTTTTACAAAAATTAGCCTAGGGTTGTTGATGAACATGTCCTTACTAAGGATCCTATCTATGTAAAATCTACATGCCACCAAAGCCATTACATCCGATAAGGCACATAGCCTGTTATCAAAAATAAACTTCCCATAAAAAATTTTGGGTGTACCCCAAGAAAACACACCTACATCATAATTAAAAAAAAAATAAACAGACACATATCCCTTCCTTGAAATAGTCGAGAAACAAAAAGCTACAGACACACATAGTAGAGTACTGAAAAAAACTCCCACAAGATTTGTATTGATAGTTACTCTTAATAATTATTTGGTAATTGCTTTCTTTCATATATGACATGCTTTGGGACCACATCGCGTCTTGGCCAATCAGCCTTGGAGAAGTGAACCTACTGGCTAGATTTATGGCGGTGGCTATCTGGTGGTCCATGTGGCTCTGGTTTGAAGTCTTATATTGCAATTTATTTCTTGCCCTATGATTATCAACAAAAATAAAATTACTAAGATTACTAGAAGCCATGTTATCTGACATTTGACTATCCCCATTAGTATTTGTGGTGTTTCCAAGCAGCATCCACCAAGACTGATAACTCGGATAATTTTTATTGTGAGTCCATTTCAAAAAAGAGATGGGAATACTCATAGCCTTCAAACTTACAGTGCCTTCCCTATTGGTAAATTTGACTATCATGATTGGAATTATTTTTTAATAAGCTCCTCTACTTCACTCAAGACATCGTGTTCCCATTTGAAAAGTTTGTCATCATCGAAACCCAAATTGGCCAGCTTATCAACAAATTTGTTAGCTACCCAAAAGACATGTTGGACTTTTCTATCTTGTCTTCCCTGGAAAAGTATTCTAGCCTCTTCAACAATTGTTTTAATCCTCCAAGAGGTGTTTTCCAATTATTTAGGAGATTTATAACATGCATAGATTCTCCTTATCTGATCAAATTACCTTCTAAGTCTTGAGTCATTTGAAGGCCTCTCCACATAGCTCTAGCTTCAATTGATTAATTTACTAGGTGGTTTAAAATAGAGACAACCAAGCATTAAAATCAAGAGACTATCATCAATTTCCTATGAATATTGATCATAATATTTGGTATCCCAACAATAATAGTCTTAAATAATGGTTTAGGTTTCATAGGTGCTGAGACCATAAATTTCATTAATAGATATGGTATTGTAGACACAAAAAATTGACCCATTTTAGTAAGAAATCTTTCGGGTAAGGCTCCTTCCCCTATTTTTTACCTTTTTTTCCTTTTATATAAAGTTGTACCCAGTGCTTTATGGGGTGCAAATTCATATTGCAAAATCACGGTCAGCTCTAACAGCGTATGATTTTACCTTTTTAAGGTTGACATATTGAAACCCTAATTTTTTGGGTCTGGTGTGTTCTATGTCGGCCCTTGATTTACCTTCTCTTTTTACATTCAAATCCACTATATGAGAGTTTGAGTTCACTTTTCACACATAAGGAACACAAGTGATCATAATTTTCTTATGCATGCTTACTAACAATTTTATTTCTCATAAAGTGTTCTATTTGGTTTGCATCCTTCTTCTTCTTCTTTCACAAGCAACTTTGGATTTTGGAGTTTAATTAATTATCTCCTGCATTGGATTGCTTCTTCTTCACTATTGGTGGATTGTTAGTGAATCCCTAGGGAGATATTTACTACTTAGGAGATATCAAACCTTTTTACCTGCTTCCTTGCTATCTACCAAGTGAAAATATTTTGTTGCATATCTTATTCCATTCGTTGCATTTTGACTTAATTCTTTCACTCCTATTTGAGACATTTCATCTCACTTTTATGAAATCGCACTCGATCCTTGATGGGGTATAACTTCCCCTGACATTATCACGGTCACTTAGAACAAGGCGTGATTTCACCTGATGCCAATCTAGGAGCAACTAGATATTTATGTTTTCACCATTGCCTTCTAAACCACATCTAGAGCATAGTAGTACATTTTGTTCTATGGTTCCTGCATTTTATTCTTTTGTATATTATATTTTTTTCTCCAAAGTTCAACTAAAAGGACCTAGGGGGCTGGACTATTGCATATCCAAGTATTGTTATATAGCAACCTAAAGATCCCCCCTAACACTAATTACATTTTTTAGTGTTTGTTGAGTTATCTTGTAGGAAAAAAATTGTTGATAGTGTTGGATAAAAGGATAAAGGTAGGGATAAAACACTGGATAAGCTAAATATTCTAATTAGTCTTTAGGCTATTTATTGAGTACTTTAGATTTCTATTGTAAAATCTAGATCTTATTTTATAGAAGTATATTTAATTTATTTCTAGGTCTTTGAAGGTTAAACAACATATAGGGTGCATTAGGGTTATTATGTTTGTGCATTCCTTCTTGAGCCATTGCTTAAATATTATTTATTTAAAACCCTAAGTTAGAATGCATTCAAAGATAAATAATAATTCTAGGGTTAGCTCTTGTATTCGTAAATTTTGTATTTTTGCACTATCCTTTATCTTTTATAGCATATATCTAGAAAGGCCAAATCTAGGTATTTGTCAAAAAATTGAATACATCAAACATTCTTGAAATCCAGACTTGAAGCGAGTCCTTAAACCATTCCTGGTGAACCCTTCCTCCCTAGCATCAAATGTAGAGAACAACATAGCCCCCATGGTTCACCCCAAGGACACCTCTCTTATGAATCTAGATTTTTGGAATTGTACATGATAGGGCAGTTTTACCCCAACTACATCTTTGGTGAACCTGACGTGAACACCCCCTTTCTATTAAACCATTTTTTTAACAAGATCATTAAATATATTTTTGTGGTTGGAAAAATTTAATAACATATTTAAAACTATTTTTGTTTATGTTGATAGATTTATCTTCTATTTTTCTCCTATGATATGGTATATATAATTTTGTAGATCCCCTGCATGGGACCTGCACCTAAAGCCCCCAGCATCTATAGGACAACATGCTACATAGCACTAAAAATCCTTTGTGATGTTGCCAATTTGTATGGGAAATATTCCAGGGAAATCAATGGTGATGTGCTCCCATACCCATATCTAGAGTAGTAAAATATAGTTAAATTCTACTCAGTCCCACTGAGTGATGCAATACAACTCATCATAAAGCTACACGATGAGAGTTCTCCCCTAGGGTAGAATCAATAGCTACATTGTCATACTAGCAAGAAGATCCTATGTCTAGGATAAGAGGTTCCAAGAGAACCTTACTCCTGATATATCTAGTAGTACAACTTGAATGATGATATACATCAGCACAACCTGCTATTGTAATAAGAACAATGCTCTATACCAGTTCTCAATCTACATCCCTTTGTGGTTAATGTCCTCTATTTCCTCATCGCTCCTAGAACCAAAGATTCTCTAAAACACTATCACCTTCATCGTATTATATGACAATATAATAGCCTCACCATCGATGGGGATGTGAAATATGTAGTAGACATCCTCTTGTATCACAGTAATCTCACATGTAGAAAGGTGGAAGGTGTTGTTTCATGCATCCCAATGGTGGGCCAAGGTAGTCATATAGGCCTGATCGACCCAGATAGATGGTAATCATAATATATAGGCAAAGCCTATTGTCGTTAACCAATCCCTATTAAAATCACTAATACCACATAGAAGCTCGTGGAGTATATTAGTCTCTTGCGCTCTACTAGTCATAGTCTAAGGGAAAATAATAAATAAAATATTAAAATGTCCAAAACCATAAAAAAAGCACTTCAAAAGTCCAAAAAATTTTAAAAACCTTTCATAAAGGCAAAAACAATAAAAAATACATTCAAAACATTCAAAAAATCAAAATTGCACTCAAAAAAATTCAAAAAAATCAATTAATTAAAGTCAAACAGCAAAAAAAAAAATTAATTTTTTTTTTTTTTTCCTAAAGTTGCTCAACTGTGAGTGCCATCCATGGTCGACATCAACGAACAAATTTTTGACTTTTAAGGTTTGAATTCAACCATTTTTATAGCCACGAACCTCAATTTACCAATTGGGAGTTGTAGCTGCCACTCATGGCTATGAGAAAAACCTCATTTGAGGTCATTTCCCGCCCCAAGTAACCCCAAAATCCAAAAACTTAAACCCACCCTCTAACTAGCTTAGTCTAAACCTAAATAAGGTGTGGTTAATTGCCAATAGTTTAATTTGATTTATTAAACCTATTAATTTTAAAATTTAGTGATTTGTAAGGCTGAGGCTTGCAATGCTACCTTTGTAGCACCATCTCTACCACTGATGAATGCCTCTAGCTGGTTAGCCATGGGTGAGGATAGAAGTTTGAGGAACGTTTTGTAACAATTTTTAATCTTATCCTCTCAAAGCTCTCTTTCTCAAAAAACTAACAATGGTAGTAATGAAATTGAAAATATTATTATTTTTCTTTTATATTTTTAATTTGGCCCTCAGCCATGACTGGTAACTGTAGATGAAAAATTAGAGTTTTTCGATCGTGGATAAGAGCCACAGGTAAGGAATTTACCCAAAGTAGCTATGGTTGACAATCGCGGCTAGAAAATAGCAATAAATGCTCCCTAAATTCAACTATGAGAAGCTTTAAAATGAAAAATAAAAAATATTCTACCCTCCAAAAATATAAAAAAAATTCAAAAATAACGAAATTCAAAATTCAAATGTTCCTCGTATCCAATTATTTACCCTATACACTTAGCGGTTGCAGCGACTTGCACTCCATACAATCCAGAAAGATGAGTAAATCACAATAAGGCCATTTGGGGGAAAATTAGTTATCGTTAAATTGTAATGCTTCACTTCACTCTTGAAGAAGGCCATAGTGACCAGACTACCCCATAGGATTGAAGTGCTCATTTCATTTCTTCTATGATATTTTCATAAAGATAATCAAACATAGTGATTCAACACAAGAATAATTACAATTGTCATCGTTTGATTCTCTAAAAAGGCCATTGCAAACAGAATGCTCCATAGGATAGATATGTACAATTAATATTCACATATGAACTCATAACCAAAATAGGCCTTGCCAAATAACAACATGCAAAATTCTTAAATCATTCAAATTATTCATTTGGGTCAAGTGAATCTTTGATTTATTCAATTTTCTATGATCATTGACTCGTCGCTTGAGGGGATAGTCATAATATCAATAATCATAATCAAATTCAATAAAATATCTCTCGATCTTGTCAAATTTTGTTCATATTACAAATCATTGCCAACAACTATTACAATCTTACCCTTTATTTGGGGCAAAAGTAAATATGATAGTTAATCTAGTAGCTCTCCACCTATCGGAATGATTGTAGCCTGACTACCCAATCATCATGGACATATGAAATATTTATAAAATTAAGCCTTTCCTTAGTTGGAAGTAATGATTTTAAGATGCATTTCCTTTTGCAGGACTGGGCATCTAATGTTGATCAGATAAACGATCATTATTCAACCTACAACATGGATTTAGGTGGTCTATTTTTTCTTAACGTTGTGCTTTCACACAATGCATCCCAAAATGGGTATCTATAGATACCTAAAATGCATAATGTGTAGGGTACTACTCATATGGACATTGTAATAGACCATATGAATGATCTTGGACCATTCCAAGGCAAAGCAATAGTTTTAACCACTCAATTTTGGTAATTTTGACCTACTCGATCTTAGCCATGGATGGCATTTGTAGCTAAGATCTCAACCATAGCTGACACCTAGGGCTAAGAATTCTAGCTATGCTTAGGAGCTATGGCTAGCTCTACAACTATCTCAAACTCTTAATCCAAGACAAAATCAATTGCAATGACCTTGGTAATGGATTTTGGGTGGTTTCAAGCAAGGAATATTATAGATTCCTCCTCCCAACCACTCCAACCTACTAGTTCGTGATCTTGGCTTCCTAAGGAGGCTAGTATTAGAAATTGAGAGTGTAATAAGACCCCTTATAAATTGGGAAGAACATATAGAAGAATTCCTAATTGAAGGCAATAAAGCCCTACCATATTGGAGAGCCATTTGCAACCCTTTAGGAGTGCCTATATACTACCAATTTGGAGAATTATAACTGCATTTGAAACTATGGAGTCTTCAAAAGCTTGAAGAGATCATTATACCAAATTGAACTACTTCCATTGCAAATTTGAAGAATCTACACCACCAATTTATTCTAGAACACAAAGATGACCCTTTATCATCAATTCATCAAAGGAATTTCAAGATTCAAGCACTTTTTATGAGAGAAAGAGCACTTTCACCTCAGCCATGGCTATCAACCACGATTAATAGAGACAACTATGCTTAGGGTTTTATTCTCAATTTCCTTTATTTTAGCCATAGGAATTTCATTTTATAGGTGTAATTAGTTATATCTACCATATATTAACTTCCATTTATGCTTTTCTATGGTTAATTCTAGAAATCAGACGTATCTTTGCTCTTATTTCATTACATTTACTAGTTTGCACTAATTTGCTTAGATTGGCCATATTTCAATTTTATATTAAAAATGATGTCTTAGGTTAGCTAGATTTACTGTTTTCTTAGCAAGATTTATCATAATTTAGAGATTTTGTGACTATATTTGAAATTCTTTATGATTTATTTCCATTATTTGTTATTTTTATTGCAAATCCTTTATAAGAGCCTCATCATGAGAGGATTCCTTTGCTTTTAATTGTGCTATGTTGTTTCTTAAATGCAGATTCATAGAATCTTGATAAATTCAAGGTATTATTGGCATCATATTCCTCCAAGAAAGTGATAAGAAGGCTTCATTGAGCCTTGAGCAGTTCGTGTCTATCCCAAAAGCCTACAGATTGTAGCATCCCCATTTAAGGGCTCCAAATTTGTATCAATTGTATCAATAATTTTGTATCGCTAAGAGAGACGTATTTGTAATCAATATTTATAATGATAATATAAATATATTTGCACTTTCTTGTTCAATTCATTGTTATTCGTGTTTTAATGCTTTAATTCTTGGTATAATTGATGCAATAGTTCAAGTACATGGTTTTTATTATGGTACAATAATCATTAATTCATGGGCTCAATTTCTTGGAAGATTTATCCAAGAATTGAATGAGTTAACAAACCCATTTTTATTTCTAACTCAATTTATTACTATTGAAATGTATCCTTAGGAGGGAGTAATAGGTTTTAATATTAGATTCAGTAGAACCTTGAATAGAGTTCCACATGAACTTAAGCCAATATATATTCAAGCAATCATCTACTATCTCAATGCTTTCAACCCATATTTAAGATTGCAAATATTGCATTCCAATGTGGTATAATTTTGCATCAAGCTTCTATACCAATATAAAATTATCTAATTATTATAGAAAAACATTCTCTTGGAGTGGTTATACCATATTTTTTAAATATCTCCCAATAGATATAGGATACATAGCCCCAATGACAATTTACATATTTTTCATATGTAGCACCAATCCCCATAGTAAATACTCCAACCTTATCTTCAATAGTTGTAATACCAACATTACGTATGCAAATATTTGTGCCTACACTACCTAGTTGTTAACATAAAAAATCAATCAACATGTAAGTGGTATTATTAGCACTAAATAACCTAACCAATACGATAACCATAATGAAAATAAGATATGCTAAAACAAATTTCTATCCCTAAATATTTCCATACAAGAAAAAATATCAGGCCTTATTCTAATGGTACCAATGGGAAATACAACATTGTATTTAGAAATTAGGAGGAGGAACCTTTTTACAACCTATAATGACCTACATAGTGTAGACACTCATATACTATACCAACACCAAGAACAAATAGTTATAACTAAAAAGGTAAAAAATATATTAAAAAGTTGACGCAATATGATTTGGGAAACAAATCAAAATTTGATGATACAATATCCTTGAGAGGAAGAATCTATATTAGTCCTAACATGTTCCAATAATAATTCATTACATGTAGACCATAAAAAAATGGATCCATTCAAACTCTCATCTCAATAAACAAACTAGAGCAACATCCAATGGAGCATCCTAAAGAATAGTAGAATCCAATTTAGGTAAAGGAAGTTAAAACTTAGGAGTAAGTTAGCAATAATATTTGATATATTTCTATCACCAAGTGACAAATAATTGAAGCAACATAGGAGTACTAAGGAATATTTGATGAGAAAAAAAGGAGAGAAGAATTTGGAAAAATATCTAGGCTTCAATATTGTAGATATCAATAAAACTCCATCTGAAACAAGCATGTATAATAACCTAATAATTCTATGAAATATAGATATTATTTTGGTATCACTAAAATCCACTTAACCTAAAGACTAGTCTCATCTAGATATGAATCTAGATCAAGGTAAACTAGCATGAGGAATAATAAAAATAGACCAACCCCTTTTTACATGTCCCTATGCATGGAATAATGGGTTGTACACAATTGTATGATTGAATCTAGATTGAAAATAACAATAATACCTAAAGTAATATATGAAACTATGGGAATGGATTATACTCATCTACTCTTAGAGTGTTGTAGTTGTATGGTACTCTGATAAAAATTATAGTAATAAATAGTATACCCATGATCATCCAAAATATACTACAAATAATTGTTATACAAGAGGTTTTCATGGTAGATCTAGAGCCATACTTTGACATGTGACTTTATTAAGAGTTTATATCTAAGGTGCACAAATATCTATCCCTAGACTATTTGCACATGGAAATTATGTATAAGGAAAGAAAAGTAAAGATATAGATAAAAAATCCCATCTAATATCATATATAAAGAATTGAAGAGGAGGAAGATGTCAATATAGTCAATGATAAAATTGACCTTTGGAAGTAATCATAGATTAGATATAGATTGATGATGAGTTTTCACTTTGATTTTTTAATTCTATGATAGAGATAGTTATAGCACCACTCAATACTACCATGGTTAGTAATAGGTGAGTTGTCGAGTAACCACCTAATCAAAGTAACCTTAAGTATTGGGATTAGCACCACTGCTATGATAGGTGCATGGATTAGTTTCCAATGGCAAAAAAGGGGTCAAAACACATCTAATTTGTAAGAAAATAGTTGAAACCTTGATTAATTAAATGGGTGAATGCTCCCTTGTAAATATCAAGTTGAACAATTTATTGGGGTTGCTTTAATACTTGAAAGAGGAAACTATAACTCACCAAATTCTTCGTTAAAGGTTGAAATAACCTTATCAAAATAATTATAATTAGGATATTTGAATGGATGAATCCACACTAGGAAGTAAGTACTTAAAAGGTAGCCATAAAGGATTTTTAAATATATCATTTGAAAGGAAGCTATATTAAAATTAAGATAATAATTTTAGAATTAAATTAGAGCTCATGGAATAGATATGAGTAATGTAAGATATAGTTGAATATGACCTTGCCATAAGTAAATCCTCTAGACTATAGTAAAATAGTTAGTAATGACTGACTTACATTACGGGGTAAGAACTTCATAGATTAAATATTTCACTCTATTAATAAAACTATGGATCATAAGTTGTTTTATTGGAAAACAAATTGTGATTACCAAAAGAATGGCTAATATAAATTAAAGGTATGGGACTTTAATTCATTGACCTTGTGTCAATTATGAAGAATGAAATTAGAATTCATTCTTGAGGGAAAATATAGAGCTCCCTCAAAATACGATATCTCCAAAATATAATCCAATGACTTTTCATGAACAACGTAATCCCTTAACTACATAAATTGGTCAAAAAGGAATTGTTGTATACTTCGACCTATATCTGAAGAGAAGGGTCAGTAGATGCCCTACTATTATTGTAAAGTTACCATTTAAGTTTATGAAAATGAGGAAGAAAATATTTTGGAGGCTGGGTTTTTCCCGACAGGGTTTCCCAGGATAAATCTTGGTGTTACTTTAATTTTGTGGTTTGATTTATTATATCTTGTGAATGGTGCAATTATGTTCAAATGTAAATGATTTATGATGTTGTATTCGAACGATGTATATTAGATGTGGTGATTAACTTTATGCACTATAATTAATGCTAAATTTTTAGTAGGATAAATATGTATGGATGCTAGAAGTGTAGACTCAAATTCTATTATGTTGATAATTTAATGTAATGTAATTGTCTCGTTCTTTTTGTAATAATGATTTATTTTAGTAGAACAATATCATGTGATGGATGGATGTTATTTAAATGTGTTAATGGTTCAATGGCATTTGTCTAATTTTCACTATAACATTGAGGGGTAATTAATGATATGCAACACCATTTATATTCTTGTTGTAGAAACTAAATCTTAAGGGAAAAATTGGATTTACGCATTATATCCTTATTCTTGTATGGAACACAAATCCGACTAAAAATAAGGTTTTGTATAATGCTCTAAACCTAAGGACAAGATGGAATGAATCTTACTTCATGGATTAAATGCATTTAAAATGACCTAGTTGAGATCATGTTGTGGAATGAAACTCTCAAGAGGACACTATGACCTTGATTCTCAAACCAAGATAGATCCTCCACTATACACTAAAGGATTAAATTTACAAGGGACTAGTATTGTCCATTTAAAAGGAATTCATTAGAGGGATTGCCTAATCAAGGGTGTAATAGGAGGATCAAAGACATATGTTCCATGGATTCATATCACAATAGTGATATAGTAGTCTTAGGACCCCTTTCTATATGGATTAGATTGGAGCTAAGACTTAGGAATAATCATGGGTGTGGTTATTCCATCTATGATGGGTTACCCTTGGTGGGGTTCTCCATCTTCAAGGCATTCACCTGGTCCCAGTGGACCAAATGGTGATTTATCCTTTTATAGGGGTGAAACCGGTATGCTTGGCCAACATACTCATACCAAGTGAGGTATGAAGGTTTCGTAGAAGCTGATCACTTCTACTTAAGGAGACTATGATCAAGTCTCTATAGATATTGAAGCTATATGCCTTGAATGATACAATATAAATAGAATATGCTTGTCTTAGGTTATGGATTAGGTCATTGCCACATGAACAATAAAAATAAAAAACAAAAATTTGTTGATGTGAAGGAGTAACAAATGGGGTTCGGTACAAAGCTTCAAGTCATGAATATGCTGACAATGAAAATTCATTAGATTGTAGATGTAATCATGAATTCAAGATATCAACTTTCTTTTTACATAAAAAAGCATCCAAAAGATGTTTGTGTTGAGGTCAATTAAAATTTAAGAACCAAGACTTGTGATCTACTTATTATGGAGAATTTTACGTGCAAAAGATTGCATTTGCTTATATATAGTTTAATCAACATATAATGAGAGTTAAAAGTTCCACAAAACAATATATTTTTCAAGAATTTTTTAAACATTTTGGTAAATTGAGAAAGTGTCTATTTTTTTTTGAGTACTTCAGATATTGGGTGTCTTACAACATTCATGTAGGGGAGAGACTAAATTTTGTATGCTTTTCAATTCAAGACGATAATAACAATGTTGATGCAATTAATAAAGCACTAGTTGGGTGCAAGGATAAAATTATGATGCTTGAGTTACAAAGATTTAATAAATATGCCATTTTTATTTTATATGAGACTTCATACATTCCTATGTTGAGGTATATTATTGGGGAATGAATTACTAATATTTCCATAATACCATTCCATCTCTCACAAAATTGTTTTGGTGACTTCGAGTGGAGACAATAATGAAGACTATATTTGGACATTTTTTGGAAATGATAGAATGATGTCAATATATTTGGATGCCCATGTATCTCCACTATGAAAATGGTCTTAAATGAACAATTTCACTAGTAAAAATTCCAAGTTGTTTTGTATGCCCTTCAATGAACAATGAACAAAACAACTTGGAGTTTTTACTTGTGACATTATTCATTGAAGGGCATTTTCATAGTAGAGATATATGGGCATCCAAATTTATTGACTTCATTTTATCATTCCCCTCAAAAAATACCCAAATGTAGTCTTCATTATTTTCTCCACTGCATGTCACCAAAATATTTTGTGAGAGATGGAATGGTATTATGGGAATATTTGTAATTCATTTCCCAAAAATATAACTCTAGATAGGAACTTATGAAGTCTCTTCTAAAACAAAAATCACTTATTGATTAAATATTTGCAACTCAAACATCATAATTCTACCCTTGCACACAACTAGTGCTTTATTAAGTGCACCCGCATCACCGCCGACTTGAATTGAAAAGTGTATAAAACATAGTCTCTCTCTTGCATGAATGTTGTAAGATGCCCAAGATATGAAGTACTCAAAAAAGCAATAGACACTTTCTTCATGTACCAAAATTTTTGAAAACTTCTTGAGGGAGACACTATTTTGTGGAAATTTTAACTCAATGATTTGTTGGTCAAACTATCTATAAGCAAATGTAATCTTTTGCACGTAAAATTGTCCATAATAAGTAGATCATAAGTAAATAAAAATAAAAGATAATAAGTAGATGATTTGTTGGTCAACACCGACTTCTTTTGAATTACTTTTTATGTAAAAATAAAAGAATATCTTGAATTCACAGCTACATCTAGAATCTGATGAAGTTTTATTGTCAGAAGATTCATGACTAGAAGCTTTCGCTCTTGCAGTCTTGCTCATTCATGAAAACAAGAAAACCTCTTGCTCTAGATCTAAGACTCTAAGTGGTATTATTAGGAGACATGAAATTCAAGGACTTACCTTGGGATCTATGGATTAATAAATCACCAACATATGCAACAATATTGTAAGAGAATTTTGTAAAGTAGAAGAGGGAGAGATGCTGACCTTCATAGTATTTGTACTCTAAAATACAAAGGCCTTGCAATACTTCATCAATTGAACACACCTATGCTATACAAAGACTCATACCCGGTGCTTATCTCCGCCTGTACATATGCCGAGTCAAAGGATTCGAAGGGCCGAGGTTAGGTGTGATGTTATGCAGAAATGATAATTTCTATAAGGTTGAGATTAAAAAGGTATGAGGAACTGATACTAGAAATGTCTAAATGTGCTAATTTCTATAAATCTAATATTAGAAAGGTGCATCATATCTATTTCCAAATGTTCCCGAAGCTAAATGGTAATCTTATGTGTCTCCTTCCAATGCCAAGGATACGGGATCGAGCATGTTGTGGTGACTTACGTTATAAAATTATTTTTTTTTTAATTATTTTTTTAATTTCTTGATTGTTTTTTTCTCGAAAATTTTCCATTTTTTTGCCAAGTTTATCGTGAGTTGTCGAGAACTCACAAAAATTAGGCTCCCTAGTTTATAACGAGTTGTAATTTTTGAAACACTGGTAAACATTATCATAAAAGTTGTAACACATTATCCAAATTATTTCCCACTTCATTTCAAGATAGTTGAGGTTAGCAATGAAGCAATAAAAACCTGATAACAAATTATTTCTCACTTCATATAAGATAGTTGATGTTAGCAATGAAGCAATAAAAATCTGATAACAAAAATAAAGATTAAAGTTATCTTTCTTTAGGTGGAATCAATTCTCTCAGACTTGTATGGTCCCAAATGTAATTAAAAAATAATAATGTAATTAAAAAAAAATTATTAAGAAGCATAGAATTTAAAGACTTACCTGTGTGAAAACCTTTAAATCTTAGGAAATGTTTGATTAAAAAAATGCAAAAACAATCACAAAATCTAGAGAATGAAAATTTTATCAACATTTATATAATACTTTGAAAGTTCATCATCATTTATTTAATCCTTTTAAGATTTATTATCAATAAAAATCTAAAGTTTCAAAATGACAACTTTGCCCCTATAAGTATGGCATGAAGTTAACGATTAATTAGTTAATGAAACACAAAACTCTAAAATTTAAACCTCAACAAACTCTGATTGGCCCATGGAAATCCTTATATTTTATATACGTTTGTAAATATCGGAGTATGGTTTGTCTTTGTATTTTACCCTTTATAAATTTGCACATGGTTTTAAGGGTTGCTATTGTAAATATTATAAGTTTCCAACCATTCCGGTTGTAAATATTATAGGTTTTAATATTTCACCTTTTATAAATTTGCACATGGTTTTAACCGTTGTCATTGTAAATATTATATGTTTGCACGTAGTTTTAACCATTACCATTTTAAATATTATAGGTTTTAATAGAAATGATGTGTAATACTATGGATTTATTTTTATTTAGCAAAATATTTAAAGTAATTATCAAATTTAAGGGCTTATTTTGGGATCTATGGATTAATAAATCACAGACATATGTAACAACATTGTAAGATAATTTTGTAAAGTAGAAATATCATATGTACAATTTGTCAGTACCATAATTTTCAATATAGTATCTTATCACAATCTTGGACCAAAAAATAAACTAAGTATTGTTCGAGGTTAGATAATTTTTAGTGTTAACATTATTATAAATAGTAAAAAAACTTTGACATAGCAATGGGCTAGGATAAAAAAAATGACTACGTAAAATTTAAGTTCAAAACCTCTTTGATCATGATATCATCATAAGGAACAAAAAATACTTGCAAGAAGAATATTTACCTAGAAAAATATCTAGATGGTGCATATCAACAAAAGTGGAATAACAAATTTAATATCCAGTATTTTTTTTAAAGGAAAAATACAAAGCTTGGTTAAGGCAAGAACATGGATTTTAAAAAGGTAAACATCATCATAATAGTTGTTAAAGTCTAGCATATTGTAAAAAATTATAAAATTATTTTCCACTTAATTTCTAAGATAGTTGATGTTAGCAATGAAGCAACAAAAAAATTGACAACAAAAAATAAAAGCTTAAATTATCCCTTTTTAAGTGGAATCAATTCTATCAAACTTATATGGTCCTAAATGTATTGTATGAATACAAAAGTACTATACAATGACAAAAAAATCCTATATATATATATATATATATATATATATATATATATATATATATATATATATATATATATATTGAAAGCAGGATATGGAAGCTCCTCCATACAAACAATGTAATTTTAAAAATAAATATGCATGGAATTGAAGGACTTCTAAAAAAAAAAAAACCTCTATTAAAAAAATGCAAAGACAATCATGAAATCATGAAATCTAGATACTCGTGAAGGATCGAAATCCAAAAATTGGATTGAAATTTTCTTCAATGTTAAAGTTGAAGGTTAAAAAATGGATCTAGAGCGGACGCGATTTCGGAATGGCAAATCCAGAAAATAATTTAATATGGATGCTAATACTCCAATCTAGAGCGAACACAAGCCAACCAGATTCTAATCTGCAGTGAGATACACCAATCCAGAATATGAACATGCAAGTTTGGGTGGAATATGGATGACACACAATTACATAATGAATTCAATCTAGATAACAATCCGCATCAGAGTTGCAAAAATTGTCAATCCGGAGTAGGGATGAAATATTTTGGAAATCTTAACAAAGGAAGCAATAGAGATTGGGTTCTACTAGGTTTAATGATGAAGAAGGCCCGGATTTGGAATCCACACAATTTTTATGATGACATCATCAAAGCAGAAGGAAAAGTGTCGAATTGATATTAGGGTTGGAAGGATGCGGATTGGAGACAAAGACAATGTTGAATGGAATTTTGACTTATGCAGAAGTAGATTAATAATAAATTTAATATTGTGGACTTCAATAAGGATTAGAGTTAATTTAATATTTAAACTTTATAATATTAAATTAACCTAAAGTTTTTCCACAATCAAATACAAACAAATAAACCGAAATGGAACTAAATCAAATTCGGAAGCATTAACAAAGGGAATGACCCGGAATGGAAACACAGGGTTTTATCGAGAAATTTACAGAGTTTTCCAGTAGAACGTAGAAGATAAATAAATAAAATTTCTCTAGTTATCAACCATACAGAGAGCGAAAAATATATGAAACTATTTATTATTGCTTAAAAGAATAAATACATCCACATTCTCAAAGTTGGAAATACATCCACATTCTCAAAATTGGAAATACATCCACAAATCTGCAAATATGAAATATGCAGAATACAATGTCAAAATAAAATAGACTTAGTTGTACAACCCTGTTGTTCTTTCTGCTCTCAACACAACATTGTTGCATTTATCTTCTGTTCTTTTGTTATGCTTTTCTCTGGCTAACATTTTTTTTTTAACAAAATGGAATCCCCAAAGAAATATATAGCTAGGAATTCACAGATGAGGTAGGAAATATACACCAACTTCTCTGACATGCAATTAATACAAAACTGGGGTTTCCATCCAATCGCCAAAATGACTATCAGTTTCAACTTCCAGTAATTAATTCAAGTGTAATTGGATCTGATGAATTGTGCAGTAGGTGGCTTTGTTAGAGGTGTCAAATATAGTTTAATTTTCTAATTTAAACCAGATTTCAAAAAAAAATTGACACTGAACTTCTCCCTTAACCTGTTGAAGTCTTCCTCCTTCAAAGTTTTTGTGAATATATCTGCAAGTTGCTGCTTGGACCAGCAAAATAGTAATTCAACTTCATTAAATTTCACTAGCTCACTGATGAAATGGTATCGAATGTCAATATGTTTTTTCTGGCCACGGAGTACTGGATCCTTGGATAGTGCTATGGTGGAATTTTTGTCACAAAGGATGGTTTTTGTTGCATCTGGTAGATGATTTAGTTCACTCAAAACTCTTCTTAGCCAAACTGCCTCGCATGAGGTTGAGGTGGCAACAACATACTCTACCTTTGCTGTAGATAAAGAAACAATTGGTTTCTTCTTCAAGGACCAAGAAAAAACTCCATATCCAATATGGAAGGCATATCCAAAGGTGTTCTTCCTATCATCTATGCTACTAGCATAATCACTATCAGTGTAGCCAATCAATTCAAGCTGGTATTTACTGGCATAGTGGATACCATGGTTCCTCATGACATTGACATACTACAGTATTCTCTGACCTTCTTGCCAGTGAGTGTCCTTTGGGGACTCCATGAAACTATTGATTAAACTCATAGTAAACATCAAATGTGGTCTTGTTACTATTAAATACATCAGCCTTCCAACTAACCTTTTATAGAGACTTGGATCAACAGTTTTGTTGTTATCAGTATTACTCAACTTTAGGCCTATGGCAACAGGGGTGATGGCAGGTTTGTTGTTCTCTATATTAAACCTCTTCAAGACATCCTTTGCATACTTTCCCTAAGAAATGAAGATGCCATATACAGATTGGTCAAATTCTATGCCAAGAAAATAATTCATCAGCCCTAAGTCTATCATTTCAAACTCCTTCTTCATGGTGTTCTAAACTAATAAAATAGCATGTTGCTATTGCCATTATAAATTAGATCATCTACATATAAGTAGATGATTATCATTTACCCATATACATTTATTTTCATATACATAGTGTGCTCAAATGGGCATTTAACGAACCTATTATCCTAAAAGTAAGCATCAATACTGATATACCAAGCTCTAGGTGCTTGCTTCAATCCATACAAAGATTTCTTCAATTTCAAGACTTTGCCTTCTTGTCCTTCTAGCTCATAACTTGGTGGATGGTCTATGTAGACCTCTTATTCTAGAACTTCATTCAAGAAGGTAGACTTGACATCCATCTGGTAAACATTCTAGCCCTTCTAAGCTGCCAATGCCAGGATTATTCTAACAATGTCAAGTCGGGATACAGGTGCATAAACCTCATGATAGTCAATCCCTAACTTCTGCTTGTAGCATTTAGCCACAAGTCTAGCCTTATGCTTTTCTACTTCACCTTGGTAAGTAAACTTAGTTTGATGTACCCATTTGACCCAAATGGTCTTCTTACCAGTTGGAAGATCAATCAGCTCCCAAGTATGATTTTTTTCAATTGATGCTATCTCATCATCCAAGCATTCACCCATTTATTATTTTCAATTGCTTCTTCAAAAGTAATTGGATCACACTCAAAAAATAAAGCAAAATCACAATGCTCTTCATCATTTTTATTTCTAGTTACCTCATAAATATCTTGTAAACTTCTTTTCTTTGATGGTGTCTTCAGATTTGAGATCCATGTTGTAAGTGGAGGTGACCTGGATGATGAGATTATGTTGTTACTAGCACCATTGTTACTGCTTGAGGCTATAGGTGGTTGTACCTTGTTGTCCTCCAAGTCCATAGATTCAATAATAGTAGGCTCTGGTTGGCCAGTCTTAGATTTCCAATTACATGCTTCATCCTCTAGGAACTTCACATCTCTATTGATGATCAGCTTCTTAGTTACAGGATTATACAGCCTATAAGATTTTGTCTGTTCATTGTATCCAGTGAAGATATATTTCTCTACTTTATCATATAGCTTCTTCCTCTTATCATATGGAATGTGTGCATATGCAATGCACCCAAAAAATCTTAAATGAGCCACACTTGGCTTCTGATTGCTCCATGCATCCTAAGGAATTTTTTCCTTCACACTATTGGTGGGACATCTGTTTAGCAGATAAACTGCACAAGCTACAACTTCTACCCAAAACTCATGTGGTAAACCTTTTACCTTTAGCATACTATGTTCCATATCCATAATGGTTCTATTATTACTCTTTGCAAAACCATTATGCTATGATGTATATCTAGCAGTAAACTATCTATGAATTCCATATTGCTTGCAAAAGTTATAAAATTCATTGGATATGTACTCACCTCCTCCATCTGTCCTGAGACTCTTCACATAATAACCATTTTTTTTCTCAACCAGAGCCTTGAACTCCTTGAATTTACTGAAACCTTTTGAATTTTGATTAATGGGATAAACCCATGTCCTCCGATTGAAGTCATCAATAAAAGTCAAAAAATATTTATTTCCAGCAAATGTGCTGATTTGCATTAGAACGAAGATGTCTGAATGGACTAGCTCCAATGGTTGTGAAGCTCTCCAATACTACCTAGTAGGGAATGCATCCATATGCTACTTCCCAACTAAGAAACCTTCATAGAATTGATTTGGTTGCTCTATGAGGGGTAAACCCTCCACCATTTACTTCTTGTGCAACAAGTTCAAGCCATTGAAACTTAGGTGACCAAATCTAAGATACCACAACCAGGTAGCATCCTTCACAACTATGCTCAATGACATAACCAGTTCATTATGAATCTTCAAGGGGAACATTTTATTCTTAGTCATGGAAACTATTGCAATTTGCCCATGCTCTTTATCTTTGATGGTACATGCTCCATATTTAAACTGAATAGTTTACCACTTCTACACCAATTTTCCAACACTCAACAAGTTATGCTTCAACGTAGGCATATAATACACATATTATATTTGTTTTTCTCACTGTTTCTGGTGTGGATGATAATTTTTCCTTTTACTTTAATGTGATTCTTTCTATTGTTCCCCTTTTTCACATCATATTGGATTGTTTCATCCAATTATGAGAACATCTCTTTGTTCCATGTCATGTGGTTGCTGCACACACTATCCAAATATTAGTTATTCTTCTGGCTTTCCTCCTTAGTACTACAAGTCAGCAACATATTCCCACATGCATCTCTACATTCTGTATTTCCAGCTTCATTTGTGTATTGGGATTTATGTTGGTTATCTTTGGCCATTTTATTTCTGCGCTCAAAGATATAGTGACCAAATTTCTTGTAGTAGTAGCACTTGACTTTTAACTTGTCCTTCTTCTAATTAAATCCTCCTTTCTAATTTTTGCAACTACCTCTTCCTCCTTCCTGATGGAAGTTGTAGTTGGTCTCACTATCATTGCAATTTGACCTTCCTCCTTGTTTATTGTGTTTCCCATGCTTGCCTCTACCTCTTCCTCCTTGATAACGAGAGGCGTTTTGGTGGTAATATTCCCTTCTATTGTTATCTTGAAATGAGACCTAAATTTTAAATGCTTGCTCCAAAGAGGACTGATATGACCTACTCAACCTCTGCTCATGTATCTACAGAGAACCCATGAGCTCATCCATAGAAAGGGTTATCAAATTCCTTGATTCTTCAATTGCAATCACAAATGAGTCAAACCTTATTGGTAGGCTTCTCAAAATTTTCTCCACTATTCTCTGATTGTCCACATTCTCCCCATTCAACCACATCTGGTTGATGACATCCATTGTCCAGGTGAAGAAGTCACTCATGGAATCCGACTCACTCATCTGTAAGTATTCAAATTCCCTCCTTAACATCTACAGCTTCATCAAATTTACTTTATTGGTTCCTTGACAAGAACTGGCTAAGATTTTCCAAGTTTTCTTAGCTTTGGTTGTTGCTTCAATCCATGAAAAAATTCTCTCTTCAACTGCCTGCATTAAATAAAATAATACATTCTGGTCTTTCTTGCGATTCTTCTTCAACAAATATGAATCTTCTTGGGAGAGTGCGGATAATACTACTACATCCACTGGTTTTGGATAATCATTATCGACCAAATCCCATAGCTCCTGAGACCCAAATAATATTTTCATCTGAATGCTCCAGTAATCGTAATTCTTACCACTAAACTATGGGATATGCAACTGAAAGAGTTATTTATAGAAGCCATTACTTCAAACTTCTATGGGAGGGCTCAGGCTCTGATACCAATTTTAAGGTTAAAAAATGGATCCAGAGTGGGACACGATTCCGAAATGGCAAATCCAAAAAATAATTTAATTCGGATGCTAATACTTCAATCCAGAGTAGACACAAGCCAACCAAATTCTAATTAGTAGTGGGATACACCAATTCGGAATATGAACATGTAAGTTTAGGCGAAATCTGTATATGACACACAATTCCAGAATGAATTCAATCTGGACAACAATCCGTAGTGAAGTCGGACAAATTGTCAATCCAGAGTAGGGATGAAATATTTCGAAAAGCTTTACAAAGGAAGCAATGTGGATTGGGTTCTTCTAGGTTTAATGATGAAGGAGGCCCATATCGAAATCCACGTAATTTTGATGATGACATCACCAAAGTGAAAGTAAAAGTGCAGAATTGATATTAGAGTCGGAAGGATGCAGATTGGAGACAAAGACAATATAGAATGGAATTTTGACTTATGCAGAAGTGGATTAATAATAAATTTAATATTGCTGACTTAAATAAGGATTAGAGATAATTTAATACTTAAAATTTATAATTTTAAATTAACCTAAATTTTTTCCACAATCAAATACAAACAAATTGACAAAAATGGAACTAAATCAATTTGGAAGCATTAACAAAGGGAATGACCCTGAATGGAAACACAGGGTTTTACCGGGAAATTTACAGAGTTTTCCAGTAGAACAGAGAAGATAAATAAATAAAATTTCCCAAGTTATCAACCATACATAGAGAGATAAAATATATATGCAACTATTTATTATTGCTTAAAAGAGGAAATACATCCACATGCTCAAAGTTGGAAATACATCCACAAATATGCAAATATCAAATATGCAGAATACAATCTCAAAATAAAATAGACTTAGTTGTTCAACCCTGTTTTTATTTCTGCTCTCAAAACAATGATGCTGTGTTTATCTTCTGCTCCTTCATTTTTCTTTTCTTTGGCTAACATTTTTTAACAAAATTAAACCCCCAAAGAAATATATAGTTGGGGATTCATGGATGAGGTGGGAAAGCTACACCAACTACTCTGACATGCAATTAATGCAAAATTGGGGTTTCCATATAATAGTCAAATAGACTATCAGTATCAACTGCCAGTAATTAATTCAAGTGCAACTAGATCCGATGAATGGTGCAGTATGTGGATTTGTCAGAGGTGTCAAATCTAGTTTAATTTTCTAACAAAAGTAATAGCAATAAATCGTTATCGACACCAAATGAAACAGGCCATCAAAACCCTCTTTAAAATAGCCAGTGCACTCACCCATTATTGTTGATAAATTTGGACCTTTGCTCTCCATAGAAAACATCCATTATCTAAATAGGCTTAAGAATTTTAGTCAATAAGGAGGAAGATAAATGTGAATATCACAAATACGAGACATAATAGCATTCCAGTACAGAGTAAAAAATATTGTGCTACTCACCTTGGCCTTGGATTTGCAGACTACAATGTGCATAGGATAAGGAACTCCCAGTAAAGAAGACAAAAGAGAGAAATTAGTAGTTTCGAGGCCAGGAGGATCTTACGATTGTGGCAGTGGCAGTGGTGGTGAAGGTGGGCGTGGTTGAGGATCCAAGGGAGGGGGTGACGGTGCACGTGGTGGAGGTTCCATGGGAAGAGGCAAATCCCATGGTTTTCATGATGGAGGATCCATAGGAGGATAATATAGATCTAGGCATAGTGGAGGTTCCAGAGGAGGAAGTAGCGGTATAAGTGATGGCAGGGGGCGTGCTTGAATTAGACGAGATGAACATGACTTGTCTGGGGTAGCTCAGGTAATAAACATTGTTCATAATTCACATATTAGAGCTTTGTTACAATTAACATGAAGTTGTCAATATATATATATATATATATGATATATATATATATATATATACTCTCATCAAAATACCAAAATAATACATTTGTTAGGTCAATTAAATCATATTTAACATGTATTTTTATCACAAAAATTTTTCATTTCTTTTTCTATTAAATATATTCTCCAACTTATTTCTCGAAGTATTATGTTTCTGCAATTAGTTCCTTGACATCATTTTAATTAAAAGAAAAAATTTCAATCACTTGTCTTATAAAATTTGAATTTCACCTTTATGTATGAGATTTTATTTCCTAAAGGTTTGTAGATATTGACAACAATTTTACCAGAAATGAAGACTGAAGGACGATAGAATATCACTTAGAATATAAGGATATGGAGTTAATTCCACTTGCTACATATATTGGTGATTTATTAATCCATAGATCCCAAGGTAAGTCCTTGAATTTCATGTCTCCTAATAATTCCACTTGGAGTATTAGAGTTGGAGAAGAAGGTTTTCTTGTTTTCATGAATGAACAAGAGTGAAATATTCAAGTCGTGAATATGCTCACAATGAAACCTCATCAGATTTCAGATGTAACCATGAATTCAAGATATTGGCTTTCTTTTTACATCAAAAAACATCCAAAAGAATTTGGTGTTGAGCTTAGGTAAAATTTAATAACCAAGACTTGTTGTCTAATTATTATGGAGAATTTTACGCGTAAAATATTGCATTTGCTTATATATAGTTTGACCAACATATAATGGGAGTTAAAAGTTCCACAAAACAGTGTCTCTTTCAAGAAGTTTTTAAAAAATTTGGTAAATGCAGAAAGTGTCTATTTATTTTGTGGTTACTTCAGATATTGGGTGTATTACAACATTCATGCAGGAGAGAGACTCTATTTTACATGCTTTTCGATTTAAGATGACAATGGCAATGCAGATGTAATTAATAAAGCACTAGTTGTCTGCAAGGGTAAAATTATGATGTTCGAGTTGCAAATATTTAATAAATATGACATTGTTTTTTAGATGAGACTTCATACATTCCTATGTGGAGGTATATTATTGGGGAATGAATTACTAATATTTCCATAATACCATTCCATCTCTCACAAAAAAAAAATTGTGACTTCGGGTGGAGACAATAATGAAGACTACATTTGGATATTTTTTGGAAATGATAGAATGATATCAATAGATTTGGATGCCCATATATCTCCACTATGAAAATGACCTTCAATGAACAATGTCACAAGTAAAAAATCCAAATTTTTTTGTATAAATTTGGACCTTCACACTCCACAAACAACATCCATTATCTAAATAGGCTTAAGAATTTTTGTCAATAAGGAGGAAGAGGAATGTGAATATCACAAATACGAGATATAATAGCATTCCAATACAGAGTAAAAAATACTGTGCTACTTGTCTTGGCCTTGGCTTTGCATACTATAGTGTGCATAGGATAAGGAACTCCCAGTAAAGAAGACAAAAAAGAGAAATTAGTAGTTTTAAGGCCAGGAGGATCTTACGATGGTGGCAGTGGCAACGGTGGTGAAGGTGGGCATGGTGGAGGATCCAGGGGAGGGGATGGCAGTACATGTGGTGGAGGTTCCATGAGAAGTGACGAAGTCCATGGTGTTCATGGTTGAGGCTCCACAGGAGGATAATATGGAGCTAGGCGTAGTGGAGGTTCCAGAGGAGGAAGCGACAGTATAAGTGGTGGCGAGGGGCATGCTTGACTTAGATGAGATGAATGCGACTTGTCTGGGGTATCTCTGGTAATAAACGTTGTTCATAATTCACATATTAGAGCTTTGTTACAATTAACATGAAGTTGTTAATATATATATATATATATATATATATATATATATATATATATATATATATATATATATATATATATATATATATATATAAAAGTTATATGGGATTTCTATCTAGGTTACTCTCATAAAAATACCAAAATAATACATTTGAAGTTAGGTCAATTAAATCATATTTAACATGTCTTTTTATCACAAATATTTTTCATTTATTTTTCTATTAAATATATTCTCCAACTTATTTCTTGAAGTGTTATGTTTCTGCAATTAGTTCCTTGACATCATTTTAATTAAAAGAAAAAATTTCAATCACTTGTCTTATAAAATTTGAATTTCACATTTATGTATGAGATTTTATTTCCTAAAGGTTTGTAGATATTGACAATAATTTGACTAGATATGGAGACTGAAGGATGGTAGAAGATCACTTAGAATATATGAATATGGAGTTAATTCCACTTGCTACATATATTGGTGATTTATTAATCCACAGATCCCAAGGTAAGTCCTTGAATTTCATGTCTCCTAATAATTCCACTAGGATTCTTAGAGCTAGAGGAGAAGGTTTTCTTGTTTTCAAGAATGAAAAAGAGTGAAATATTCAAGTCGTGAATATGCTGACAATGAAACCTCATCAAATTTTAGATGTAACCATGAATTCAAGATATTGGCTTTCTTTTTACATCAAAAAACATCCAAAAGAAGTTGGTGTTGAGATCAGGTAAAATATAAGAAACAAGACTTGTGGTCTACTTATTATGGAGAATTTTATGTGCAAAAGATTGCATTTGCTTATATATAGTTTGATGAACATTTAATGGGAGTTAAAAGTTCCACAAAACAGTGTCTCTTTCAAGAAGTTTTTAAAAATTTTGGTAAATGGAGAAAGTGTCTATTTCTTTGGTGAGTACTTCAGATATTGGGTGTATTACAACATTCATGTAGGAGAGAGACTGTGTTTTATACGCTTTTCAATTTAAGATGACAATGACAATGCGGATGTCATTAATAAAGCACTAGTTGTGTGCAAGGGTAAAATTATGATGTTCGAGTTGCAAAGATTTAATCAATATGACATTGTTTTTTAGATGAGACTTCATATATTCCTATGTGGAGGTATATTATTGGGGAATGAATTACTAATATTTCCATAATACCATTCCATATCTCACAAAAAAAATTTGTGACTTTGGGTGGAGACAATAATGAAGACTACATTTGGAAATTTTTTGGAAATGATAGAATGATATCAATAGATTTGGATGCCCATATATCTTCACTATGAAAATGACCGTCAATGAACAATGTCACAAGTAAAAACTCCAAGCTATTTTGTATGCCCTTCAATGAACAATGAACAAAACAGCTTGGAGTTTTTACTTGTGACATTGTTCATTGAAAGGTATTTTCACAGTAGAGATATATGGGCATCCAAATATCTTGATGTCATTCTATCGTTCCCCTCAAAAAATACCCAAATGTAGTCTTCATTATTGTCTCCACCAAAAGTCACCAAAATATTTCATGAGAGATGGAGTGGTATTATGGAAATATTTGTAATTCATTCCCCAAAAATATAACTCTAGATAGGAGCGTATTAAGTCTCATCTAAAACAAAAATATCATATTGATTAAAATTTTTTAACTCAAACATCATAATTCTACCCTTGCACACAACTAGTGCTTTATTAAGTGCACCCGCATCACCACCGACTTGAATTGAAAAGTGTACAAAACATTGTCTCTCTCCTGCATGAATGTTGTAAGATGCCCAAGATATGAAGTACTCAAAAAAGTAATAGATACTTTCTTCATGTACCAAATTCTTTGAAAACTTCTTGATGGAGACTGTTTTGTGGAACTTTTAACTCCGTGATTTTTTGGTCAAAATATCTATAAGCAAATGCAATATTTTGTGCATAAAATTAAGTAGATCATAAGACTTGGTTCGTAAATATTACTTGAACACAACGCCAACTTATTTTGAATTATTTTTTATGTAAAAATAAAGTAGATATCTTGAATTCATGGCTACATATGGAATATGATGAAGTTTTATTGTTAGAATATTCATGACTTGAAACTTTCACTCTTGCAGTCTTGCTCATTCATGAAAACAAGAAAACCTCTTACTCCAGCTCTAATACTCTAAGTGGTATTATTAGGAGACATGAAATTCAAGGTCTTACCTTGGGATCTATGGATTAATAAATCACTAACATATGCAACAATATTGTAAGAGAATTTTTTTAAGTAGAAATATTGGATGTACAAGTTAGCTTGTCGGTCCTATAATTTTGAATCTAGTATCTTACCACAATATTGGACAAAAAAATAAACTATGTATATGTTGAAGGCTAGAAATTTTTTAGTGTTGACATCACTATATGTAGACACCAAAACAACACCAATCTGATTATGTGATGACAAGCACTGATCGAATTGACATACATAGCCCCTAGGGCAGCCCCTAGAGGTTAAACAGTGGTCCTAACCACTCCCACAATAGTTTTGGAAGGTCAGAGGTCAATTTGGAACCTTTCAGGCACTCTGCTCCATATTCGTTCCACCCTAGGATGATTACAAACTGGTATTCATCCCACCCCGGGATGATTAGCAGTATTCGCTCTAGGGTGGGGTGAATAGCAGGTTTGACGGGAAAAAGGTCAAACCTTGACAAACAGTAGCTCAGATCTGCCACTCAACTCCACCTTCAATGCATGGGAGTGTGAGTGAGCATTTTTTAGCTCAAATAGGCAGTCATAGAGGCAGTCATGGAGCCCTTGATCAAGGAGGAATCTTCTCTCCCATGACAAGGCATGATGGCCAAGTGGCACCTCTACATGCTCATTCACAAGAGACCCTCAGGTCTATAAAATGGTGAGTCTTCTCACCCAAAAAAATGATAGAGCAGGAGCATTTGGAGCAATGGAGTGCTACCGAATTACATCCTCACCCATCGCTTGTGCTTCTTACATCCTTGATCTCTCTTTTGGAAGGGAGGTTATTGGGTGAACATTGGAAGCGCAATCCAGACCTAAAACCCAAATATTTGGCCACAATACCCCACCAAATTTGTTGACACAACCCCCTAGGAGGTTTTGGACCCATCCCAAGTGGATTGGTGCCGAAACCAAGCCCCAAATGGTGGGCGTCCTACCCTCGGGTGCCCCCGCACTACTGTAGTCCTAATCGCCCCACCCTAGAGTGATTAGAAATTTGTAGTAGATTTCCTTACTATTTATTTTGCATTTTATTTTATGTCTTTCATATATGCTTCCATTCAAATTTCATGCCATTCTGATGAGTATTGGCTGTGTTTTCATTGTTTTTTGCTTTCACTAACATACAGGGAGCATCTTCAGATATAGGGTTATCGGGGTAGAATATACAAAATCTGACCTTCTGGGTCATCTCAAAATGCCCAATTTTACCTAACCCCAACTTTTCAGGTGTTTTGGAGGCCTCTGGATGGGAAATTTAGGAGGTCAGTTTTTGACATTTTGTGATAGTCCTAATCGTCCCACCCCGGAGCGATTAGAAATTTGTGGTAGATTTCTCAACTGTTCCTTTTGCAGTGTGTTCTTGGTAATGTTTCCATGCCTCTGTCCAAATTTTATCTCATTATAACATGTTTTTATTACCGTTTTAATTATTTCATGCATGCATTAACCGAAGGCCTTGGGGATTGCATATTTCCCTCCATCCATAGGTGCTACTAATCATTTGCTATTTTTTTGAATGTAGGATCTCAACACCGGAGGGGAAGAAAGGAGGAACAGATGCATTCATGCAAGTGGCGGTGACTTTTGGCCCACCCATTTCAAATGTGGGCACGCGAAAGATCCGAAGGGGAGCATACCATCCGTGGTGCAACAAAACTATATCTAACGCTCCTAGTCCCTAAAAAGGAAGGAGACGTATTGTAACCTGATCTCAAAGAAAAATTAATAAAAAAAGGGCTGCACTTTACATTTTCTTTATATCTTGTTTCATTTCTCTTGTTTTCCCATTTTCATGCATATTCGTTTGTAGGACTTAGCATTACGTTTTGCTTTTGTTTGCATCGCACCCGGTATGCCATTTTGCTTATGTATCCTCGTGATTTTAGTGGTGATCATGGTGGGACCCTGTCCCCTAATTTTGGGATCAAAATTCTGATCAAAACTTTGTGTTTTTGCTTGTAGGTGTGAATCCTTCAAGCACTGGACTGCTGCTCGTGCCACCCTATGACGAATACAGACTGGAATTCATGCCACCTTGGGATGAATAAGGCATTCATCCCACCCTGTGATGAATACAGATCTGCTACTTGTCCCACATAGGGATGATTAGATCTCTATGTAGTTTTTGAGTAGAAACTTAGAGGCATCCAGATTGGGCAGAGAAGAGGTAGGTTTTTTGAACACTCTCTGTAATTTTTTGTCTCTGTTTCTATGATTTTTTTGTTTTCTTTGCTTGCATAGAAAATTTTACTGCATGTTTTTCTTTCTTTGTGCAAGTAAAAAGAACACCACACACCACGATATAATCTAAACATCAAGGCATTGGTCGTAAAACCCCAACACTTGATCAAGACCAACGGTGGATTTCATCACCACCTTGGCTTGAATTTTGCATACATAACCCTAATCGCTACTATTGCTAGACATAAATCCTGATGAAAGCTAACCAAGTGTAGCTGGGGTGATTCCTAGTGCATGAGGATAAGTCTTCTATGGTAGGTGTCAAAAATAGGGTGATTCCCCTTCCGTACCGCCTATGTTCCACGTACTGTTCTGCTCTCGCATACCAATAGTTTCCCTCACATAAGGGTGGGTATATTGAGAGGTTTGGTATAACGTCCTGGCAGTGGTATATTGAAGGGGCAACCATTTTGGGAGATATAAGAGCCCTCATATTGCATGTACACAAAAATTTCTTTACAAGGTTTTCGAAACAAAAATCAAAACACACTAAACCAGATTTAGGGCACACCTTTAATCTATAAACGAGATAATCATTGCTTTGATTGTGTGGTCCCCTTTTGTTTAGTGTAGCATAAAAAATCGTAAAGAAGATAAAAATGTACACATCTTGTAGAGAGACACCACCATGGTGTACACCCGTAGCCAAGCCCAATCATGGGCAGAAGCTACAAAAAGTGTACAAGGGGGCACAAGTCACCTCCGCTATAGCCCCGAAGACTTGGTCATACCACATTGGCAGCATGACCCACAAAATAGTCCACATCATACCATGAAGGAATGGGACTATAGAGGCACCCCTTCGAGGGGCACTCCCATTCAACATAGACCCTTTCAGGAGGAGTCCTTACACGTGGCACTCAACATAGATGGGAAGGCTCCCTTAGACACTCGTTATGAGTGGTCACCATGTGATGAAGTGCTAGAACAACATAGGGTCCATAAGGAGGGGCCACATGATTACATCATCCCTCCTCTACCCCTTATTACTATAAAAAACAATAGGCCAAATCCAGAGCGCAAGGCTCTTCAGACCAGGCGAGCCAACTCTGTCCACCCCTTCCACATATACGAAAGGGAGCATGAGGAAGACCACTACATTCCTCAAGAGCAATACACAGTGCGAGAGCAATGCGCCTCCGCACCTACTATTTACCAGGATCACCCACTGAGGCTAGAGCCTCGGGTGAATGTCGCTAACCTCGATAGAGGGAAGCGACCTATAGAGATCTCGGATCACCATGATCAAGATAGATGTGTAGGGGAGGCATCTAGGCCTCCTAGACTCAAGACAATGAAACAAATCGACTTGGCATTCACAAAACATATTGCCCACTGAGCACAAATCACGCAGCTTGAGCAAGATCAACAATAGTTCGAGCACCTGTATCACCTTAGCAAAGAGCGCATTCGGCGTGAGATAGATGAGTTACTCCAAAACACTATGCCTGAGAGGGTCCCAACCCCTCACATGCATAGGACAAAGTTGTATGAGAGGCACAACCCCTTGGTGTGAGATAGGTCTCCATGACCTTACCAAATGTTGCCTCCAAGACCTCCTAGACCTGAGCGGGAGACCACCCCTAGAGCCAATGATGGGCACCCTTTGTGGGCACCCACCCATGTTTATAGGTCACCTCCAGGAACTCCTCAAGAAGCCTATGAGGAATTCGAGCAAGAAGAAGAGTGGGCTGAAATGCCCTACCAAGGTAGGGGGGGTGCTATCCGACTACCCCTCCATAGGCCTCAAGTTCCCCGTAATTCACAATGAGAACAAACCAAGGAGGAAGAGATCAAATCTTCCGATGCATACAAAGCACTTCTAGAGCGCTTAGAGTCTGTGGAGACCAAGACTTTTGGGCCCCAAAAGCCCACTTTACGCCAGCTCTGCAGTCACCCTATGCATCCTTCAGTGCCTGCACCCCCATACCCTGAACACTTTAAAATGCCTCAATTGGAAATATTTAGAGGGGAGGAGGATGCCCAAGAGCACATGACAATATTCCTAAGCCAATGCTTTGGCATTTAGGACAACGATGCTTTGCTTCTAAGAAAATTTATAACCATGTTCACAGGCCCTACCTTGGATTGGTTTACCTAGTTGCCAAAGCATAGCATCAGCAACCTGGACCAGCTAGTGGATGCATTCCTTGAATGTTTTGCCTTCAACACCAAGAAGAAGGCATCGTTAAGTGACCTAGCTAGCCTCAAACAGTATGAGGAGGAGACCATGGTGGCTTATGGAAATCGATGGAGAACGTTGCTTTCAAAGCTTCCTTACCTCCCTCCCATGGCCGATCTGACCCAAATGTTCTCGAAAAGTTGCCTAAGATCGATCTCCATGCTATTGCAGCTATAGCAATATGCCACTCTCAAGGAAGCTCTGGCGCAAGCAAGAATCATAGAGGAGATCAAGATACAGGATGGCGAGATTGCCAAGCCATGCAAGAAAGAGTGGCCCAAGAATGCCAAAATTGGGTCAACGCAACCAAAACCCACCATGGTCAATCAGGTTGCTATAAACATACCTAAGCCTACACAAGCAACATAGCCCCCAAAGGCTAATTACCAAGCAGTTCCTCTTGACACCTATGAAAAGGAAAATCATAGGCAAGAGCAAAATCAGCAGCATCACCCTAGGCGATAATTCACACCCTTCACAGAGTCTAAAGACTCCTTGTTTGACCACTTGTCCATGGTAAACTTGATAAACCTGCCAAAAAGTCGACCCATAGACCCCAAAATGCCAAAACCTAAGGGCTATAGGGAAGAATTGTACTGTAGATTCCACCGATAGAAAGGACATGACCTTTATGCATGTTGGAAGTTCAAAAGCTTAGTGCAAGACCTAATAGACAACAAGATGCTAGCAATGGATAATCCCGTAGCACCAAACAACCAATAGATGGAGGTCTTCAAATACCCCCTGCCTGCCCATGATACACAGGCAAAGACTCTTGAAGTCAATGAGGTGACACAGAACTGCCCCATGCAGGGGTATGTAGGGATGATAAGCATAGTGACTCAAAACAAGAGGTACCCAAGCACAACTGCCCCGCGATAGCTACAGGAGAGGTTCCATCAATGTCACAACCTCAACAACACCCTACACAACCTCCCCCACCTAGACCAATGGCCACAATTTGGACTAAACTTACCCAAAGTTTAAGGACCATGTCGGCTAGGCTCTCCATCTACGAGCTCATCCAACAATCATCGCCCCATCAGGAGGCTCTAATGGAGATATTAAAAGCCATCGAGCTACAACCCCATGAAGCAAACTCTTTCAACAACTTTGTGGGACATGTAAAATGATGTACAAAACTAGTCATCACCTTTAGAGAAGATAAACTGAAATTGGTGACTAGTGATATGGCGGATCCACCCCTGCACGTCATTGCGCGGGTCAACGGGATTCCATTTAAGAGGGTGTTGGTGGACACTGGCTCGTCCAACAATATAATCACAACAATGGCATTGAAGCACCTCAAGTTTCTAGCATCTCACATTGTGGCCTCCACCTATACTCTTTGAGCATTCAATGACGCAATATGCTTGATGGTTGGCACAATTTTCCTACCCATCCAAGTGGGACAAAAGACTATTCCTACATTGTGCCACATCTTGGAAGGTGAGATGGCCTACAAAATCTTGTTGGGCTGGCCTTGGATCAGGGACATGAAGTGTGTCCCTTCAATAGCCCATCAATGCCTAAAGTACACATATGAAGGGCAAGTGCATGTGGTCCCGACAGACTTAGAGCCCTTCAAGTATTGCAATGTGGTGCAGTTGATGCCACAATCGACCCTTCCATCGACACATTTGGACTTTCAGTTGAATCCATCCAAAAAGGGTCCGATTCTACATACATCCCCATTGTTAAGTCTCACAAATCCCCAGATGGGTCCATCTTCATCGTCTGGTCCTTCACCAACGATGCCACCTATGGTGGCCACACCAAAGGACAATCGAAAGAGGCACCACCATCGGTCTCAACCATATCTATAGGAGAGGTGCCTAGCCGAATGGAAGTCGAGGCACCTAGTTCACCCGACATGGAGTGGACTCAGGAAGAACTCCCATTCCCTCCCCCTCAACCACCAATGATCACCATTGAGATGGCTAATACGGGCCTGGGGGAGTATCTAGTGTGGAACATTGTAGCAACACCCATGCTTGAGTCCATGCAGGACATGGGGAGACCTCGCCTCCCCATCGACACTATTGTCCCTTTGGGCTACCCACCAAATTAGAAAAATTTTGTATATGGGGGCCTCGACAATGGCATTGAACCTTACCTGCAAGAGGAAGAGGACGAAGAGCCCTTTGCTAAAAATGTCAATTATCTGTCCAACCCGGATTTCACTTTGAGATATCTTGGCCAATGTAATTGGCATGGATATGGGTTAGGTAGATATGAACAAGGGGTGCGCGTTCTTTGTCAACCAAGATATCATATGTCGTACGACAAATCAGGAGTAGGGTTCAACCACCCTCTGCCCCTTGACATCTTGGTAGAGAACATGCAAGGCCTAGGGCTAGGCAACAAGGATGGGTTGGCACAAGATCCATATGCCAATCCTAACACAATGTACACATTGGGGGATTATCTCCCATTGTTAACAACCAACCTTGTGGGCCTCAACAACCCCCTCCCGTTGATCGAGAAAGGGGAAGTTCAAGAACTTGCCTCCAAGAGGGATATAGACAAGTCCAAGAAGGATCTTTAGAAGATGAGTCAGAGTATGAGGTAGCACCTTGGGACCCTTTCGAGTTCGATAGCAATCACTTGCAAGTGATGCCCATAGATGATTATCAGGAGGACTTCATGGCGATGTTCCCCTTGAATGCTCCAATCGAGCAAATGCCACCTCAAGAGAATCAGGTCCTCCCATAGAGAGTGGAACAACCTCGATGGGACCAAATTAACTTGCTCGAGCAGAATGAGCCTCACATGCCATAAATAGCTATCAGAGCCAACGAAGGCCTATGGATATCTGATAGTGATTATGAATATGAGACTGAGATGGCATATCTCAATCATATGTGACAACAGCAATACCCCATGGACATTGATGACATGTTTGAACAACTAAACATGGGGCCAAGGCATAGGTGGCATTTGAACCAGGCACAGTTGGACCAAGTGTTGCATCTACCACTTTAGGCATACAGAGAGCACCCTCCGCCTAGAGACCCTATAGAGCCATCAGTGCCAAGGGTAGACCCTATCCTTTTATCCACACATAGGGCCGATCCATTTGTGCCAATACCCACAGAGCAAGATCTAGAGCAAAAATATCACCAAGGATGTCCGAGTCACCACCCACATGGTAATGGAGACCAAATTCACTTCATCAACATGATCTCCATTGACTTAACCACCCCCATCCACAATCCAGTCGATCCAGCATGACCATTGCATCTAAACCTAGATGCCATAGACTGGGATCATGCTAACTCACCACCATCTCCATCAAAGTATTGGCCTTGTAGTGAGATGCTTCATTTCACCCCAAGACCAACTCAGGATATCTTCCATGCTGAAGAGGAACCCGACGTTCCAAATGTAGATCTAAATTCAGCAACAGATATCCACCTGATCCCAACTCCACACCAGTTGGAGGACGGGTCCCACATGTCAGTCAAAGATACAACTGATATAGACATCGGCTCTGATCCAATGAATCCACAAATCATCAAGTCGGGGGTAAGTCTATCCCCCGAAGAGCAAGCCGATTACATTGCCCTTCTCAAAGAGAAGAAGGAGGTTTTTGCATGGTCCTACAAAGACATGCCGAGGCTAGACCCATAGCTAGTCATGCATAATCTAATGCTTGATCCGACAGTCAAGCTAGTCAAGCAAAAACTACGTAAGATGCACCCAACAGTAGCCTTAATGGTCAAATATGAGCTACAAAAGTTGTTGGATGCATAATTTTGTCATCTGCATGGATTACCCACCATGGCTGTCCAACATGGTACCCATCAAGAAGCCTGACGGGAGGATTCGCATATGCACCAATTTTTGAGATCTAAACAAAGCGAGTCCCAAGGATGATTTCCCCTTGCCTAGCATCGACGCATTGGTAGACGCTACAGTAGGCCACGAAATGCTTTCCCTCATGGATGGTTTCTTGGGATACAATCAGATTCGTATCAATCCCGACGATCAACTCAAAATGGCATTCACAATGCCTTGGGGAACATTTTGTTATAAGGTCATGCCCTTTGGCCTTAAAAATGTTGGTGCCACCTACCAACGTGCTATGACATACATCTTCCATGATCACATGCATAAAACTTTGGAAGATTATATGGATGATTTGTTGGCCAAATCTCTTTTGCGCCCAGATCATCTCGATGACTTAAGCAAGATCCTCGATCGCCTCATCGAACACAAAGTCAGACTAAACCCCAAGAAGTGTGTATTTGGCATCACATCTAGAAAACTCTTGGGTTTCATAGTCTCAAAAATAGGCATCGAGGTAGATCCACATAAAGTCAAGGCAATCCTTGAAATGCTTCCCCCAACCACCATCAAGCAGCTCAAAAGCTTGTAGGGAAAGGTCACGTCAATCAAGCGCTTCATAGCACAATTATCTGACAAGTGCTGACCCATGAATAAATTATTGCACAAAGGGGTAGCATTTCACTGGGATGACGAGTGCCAGTCAGCCTTTGATGAAATTAAACAATACTTGGCTTCGCCACCAGTATTGGCACCACCTAGACCAAGAGTGTCATTCTATTTATACATCTCATCTACTGAGGTGGCATTGGGCACCATGCTAGCCCAAAAAAATGAACTACACAAAGAACAGGCTACTTACTATCTCAGCCGCACCTTGGTTAGTTATGAACTTAACTATGCATACGTCGAGAAGCTATGTTTAGTAGTGGTATTTGCTACCAAAAAGCTATGCCACTACATGCTGAGCAATACGACGTATGTTGTGTCTAAGGAGAATCCATTGCGGTACATGATGAGTCATACTTATCACAGTAGCCGCACGATGAAATGGATCATGTTGTTGACGGAGTTTGACATCAAATTCATTGGACAAAAGTCCATCAAAGGTCAAGTCATCACCGATCAACTAGCAGAGGCTCCTCTTGAAGATGATCAGCCTCTGACCATAGAGCTACCTGATGATGGGGTCTTCCATGTCTCAGAATCACCAGATTTTGATGAGCCTGAGTCATAGGCCGACATAACCTTATTCTTTGATGGTTCTAAATGTGAGCAAGGGGGTGGCATGGGAATTGTATTCTTCACACCGCAAGGGGCTCCAATGCCTCTATCATTTAAACTAGATTTCTCGTGCACCAACAATAATGTCGAATACGAAGCCTTGCTCATAGGTCTTCAGACAACAATCACCATGAACATCAAATGCTTGAACATATTTGGTGATTCGTTGTTAATTGTCAACCAAGTAAAAGGGGTATTCCAATGCAAATGCCTAGTCTTACAGGCCTACAAAGCCCTTGTGGACAAATTCTTGGCAAATCTTGAATGGTACGACATCGAGGCACTCCCTCGATCATCGAATCATTTTGTGGACACTATGGCCTCCTTGGGGTCACTAATCCCGCAAGACCCTTCTGGTGAGATGACAACCATTCAAGTCAAAACATTATCGCAATCCATGATGGAGCATGCAAGCTCTGACCTAACGCCAGGAATCCACCTGATCCAGATTGAACCATCTCAGGATAAGTTCTATCAAATCTATGATAGTTTGAATCATGCCAACTAGGGGTCCTTGTTCTCCCCAACCCCTCTTAATAGCAACACAACGCTATTTTTACAAGTTCATTCCCACTCAGCTTTTTCTAGGGATGAACTTCAAGAGGGATTGGCAGTTCATACCATCAAGGTTTCTGATCAGCAGGATTGGTACACACCCATAAGAGACTACCTCAAGCTAGGTAACCTCCCACTTGGATTGACGCACATCACGAAAATATCATTCAAACAGAAAGCGGAAAAACATGTCTTGCTAGGAGACATTTTGTACCGTCAAAGCTATGAAGGAATCCTCCTCCATTGCTTGGACCAGCAGGAGTCCGCTTGGGCGATCACCCAAGCGCACGATGGTACATGTGGTGGCCACTTCAGTATGGCCATCACAAAGCGTATTCTTTGCATGGGCTATTATTGGCCATATTTAGAGCGAGATTGTTGCGCATATGTAAGGAAGTGCATGAAATGTCAACACCATGCTAATTTGACACACGTACCTTCTCAGGCCTTGTAGCCGATCCAATCGGCTTGGCCATTTTCATAGTGGGGCTTAGATCTAATTGGAAAGATCTCCCCTGCATCATCAGGCCATCACACATTTATCATAACGGCCACAGAGTACTTCACCAAGTGGGTGGAAGCAATTCCGCTTACCTCTATGACTGGGACCCGCATTACGGAGTTTATTTTACATAACATCATATGTCATTTTGGTATTCCATCCAAGATCATCTCGGATAATGGGACATCATTTAAGAACAAATATGTGCGTGCTTTGACAACAAAGTACAAAATTCAGCATAGTTTTTTGACACCTTATTATCCGTAGGAAAATGGGCAAGCAGAGGCATCAAACAAAATGCTAGTTGCCATCCTTAAAAATATAGTCATAGATAGTCATAAGGATTGGCACATTCAAATACCGCTTGCCCTGTGGGCTTATCGCACTAGCATTTGGACGCCCACTAGGGCAACTCCATTTTCGTTGGTGTATGGCTCCGAGGCAGTCATGCCTCTCGAGTTGGAAATACCTTCCCTACGCATATCAATGCAAGAGTTCATCGATGATGACATTGCATGGCAGACCTCGATTAGACCAGCTTACGTTGCTCGATGAACGATGCATCAATGCTCTCGAGCATTTACGTATCTACCAAGAGCGACTTAAGAAAGCATACAACATGAAAGTTCACCTGAGGGACTTTCAGGTTGGTGACTTGGTCTTAAAAGAGAACCAACAAAATTCTAACTTGCTGCCCCATCTAAGGGACAAGTTCACGGCAAACTGGTTAGGTCCCTATGTAGTTGATAGTAAAATAGGACCTGGAACATACCGGCTCGCCTCTCTTGAAGGAATCAAGGAACTAGAACCCTTGAACATCAGTCATTTGAGGCCATTCCACATTTAGAGAGCCATAGCCCACCCCAAAAGCTCCAAGGATTCCAGTAATCGCTTGGTCAACCTAAAAATCTCCAAGGATTCCAGCAATCACTTGGTCAACCTCAAAAGCTCCAAGGATTCCCACATCGCTTGGTCAACCCCAAAATGCCCCAAAGGTGCCCATAATCCCTTTGGTCAAACCAAAAGCTCCAAGGATTCCCACAATCGCTTGGTCAACCTAAAACGCCCCAAAGGTATCCATAAACTCTTTGGTCAAACCAAAAGCTCCAAGGGTTCCCACAATCGCTTGGTCAAAAACAAATATTCAAAAAAAAAACAAAACAAAAGATAATCAAAAATTGCATCTCATTTTCATGCACATTCTTAAAAATCAAAACACAAAAAAGAAAAGAAATCAACTGCATTAGGCATCGCAAACATACATTGCATATTTGTTGGTCATACAGGTCAAATGCACCATAGACTGTAATTACTCGGCAATTCCATCATTTCCCACATTCATCCAGTTTGCAAATAATCCATCAAAGAATAGCACCATGCGCACTTTCACCATATCATAGTCAGTTGTCTCCTAATGTAGTTAGGGTTTTCGGCATTCAGCTATCTTTAGATTTCTAGTCAAAAGTTGTACAAAATCATAAAATTTTTACAAAGGTAACGTTTTACTTTGATCACACCTTGTTACGTAGCATCCCCACACAAGTTAAAACACATAAAAATTCCCAAGTTGTGTGAACGAAAGATGAAACCTACAAAGAAATTTAGGGTATCATAGGTGAAAGGTTAGCCTGCTCATCCCCCTGTACGAATGGTTCGAGAATGCTGAGAATTGACAAAAGGACACGCTCTTCCCCATCCAATTCCCCATAAAGGCCCTAAAAAAAATCCCCAAACACCTTTGATCCCCAAAGTCGTAAGGATTCGTACTACACGCCCCTGACAAGGATGGGTAGTCATCCCCAAGGCCTAAAAGGATCAATGCCATTACATAATCATATCCCCAATCACCTTTGGTCCCCAAAGTCATAAGGATTCATACTACACGCCCCTGACAAGGATGGGTAGTCATCCCCAAGGCCTAAAAGATCAATGCCATTACATAATAAGATCCCAAATCACCTTTGGTCCCCAAAGTCGTAAGGATTCGTACTACACATCCCTAAACAGGATGGGTAGTCATCCCCAAAGCCAAACGGGATCAATGCCATTCACAAGCCAACAACCTACGAACTCAACTTTGAAACCTAAAATACAAAATCAAATAATAGTGGTTATCACCACTATTCAAACCCCTTGCTCAAAAAGAAAAACAAAAGAGAAAAACAAATAGTGATTTTCATCACTATGCATGAGAGCAAGTATCCCAACAAGTTGAGCAACCAAAAGATACCTGAGCTTGAATCCCTAGAATTCTCAGCATTCAAAAAACCATCTAGGTGATCCTCATTACGGGTTTGGTGGACAGCCTACCTGGCAATGGCGGTATCCTAAATGCATGACGATATGTCTATCACATTAGCTTTGCATGTGAGTAGACCAATGTTTGCATGTGGATGAGCTAGCTTATGGTACCTTAGATTGTCCTGTGGATTAATCTTACTAAATACAACAAAGGAGTTAGTGGAGCTAATTAGGTGATCCTCAATACAGGTTTGGTGGATAGCCTACTTAGCACTGGCGGTATCCTAACAAATACCACATAAACAAATTCAATCGCACACACAGGGATGTGAAATAACTTGGTCAAACTCAAGTCTGATTCGTACCTTGTTCAAAAGTCTTGTGAGATAAATGTACAGTCTTGGCTAGTTAATAAAACATCTGAATCTCAGAAAAACCTTAACTACATTCTAAAACAAATGTTGTACATATCCATTCTTGCATCACCATCAAAAAATACAAAACAAAAAAAATTTCACACATACAAAGTCATTCCACAAAGCAATCACATAAGTACAAAAAGCTAGTAAATCCTGTACAGTCTATGGTGCCACCGACAAGTTATCAACAAATCATTCCATCCATTCCATATGCATACATCATATAATTAGAAACATCGCATTCATAATAACCATTGCATACATCAACGTAAATAAATGTGCATAAAAGTAACGATAAATCATGACAAGTGCATAATAAAAAAGAAAGTCATGTATATATATCACCAAAATGCCTGTAGGCTACAATAAGTCGGTCCTCTGACCTCACAAAAATATCAAAAACTCAAAAACCCCAAGCCTAGGGAGTCGGCCACCATGATCACGTAGGATCGGTGCGACTGGAACTACCCCTAGTGGTATGGGTCCTATGGGACCTCTCAAGGCAGCTACTACCAACCCCCACATCATGCCCACTAGCGCTACCCTCACCCACCCACCTGCAATGAGAGGAAGTAGACTACTCAGTCTCACTATCTCTCATTCGACGTGAAGATCCACCTCCAGTGAGCTTAGGTAACCGCCCACCAAGGCGGATAATATCTGCCTCCAACTCCACCCAATGCTGGACCAAATCCACCTCCCATCGATGGTACGTAGCCAATGCATCATCGCGCTATGCCAACTGAGTCCGTAGGAGATCCCTCTCCTACGAAGCATCTGTGTCCCCATCCCGTCGGTGGTACATAGCCAATGCGTTCTCCCACTCCACCAACTGAGTCCATAGGAGATCCCTCTCCTGTAGAACCTCCCCATGCTCCTCATCTCATCTCCATAGTAGATCCTCCAATCATGCTATCTCAGCGTGATACCTAGCCTCCATGTCCCCTAGGACTTCCTGAGGCATGGGCATCTCCGGGATGGTGGGCTACTCCGGCACCCACTGCTCCAGAATGTCCTACATATCCGGCTACTCTAGAACCCCTAGGTCATCCCTAGTCAAGTCGTCAACCTCCACCATATCCGCATCATCGCGTGGAGTGCCCCAACCCTCCCCTGATGCCTCTGCATCCTCACCACCCACTACTGCTGCATCCGGACCTCCTAGAGGCCCCTCACCCCACCATCGCCGCATCGTCCACCATTGGTCATACTCTGTAGTCACCCCGACATTGTCCACGTCAGGGACATCGATCACTACATCCGACTCCTCACCCAATGGCTCAATGATCAGCCAAGACAAAGTCCTCTCGTCGCCCCGATGTCGATAGATCAAAGGCTCACCAAGAAATCCCTGGCGCACCCCAAACTGTCGAGTCACCCGAACGTATGAGAAGTACTCCTACTCGGTCCCATGCCACCCGATCAGCCACCTCCTCTCTACGTGCCCAGCTAAGCTAGACAATCCCGGTATGGATGCCAGAGCACCTCCCCTAGAGCAAGACATGAGAAGGCATCGACATAGTGCCCCATGACACCTACCCATCGTCGACTCTGCCCTTGCTCCTCTGACCTCCGCCATAGAGCAGCATAACCAATCTCCCTGTCCACCATCTCTACCCGAGTGGTCCAAGGCAATCCCTATGGCCGCTCCACAGCTATGTGCTGCCACCCCCAACACTACAACAGGTAGTTGCACCCAATCCCCTTCCGCCTCTGGCAGTGGACCTCGTACAACTCATCATAAAGTTGTGCCAGTAAGGTCTGACCCCACCTCATAATCAGTGGCACTGAGGTCAGACACTCCACAAGTCTAAACACCACCTCAAGTAAGTTCCAAGGGAACCTCGCACCTGAGGAGTCGGGAAGCAGCATGTTGGAGATGAGAGTCATGAGCAGTGCATGCCTCACCCCCAACACGCCCTTCTCCAGCCACCACCACACCAAAATCCTACCAATCAGGCAGTCCCCCTCTACCCTCTCCATCGCCTCATCCACCCCCATCTCCACCGCATGCCCAAAGCACCGTGTCAACACCGTCATCCGCTGATCATGAGGAGTAGTCCGAATGGGCAGCCCATCTATCGAAATCCATAGAATCCGATAAACATCCTCCAGAGTCACCATCATCTCCCCTATTGGGAGATGAAAGGTGTTGGTGCGGGGATCCCACAAATTGATCAAGGCAGTCAGATATGCCCGATCCCCCACCACAAGCTCTAACCGAGTCACCTGCTTGAGCCCAAGGGCATCAAGCCACTCCTAGTCCGCCATAGTCAGCGCCTCCCATGCTTCAGAGAACACCGTCGGCTGACGGTACCGACTCTTCACCACCTGCAAAACAAAAAACCACAAAAACATTAAAACATGACAACAAAAATAAATTGTACAAGCAACATTAACAAAATGTACAACAAAAACATTCTAAAATTCAAATAAAACTATACAGAACTAAAACACATATACAACAATGTATACAAACTGTACAACAAAAACATCTAATAAACTGTACAACAACATTGACCAAATGTACAGTACAAACATTCAAAACACAAAAATCGATGAACAACGCAAAATAAAACAAAATTTTAAATCTAGGGTTTTTAACCCTAGTTAAACAAAAAACAAAATTTACATCTAGGGTTTTTAACTCTAGTTAAACAAAAAACAAAATTTAAATCTAGGGTTTTTAACTCTAGTTAAACAAAAAAAAAATTTACATCTAGGGTTTTTAACTCTAGTTAAACAAAAAAACAAAATTTACATCTAGGGTTTTTAACTCTAGTTAAAAAAAAAAACAAAATTTACATCTAGGGTTTTTAACTCTAGTTAAACAAAAACAAATAAACAAAATTTAAATCTAGGGTTTTTAACCCTAGTTAAACAAAAAACAAAATTTACATCTAGGGTTTTTAACTCTAGTTTAAACAAAAAAAAAAACAAAATCACAACAACATTTTAACCTAGGGTTTTTTTTTAACTCTAGTTTAAACTAAAAAGCAAAAAACAAAATCAAAACAAAATGTTAAACCTAGGGTTTTTAACTCTAGACAAAATTACAACAAAAATTTTAACCTAGGGTTTTAAAAAAATAAAAAATAAAAAAATAAATTTTAAACTAGGGTTTTGATCTTAGTTTAAACACCGCCACACAAAATACAAATACAAAACACTTAAACTAGGGTTTTAATCTTAGTTTAAAACAAAAAAATAGAATGCAAAATCATTTAATTACGGTTTTAAACTGTAAAATAAAAACAAGCAAAATAAAGCGCAGGAGCACCTACCGGTCTTGCTTCGGCTCCGCCACTCGATGATCTAGTCCATGAACTCATGGTATCTATAAAATCTCGATAGTGCTCCGCTACACAGACTCGAACTCCTCCTCCTCACAGCTCCAAATCGCTAGAAAAACAAAGTGCAAATGAGCCCAAAACCTAGTTTTGGCCCTTATATAGGCTTTTAGGCCTGTAATCGTTCCACCCTGGGATGAGAACTCTAGTTAGTGCTCATCCCACCCTAGGATGATTACAAAACTGGTATTCATCCCACCCTAGGATGATTACAGAGCAAGAAAATAAAAAACAACAAAAAATTGCCAAACAAAGGCACCTTTGCACCTGTGATTCTTGGCATCCAAAACTAACGTTGGGGTCACAAATCCTCACTATCCTACTCCCTAAGAAGGCTACCATAGCTGGACCGCTCCATGGGCGGAAGGATTTTCGAGAATTTCAGCCCCAAAAAGCATCACAAAAAGGGTCAAAACCCACCCAAAAATAACAATAAAATTGCCGAACAAAGGCGCCTTTGCGCCTGACATTATTGGCATACAAAACCGACGTCGGGGCCACAAATTATCAATATCCTACTCCCTAAGAAGGCTACCATAGCCGGACCGCTCCATGGGAAGACGAATTTTTGACAATTTCAGCCCCAAAAAGCATCACAAAAAGGGTTAAAACCCACCAAAAATAGGTCAGATTGTTGGGAAACTGCATAAGCATTCAACGGAAAACAACTGAAGGCACCCTTACAAAAGTCATCTTGGGTCAAGTGACTCATCGCTTTTCTCATGTCGGTCATTCCCTCATCGATTCGTCGCTTGAGGGGGTAGTCACACTTAGTCACCAATCAACAAATACACACCCAATCAAGGAAATGGCATGCATTCAAAGAATCATTGACAAAGACAATCACGCTCCTGCTTGGGGCAGCAAACAAGCAATAATCACAAGCTGATCAAACACTTGGCATTCTAGAATCATGAACTCAAGGTTCCCACAGACAAAAGGTTGCGCCCTTTGCCTATTCATGACTGAACAATGTCCAAGATCAAGTAACACCTCACCAAAAAAGGTTAACACTTGAGTTAAGCTCCTTAGCTCGTCAGAAGCAAGGATTCAAGAATGCGTGCCTTTTCCATACTTGGGGCATCAAAATTTGGTTAGGTTACTGAGAAACCCTAATCATTAGTGCTTTGGTTATCTATTTTTGCTCAACACTATGCCATGCACAATGCATCCCAAAAAGGGGCATCTGTAGACACCAAAACAACACCAATCCAATTATGTGATGACAAGCACTGATCGAATTGACATACATAGCCCCTAGGGCAGCCCCAGAGGTTAAAAAGTGGTCCTAACCACTCCCACAATAGTTTTGGAAGGTCAGAGGTCAATTTGGCACCTTTCAGGCACTCTGCTCCATATTCGTTCCACCCTGGGACGATTACAAACTGGTATTCGTCCCACCCCGGGATGATTAGCAGTATTCACTCCAAGGTGGGGCGAATAGCAGGTTTGATGGGAAAAAGGTCAAACCTTGACAAATGGCAGCTCAGATCCGCCACTCAACTCCACCTTCAATGCATGGGAGTGTGAGTGAGCATTTTTGAGCTCAAAGAGGCAGTCATAGAGGCAGTCATGGAGCCCTTGATCAAGGAGGAATCTTCTCTCCCCTGACAAGGCATGATGGCCAAGTGGTGCCTCTACATGCTCATTCACAAGAGACCCTCAGGTCTATAAAATGGTGAGTCTTCTCACCCCAAAAAAGGATAGAGCAGGAGCATTTGGAGCAACGGAGTGCTACCGAATTACATCCTCACCCATCACTTGTGCTTCTTACATCCTTGATCTCTCTTTTGGAAGGGAGGTTATTGGGTGATCATTGGAAGCACAATCCGGACCTAAAACCCAAAAATTTTGCCATAATATCCCACCCAATTTTTTGACACAACCCCCTAGGAGGTTTTGGACCCATCCCAAGTGGATTGGTGCCAAAACCAAGCCCCAAACGGTGGGCGTCCTGCCCTCGGGTGCCCCCCACACTGCTGCAGTCCTAATCGCCCCACCCCAGAGTGATTAGAAATCTGTAGTATATTTATTTACTTTTTCATTTGCATTTCATTTTAGGTCACTCATATAGGCTGCCATTCAAATTTCATGTCATTCTGATGAATATTGGCTGTGTTTTCAGTGTTTTTCGCTTTCATTAACATACAGGGAGCATCATCGGATACAGGGTGATCGAGGCAGAATTTGCAAAATCCGACCTTTTGGGTCATCTCAAAATGCCCCATTTTTCCTAACCCCAACTTTGCAGGTGTTTTGGAGGCCCCTGGATGGGACATTTAGGAGGTCACTTTCTGACATTTTGTGATAGTCCTAATCATCCCACCCCGGAGTGATTAGAAATATGTGGTAGATTTCTTGATTGTTCCTTTTGGAGTGTGTTCTTGGTAATATTTGCATGCCTCTGTCCAAATTTTAGCTCATTCTGATATGTTTTGATTATAGTTTTAATTATTTCATGCATGCATTAATCGGAGGCCTTGGGGATCGCATGTTTCCCTCCATCCGTAGGTGCTTTTAATCGTTTGCTATTTTTTTGAACGTAGGATCTCGACACCGGAGGGGCAGCAAGGAAGCACAGATGCATTCACGCAAGTGGTGGTGATTTTTGGTCTACCCATTTCAAATGTGGGCACGCAAAAGAAGGGGAGCGTACCATCCGTGGTGTGACAAAACTATGTCTAACGCTCCTAGCCCCTGAAAAGGGAGGAGACGTATTGTAACCTGATCTCAAAGAGAAAATTAATAAAATAAAGGGCTGAACTTTACATTTTCTTTACATCTCATTTCATTTCACTTGTTTTCTCCTTTTCATACATCTTCTTTGGTAGGACTTAGTGTTATGTTTTGCTTTTGTTTGCATCTCACCTGGTACACCATTTTGCTTTCGTATCCTCATGCTTTCGCTATAAGCAGTGAAAAAATTCTACATAACAATGGATTAGGATAAAAAAATTGACTATGTATAACTCATGGGCAAAACATTTTTGGTCATGATATCATCATAAGAAACAAAAATAAATCCTTACAAACAGAATATTTACCTAACAAAAAACCTAGATGGTGGATATCAACAAAAGCAAAATGCCAAGGGTGGAAAGGTGTTGCGATTTTGTGACCTGTTGCTTCATCGTGGCAAAGGGTTGTAAGGTGTCATGATTTCATGACATGTTGCTTTATCACGGTCAAAAGAAAAAAAGTGTCACGATTTTGCAACATGTTGCTTCGTCGTGGCCAAGGGTGGAAAGGTGTCACGATTTCGCGACATGTTGCTTCATCGCGGCCAAGGTTGAAAAGTTGTCGTGATTTTGCAACATGTTGCTTCATCACAGCAAAGTGAGGAATGGTGTCGTGATTTCACAACATGTTGCATCATCACGGCCAAAGGAGAAAAAGTGTCGTGATATCACAACATGTTGCATCGTCACGACCAAAGGAGAAAAAGTTTCGTGATATCGCGACATGTTGCATCGCCATGGCCAAAGGAGAAAAAGTGTCGCGATTTCACGACATGTTGCTTCGGCAAGGCCAAAGGAGAAAAAGTGTCATGATATCATGACATGTTGCATCACCCCGACCAAGGGAGAAAAAGTGTCGCAATTTCGCGACATGTTGCTTCATCGCGGCCAAAGGAAGAAAAAGTGTCGTGATATCGCGACATGTTCCATTTTCGTGGACAAAGGAGAAAAGTGTCGCGATATCGCAACATGTTGCATTTTCATGGTCAAAGAAGAAAAGTGTCACGATATCATGACATGTGGCATTTTCGTTGCCAAAGGAGAAAAGTGTCGCGATATCATGACATGTTTCATTTTCGCGGCCAAAGGAGAAAAGTGTCACGATATCGCCACATGTTGCATTTTCGTGGCCAAAGGAGAAAAGTGTCACGATTTCGTGACATGTTGCATTTTTGCAGCCAAAGGAGAAGAAGGAAAGAGGGTTGCAATTTCGTGACTAGTTGCATGAACTGATCATGTCGATCCCCCTGTTAGCTAGTTAATGGTTCAAGAGATTTGGCTCCATTGCAAATATTATTTTACTATTGTAAGCATGTGTTCTCTCTAATTTCTGCTGGGAAGTGTCTCTTCCCAAATTGTAATTGTTCTTTTTTTTAATACAAGTTTTTTCAAAATTTTCAAAAAAAAACAAAAGTAGAAGAATGAATCTAATATCCAATATTTTTCTTAAAGGAAGAATGAAAATATTGGTTAAAGAAATAACTTGATATTTGATTGAATAAGATTTTAAAGAGGTAAATATTAGTGTTTTGAAACTCACAGGTTACTAGCGGGTGAGGGAGAAAAAACTTGGGCTGATTAATTTGTCGAATCGTGGTGAGTTACTCATCCATTATTCACTAAGTACTCATATATTGAAAGCACGAGGATACGGAAGCAAAAAGGAAAGCGAATATGCGAAATGCAAACAAAAACCGAACTTAGCGCTAAATCCTAGAAACTTGAAAGTGCATGAAAAGAGGGAAAAGCATGAGTGAATAAAAATGAAACAAATGTGAATAAAGAAGACAGCCCTTTTTATTGATATGTTTCAAACTCGGTTACAATGCGCATCCTCCCCTTCCAAGGGCTAGGAGCGTTTAAGCGTGCATTCTCGTTACATCCATGGGTGCCTTTCCTTCTTCCGCGTGCCCACATGTAAAATGGGCGGACCAAACATCATCGCCACTTGCGTTGATGAGTCTTGACTCCTCGCTGCTCCTCCGATGTCCAAACCCTATGTTCAAAGGAACAAGAAACGGTCAGTAGCACCTGCGGATGAAACAAAGCATGCAATCCCCAAGCCTACGATAAGTGAATGAGAAAAATGAATTAAACTATGACTAAAACAAGTCCAAATGCTCTGAAAATTTGACAGGGGCATCAAGACACCACCAGGAAGGCCCTACAAAAATAATAGTTAGGAAATTCCTCACCGATTTGAATTCGCTCCGGGGTGGGACGAATTCACCTACAACAAAATGCCGAAAAGGTACTGTCCCAATGTCCTGCCTAGGAAGCTCCAAAAGACCTGCAAACTTGGGGTTAGCTAATTGGGGGCATTTTGGGAAGACCTAGATGGTCAGATTTTCCCAATTTGGCCTCCATCAATGGGAATTTAATGATGCTACCTGTAGATTAGTGAAAGTGAGCAAAGATAGAAATATGATCAAAATTGTTCAAAACGAGACGAAATTTAAATGACAACCTATCTAAGCATCATAGAATTGAATGCAAAAATGAAAGAAATCAAGTCTACCATGGAATTCCCATCACTCCGAAAGGGGGCGATTAGGACTGTGGCAATGTGGGAGGGGGCGCCCATGGGGCAGGCCGCCTACCGTTTGAGGCTTGATTTCGGCACCAATCCACTTGGGATGGGTCCAAAACCTCTTGTGTGGTATTGTCAAAAAATTTGGTGGGATATTGTGGCCAAATGTTAGGTTTTGGGCTCGATATTCATCCTCCCAATAGTCACCCAATGACCTCCCCTCTAAAGGAGATCAAGGATGTGAAAGGCACAAATCCAAAAGGTGTGAGGTATGTAAATAAAATGACAACACTTCATTGCTCTAAAATGCTCCTTCTCTATATATTTTGGGGTGAGGAAACTCACCAATTTATAGACCTGGAGGTCTCTTGAAATGGGCATGCAGAGGCGCCACTTGGCAATCATGCCTTCCCAGGGGGAAGGAGATTCCTCCCTGAATTGGGACTTCATGACTGACCTTGCAAATGCCTCTAATGCTCGAAAACGCTCACCCATACTCCCATGCGATGAAGGAAGCGTTGAGTGGCGGATCTGAGCTGCCATTTGTCAAGATTTGACTTTTTGCCCATCAAACCTGCAATTCGCCCCACCCTGGAGCGAATTCAGAATTCATCCCTGGGTGGGGCGAATCCTAGTTTGAATTCGTTCCAGGGTGGAACGGATATTGAGCAAAGTGCCTGAAGGTGCCAAATTGATCTCTGACCTTCCAAAACTATTGTGAGAGTGGTTAGGACCATTGTTTGACCTCTGGGGGCTACCCTTGGGGCTGTGTGTGTCAAAGCGATCAGTGTTTGCAGTCACATAATCGGATTGGTGTTGTTTTGGTGTCTACAGATGCCCCTTTTTGGGATGCGTTGTGCATGGCACAACACTGAGCAAAAATAGATAACCAAAGCACTAATGATTAGGGTTTCTCAGTAACCTAACCAAATTTTGATGCCCCAAGTATGGAAAGGGCATGCATTCTTGAATCCTTGCTTTCGACGAGCGAAGGAACTCAATTCAAGTGTTAACCTTTTTCGGTGAGGTGTTACTTGATCTTGGACATTGATCGGTCATGAATAGGCAAAGGGCGCAACCTTTTGTCTGTGAGAACCTTGAGTTCATGATTCATGAAATGCCAAGTGATTTGATCAGGTTGTGATTATTGCTTGTTTACTGCCCCAAGTAGGAGCGTAATTGTCTTTGTCAATGATTCTTTGAATGCATGTCGTTTTCCTTAATTGGGTGTGTATTTGTTGATTGGTGACTAAGTGTGACTACCCCCTCAAGCGACGAATCGATGAGGGAATGACCTTCATGAGAAAAGTGACGAGTCGCTTGACCCAAGATGACTTGTGTGAGGGTGCCCTTAGATGTTTTAGCGTTAAGCGTGTGCAGTTTTTCGACATTTAGACCTATTTTTGGTGGGTGTTAACCCTTTTTGTGACGCATTTTGGAGCTGAAATTGGTAGAAATCCATCCTCCCGTGGAGCGGTCCGGCTATGGTAGCCTTCTTAGGGAGTAGGATAGTGACAATTTTTAACCCCAACATCTATTTTGGATGCCAAGAATGTCAGGTGCAAAGGCACCTTCGTTCGGCAATGTTATTACTATTTTTGGGTGGGTTTTGACCCTTTTGTTGACGCCGTTTAGGGATGAAATTCTTGAAAATCCGTCTTCCCATGGAGCGGTCCGGATATGGTAGCCTTCTTAGGGAATAGGATAGCGAGGATTTGTGACCCCGACATCTATTTTGCATGCCCGGAATGTCAAGTGCCAAAGCACTCTCATCGGGCAAGTTTATTAGCTTTTTTGGTGCATTTTTGTTCAATTTTTGTTGTTTTTTGAAATTTTTGCCCTGAATTCATTCCGGGGTGGGACGAATACCAGCTTAGTATTCGTCCCAAGGTGGGATGAGTGCTAACCAGAGTGCTCATCCTAGGGAGGAATGAATATAAGCTCAAAAGGCCTATTTAAAGGCCAAAACTAGGGTTTGGGCTCATTTGTAGTCGAATTTTCTTACGATTTGGAGCTCTGGGGAGGAGGAGGTTAATTCTACGAAGCGAAGCACTGCCAAATTTCTCTCGACATCATGAGTGCACAAACCGGATCGAGCGACGGAGCCGAAGCGAGACCAATAAGTGCTCCTTAGCGTTATTGCTTTTGTTTGTTATGTGTTTTAAAACTACAAGTTATTTGTTTGTTTTTCTTTGTTTATGTTGCTTTTCAAAATTAAAATTGAAACCCTAAAACTGAGCTGAACACAAACCAAGATTTAGCTTAAAACTGAACGAAAAACGTAGTTAAAACCTAGGTGAAATTTTTTTTATTTGTATTTTAACTAAAACCCTAGGATAAACGGAACGTAAAACCCTAGTTTTTTAGGTTGAGCTTGTCAGTTTTAAAACGTAGGTGAAAACCCTAGGTTAAAAAATTGTTATTTTAATTTTGTTTTGTTTGTGTAGACTTTGTCAATTTTAAACTTAGAATACAGAAACCCTAAGACTGACAACTGTAGTTAAAAAGTTTTTTTTTGTGTTTTTATGTTGTTGTCAGTTTTAAACTTAGAGTATAGAAACCCTAAGACTGACAAACTATTTTTGTGAAAATGTTTTTGTGTTTTTATGCTATTGTCAGTTTTAAACTTAGAGTACAGAACCCTAAGACTGACAACTGTATTTGCTAAATTGTTTTTGTATTTATTTTTATTTTTTGTGAATTTTGTTGTTTTTGAGTTGTACGTTGGTAGGCAGTGTTGTATATTCATGTTATTGTGTTGTACAATTTTTTTTTTATTTTTTCATGATTTTAATGTTTTTGTGTTGTTTTCTTTTGTAGGTTGTGAAGAGCCGGTATCGTGTACCTACTACTTTTGTTGAAGCATGGGGGGCACTAACTATGGCTGACTGGGAGTGGCTTGATGCCCTTGGGCTCAAGCAGGTGGCTCGACTGGAGCCTGTGGTCGGGGATCGGGCCTATCTGATGGCCCTGATCAACCTATGGGATCCCCAGACCAACACCTTCCATCTCCCAATAGGGGAGATGATAGTGACCTTGGAGGATGTCTATCGACTTCTATGGATTTTGATAGATGGACTACCGATCAGAACGTCACCGCGTGATCAGCGGATAGCTATACTGATACGATGCTTCAGGCATGGGGAGGAGCTGGGTGTGGAGAGCCCAGTGGAGAGGGCAGAGGGTGACTACTAGATTGGTGGGATTCTGGTCCGATGGTGGCTTGAGAGAGGGGTGTTGGGAGTGAGGCACGCAGTACTCATGGGCCTCATTTCCAACATGCTGCTACCTGACTCATCAGGTGTGAGGTTCCCATGGAACCTGCTGGATGTGGTCTAGTGGCTGGTAGAGTGCTCGACGGAGGCACCGCTGATCATGAGGTGGGGACAGACATTGCTGGCACAGCTCTATGGTGAGTTGTACGAGGTCCGCTACCGAAGGTAAAAGGGGATTAGCTGCAGCTATCTATTGTAGAGCTGGGCTTGGCAACACATAGCGGTGGAGAGGCCAGCCGGGTTACCATGGATGACTCGAACAGAGATGGAGGATAAGGATATAGGCTATGCAGCTTTGTGGTGGTGGTCTGAGGAGCAGGGACAGAGTCGATGGTGGGCAGGTGTCGTAGGGCACTATGTCGATGCCCTCGCTCGGCTGACTCCAGGGGAGGTGTTCTGGTGCCCTTATCGGGACTGTCCAGCCTGGTCAGAGGCTGGAGAGTGGCTCCGATGGGTACGCAGGGAGCGGTGGCTGATTGGGCGGCATGGGACCGAGCATGAGTTCTTCCCTTACAGTCGGGTGACATGATAGTTTGGGGTGTGCCAGGGGTTTCCTGGTGAGCCCGTGGTCTATCGACGTCGGGGGGACGAGAGGACTCTAGATCGATCGGTCATCGCGCCACTAGGTGAGGATTCAGATGCGGTGATCGATGTCCCAGACATGGATGACGTCGGGACTACCGTAGAGTATGACCAGTGGTGGGTACTACGATGATGGCGGGGAGAGGGGCCACTGGGAGGCACGAAGGTGATAGCAATAGGCGGGGAGGGTGCCGAGGCACCAAGAGATGATTGGGGAGCTCCTCGGGAGGATGCAGACATGGTGGAGGTGGAGGATGAGGATGTGGATTTGGGGGTTCTGGATCAGCCAGAGATGCAGGACATCACGGAGCAGTGGGAGCCAGAGCAGGCTACTATTCTAGAGATGCCCATGCCTCAGGCGAAAGCGGAGGACACGGAGTCTGGGCTACGTGTTGAGATTGCATGGTTGGAGGGGTTGCTATGGAGGCGCGATGAGGAGCTAGGGGACGTGCTGTAGGAGAGGGATCTCCTGCGCATGTAGCTAGCAGAGAAAGAGAATGCATTGGCTGCCTACCACCGATAGGATGGGGGTATTGATGTTGCATGGGAGAGGGATCTCCTACGGATGCAACTGGCAGAGAGGGATAGGGCTTTGGTGCAGTGCGAGGAGAACTTGGTGATGTATCGCTAGCGGGAGATGGACTCGGTGCGGCAGCGGTTGGAGCTGGAGGTAGAGATTAGCCACCTTGGTGGGCGGGTCCCTACGTTCAACGAAGGTGGATCATCACACCGCTCGAGAGGGAGTGAGACTGAGCAGTCAACATCCTCTCGACGCAGGCAACTAGATGAGGGGGGGCAAGTAGGCATGATGCGGGGGCTAGTAGCAACCGCCCTGAGGGGTCTCATAGGACCCACACCATGGGGGGTAGTTCCCGTCGCATCGATCCTGCATGATCATGGTGGCCGACGCCCTAGGCTTGGGGGTTTTTGAGCTTTTGGATTTTGTTGCGGGGTCACAGGACCGGTTCATTGTAGCTTGTGGGCATTTTTGATGATATATACAGATGACTTTATTTTGTTTATGCGAGTGATGATTTGATTTTATGCATGATGAGTGATGAGTATGGATGTATGCATGTTAATTTATTTTTATGGATGCATATGTTATGATGAATGCAAATGTTTTTGATTTATATGTGATATGCAAAATGGAATGGATGAATTGAATTTGTGTTGTTTGGCGAGGGCACCATAGACTATTTAGACCTTTGTGGTTTTTCTTTTTTTTTTTGGCGATTGTTGATGGCAATGCGAGGATGAAAGATAGCGCAGTTGGTTTAGAAATGTAGCTAAGGTTTTCTGAGACTCAGATGGTTTTAACTAACTAGCCACGATTGTACTTTATCTTACAAGACTTTTGGACAAGGTATGAATCGGACTTGTCTTTGACCAAGTTATTTCACATCCCTATGTGTGCAATTGAGTTCGTTTATGTGGTATTTGTCAGGATACCTCCAGTGCCAGATAGGCTATCAACCAAACCTGTACTGAGGATCACCTAATTAGCTCCACTAACTCCTTTGTTGTATTTAGTTAGATTAATCTGTGGTGCTATCTAGGATACCATAAGCTAGCTCATCCACATGCAAAAATTGATCTATACATGAGTTAATGTGATAGATATATCATCATGCGAGAGGTTTACCACCAGTGACCGATAGGCTATCCACCAAACTAGTACTGAGGTTTGCCTCATGACCTATCGAAATGCTGAGAGTTCCAGGGATTCAAGTTCGACTCCCTTATTTTCTTCAATTGTATTGGGATACTTGCTCTTTTGTAGTGATAAAAATCACTATTTATTTTAATATATTCTTTTTTTTTTGAGCAAGGGATTTGAATTTCGAGTGATGAGAATCACTATTGTATGTGCCTTTTGATGTATGCACTTTGGTGGTGATGTCAAATTTTTGGAGTTTTGACTTTTTGCAAAATTTTATGATGTTTGCAACTTTTGAGAACTTGGGATTCTTGGGGAATTGGGTAGGGAGGATGCTTGTCCTTTTGCCAACTCTCAGCATTCTTGGGGTCATTCGCATAGGGGGATGAGCAAGATAACCGTTTCGCTTATGGTGACTTGGATTGTTGTGCAGGTTTCATCTTTCATTCACACAACTTGGGAATTTTTATGTGTTTTAATTTGTTTTGGGATGCTACGTAACAAGGTGTGATCCAAGTAGAACTCTACCTTCGTAAAATTTGTCTGACTTGGTACAGTACGTGGCTAGAAAGCTATATAATGACTGAAGGACGAAAACTCTTGATACATTAGAAGACCACTGACTCTGGTATGGTAAGAAGAAGTGAATGGCATTTTTGTTTGATGGACTACTTATAAAATGGAGAAATGTGGAACAAGATGGATTGGCGGAGTAATTATAGTCTATGGTGCCTTTGACCTGTATGACCACAAATGTGCAATGTATGGATGTGATGCTTAATGCAGCTACATATTTTTGTGTTTTTGATGGATTGATTTTTTTGTGAATATGAAGATGAGATGTGAGAAGAGCTCTTTATTGGTGTGATGAGTTTGAGCATGCCTAGAAATGAGATGCAAATTTTTGTTATTTTTGATGATTTTACTGTTTTTGAATTTTCTTATTTTTGACCAAGTGGTAATGGGGCATTTTGAGATTGACCAAGCGATTGTGGGAATCCTTGGAGCATTTTGGGATTGACCAAGTGATTGTAGGAATCCTTGGAGCATTTTTGGGATTGACCAAGCGATTGTAGGAATCCTTGGAGCATTTTGGGATTGACCAAGCGATTGTAGGAATCCTTGGAGCCTTTTGGGATTGACCAAGCAATTGTAGGAATCCTTGGAGCATTTTGGGATTGACCAAGTGATTGTAGGAATCCTTGGAGCATTTTGGGATTGACCAAGTGATTGTAGGAATCCTTGGAGCATTTTGGGATTGACCAAGTGATTGTAGGAATCCTTGGAGCATTTTGGGATTGACCAAGCGATTGTAGGAATCCTTGGAGCATTTTTTGGGATATGGCTACTCTTAGATATGGAATGGTCACAAATGACTGATGTTCAAGGGTTCTAGTTCCTTGATTCCATCAAGAGAGGCTAGCCGGTATGTCTCGGGTCCTATTTTGCTATCAATTACATATGGACCTAACCAATTTGCCATGAACTTGTCCCTTAGATGGGATGACAAACTAGAGTTCTGTTGGTTTTCCTTCAAGACCAAGTCACCAACCCGAAAGTCCCTCAGGTGAACTTTCATGTTGTAAGCTTTCTTAAGTCGCTCTTGATAGATACGTAAATGCTCGAGAGCATTAATGCATCGTTCATCAAGCAACGTAAGCTGGTCTAACCGGGCTTGCCACGTAGTGTCATCATCGATGAACTCTTGCATTGATATGCACAGGGAAGGAATTTCCAACTCGAGAGGCATGACTGCCTCGGAGCCATACACGAGCAAAAATGGAGTTGCCCTAGTGGGCGTCCGAATGCTAGTGCGATAAGCCCATAGGGCAAGTGGGATTTGGATGTGCCAATCCTTATGATTGTCTATGACTATCTTTTTAAGGATGGCAACTAGCATTTTGTTTGACGCCTCTGCTTGCCCATTTGCCTGTGGATAATAGGGTGTCAAAAAACTATGCTGAATTTTGTACTTTGTGGTCAAAGCACGCACATCTTTGTTCTTGAATGACGTCCCATTATCCGAGATTATTTTGGATGGAATACCAAAATGACATGATGTTATGCAAAATGAACTCCACAATGTGGGGTCCTATCGTAGAGGTAAGCTAAACTGCTTCCACCCACTTGGTGAAATACTCTGTGGCCATTATGATAAACATGTGATGACCTGACAACATAGGGGAGATATTTCCGATTAGATCTAAGCCCCACTACGAAAATGGCCAAGCTGATTGGACCATCTACAAGGCCTGGGAAGGTACGTGTGTCAAATTAGCATGGTGTTGACACTTCACGCACTTCCTTACATATGCGCAACAATCTCGCTCTAAATATGGCCAATAATAGCCCATGCAAAGAATGCACTTTGCGATGGCCATACCACTGAAGTGGCCACCACACGTACCATCGTGCGCTTGGGTGATCGCCCAAGTGGACTCTTGCTGGTCCAAGCAATGAAGGAGGATTCCTTCATAGCTACGACGGTACAAAATGTCTCCTAACAAGACATACTTAGCCACTTTCTGCTTGAATGCTCATTTTGTGGCATGCGTCAATCCAAGTGGGAGATTACCTAACTTGAGGTAGTCCCTTACGGGTGAATACCAATCCTGCTGATCGAAAGCCTCGATGGTATGAACAACCAATCCCTCTTGAAGTTCATCCCTAGCAAATGTTGAGCGGGAGAGAACTTGTAAGAATAGCGTTGTGTTGCTATTAATGGGAGTAGGGGAGAACAAGGACCCCTAGTTGGCATGTTTCAGATGATCATGGATTCAAGAGAACTTATCCGAGGATGGTTCAATCTGGATCATGTGGATTCCTGGTGTCAAGTCAGAGCTTGCACGCTCCATCATGGATTGTGATAGTTTTTTGACTTGAATGGTTGTCATATCACTAGAAAGGTCTTACGGGATTAGTGACCCCAAGGAGGCCATAGTGTCCGCAAAATGATTCGATGACCGAGGGAGTGCCTCGATGTCATACCACTCAAGCTTCGCCAGGAATTTATCCACAAGGGCTTTGTAAGCCTGTAGAACTGGGCATTTGCATTGGAATACCCCTTTGAATTGGTTGACAATTAACAGTGAATCACCAAAGATGTTCAGTTATTTGATGTTCATGGTGATTGTTGTCTGAAGACCTATGAGCAAGGCTTCATACTCTACATTATTTTTGGTGCACCATGATCACCACTGAAAGCACGAGGATACGGAAGCAAAAAGGAAAGCGAATATGCGAAATGCAAACAAAAACCGGACTCAGCGCTAAATCCTAGAAACTTGAAAGTGCATGAAAAGAGGGAAAAGCATGAGTGAATCAAAATGAAACAAATGTGAATAAAGAAGACAGCCCTTTTTATTGATATGTTTCAAACTCGGTTACAATGCACATCCTCCCATTCCAAGGGCTAGGAGCATTTAAGCATGTGTTCTTGTTACATCCATGGGTGCCTTTCCTTCTTTCGCGTGCCCACATGTAAAATGGGTGGACCAAACATCGTCACCACTTGCATTGATGAGTCTTGACTCCTCGCTGCTCCTTCGATGTCCAAACCTTGCATTCAAAGGAACAAGAAATGGTCAGTAGCACCTGCGGATGAAACAAAGCATGCAATCCCCAAGCCTATGATAAGTGAATGAGAAAAATGAATTAAACTATGACTAAAACAAGTCCAAATGCTCTAAAAATTTGATAGGGGCATCAAGACACCACCAGGAAGGCCCTACAAAAAGAACAAATAGCTTAAAAGGAATTCCTCACCGATTTGAATTCGCTCCGGGGTGGGACGAATTCACCTACAACAAAATGCCGAAAAGGTACTGTCCCAATGTCCTACCTAGGAAGCTCCAAAAGACCTGAAAACTTGGGGTTAGCTAATTGGGGACATTTTGGGAAGACCCAGATGGTCATATTTTCCTGATTTGGCCTCCATCAATGGGAATTTAATGATGCTACCTATAGATTAGTGAAAGCGAGCAAAGATAGAAATATGATCAAAATTGTTCAAAACGAGACGAAATTTAAATGACAACCTATCTAAGCATCATAGAATTGAATGTAAAAATTAAAGAAAGCAAGTCTACCATGGAATTCCCATCGCTCCGAAAGGGGGCGATTAGGACTGTGGCAGTGTGGGAGGGGGCACCCATGGGGTAGGCCGCCCATCGTTTGAGGCTTGATTTTGGCACCAATCCACTTGGGATGGGTCCAAAACCTCTTGTGTGGTATTTTTGGCAAATTTGGTGGGATATTGTGGCCAAATATCAGGTTTTGGGCTCAATATTCATCCTCCCAATAGTCACCCAATGACCTCCCCTCTAAAGGAGATCAAGGATGTGAAAGGCACAAATCCAAAAGGTGTGAGGTATGTAAATAAAATGACAGCACTTCATTGCTCTAAAATGCTCCTTCTCTCTATTTTGGGGTGAGGAAACTCACCAATTTATAGACCTGGAGGTCTCTTGAAATGGGCATGCAGAGGCGCCACTTGGCAATCATGCCTTCCTAGGGGGAAGGAGATTCCTCCCTAAATTGGGACTTCATGACTGACCTTGCAAATGCCTCTAACGCTCAAAAACACTCACCCATACTCCCATGCGATGAAGGAAGTGTTGAGTGGCAGATCTGAGCTACCATTTGTCAAGATTTGACTTTTTTCTCATCAAACCTGCAATTCGCCCCACCCTGGAGCGAATTCAAAATTCATCCCTGGGTGGGGTGAATCCTAGTTTGAATTCGTTCTAGGGTGGAACGGATATTGAGCAAAGTTCCTGAAGGTGCCAAATTGATCTTTGACCTTCCAAAACTACTGTGAGAGTGGTTAGGACCACTGTTTGACCTCTGGGGGCTGCCCTTGGGGCTGTGTGTGTCAAAGCGATCAGTGTTTGCAGTCACATAATCGGATTGGTGCTGTTTTGGTGTCTACAACTATTACTTGCCGAGACTCATACAAAGAGAGGCAGGGGCTGAGATAGGGGAAGCATATGAAATATAGGATGCATGACCGACACCGATGCAAGGTAGATATAATGAAGAGGTAGGGGAGGGATCGAGGCAGACATAAAAATAAATTTTAATTAAATATTTTTAAAGTATTATTGTAATCACTACATTTGCACCATCGAAACTGTATATAGCAATTTTTTTTATCTCTGTAATTTTGGCTTGTGATTTGGAGATGAACAAGACACAACTATGAAATACTGATCATTTATATTTTTTTCGCTTCCACTAGCTTGGCGTTCTATATCTAAATCAAATAAAAATTAGGTCAACAACTCTAAGAAGGATATATTAGAAAGCAATAAAAAAGAACATAAGTTGTATGCATTTAACATTACCAAGATGAAGAGGGAGAGATGCTGACCTTCATAGGCTGATGCTATTTGGTGTGAGATATTTGAGCTCCAAAATACAAAGGCCCTGCACCAGTTGTAACCATGATTTATACACAGACTGACTCAAAATCAACACAGAAACAAAAACAAAAACTTTACTAAAGCCAAAATTGATTGGACCTCGTAATCCTTCAGATGCTTAAGACATTACCCTTAACTCTTAATGATACACCAATTGAACACACTTATCTCCACCTCTTCGTATGCCAATTCAAAGGATTCGAAGGGCCGAGGTTAGGTGCGAAATTATGTGGAAATGCTAATTTCTATAAGGCTGAGATTAAAAAGGTATGAGGAACTAAGAATATAAAGGTGTAAATGGGATAATTTCTATAAAGCTGAGATTAAAAAGGTGTGTCATATCTATTTTAGAATGTTCCCCAAGCTAAACGACGATCTTATGTGTCTCCTTCCAATGCCAAGGACACAGGATCGAGCATCTTAATGTTGTGGTGACTTACGTTATAAAATTATTTGTTTTGTTTTTTTAATTTATTCATTGTTTTTTTCCCATAATTTTTTAGTTTTTGCCGAGTTTATCACGAGTTTTCGAGAACTCGCGAAAATTAGGCTCTGAAAATTAGGCTTCCCATTTTATAACAAGTTGCGAGTTTCTAAACATTGGTAAACATCATCATAAAATTTGAATCACACTATCCAAATTATTTCTCATTTCATTTTTTAAGATAGTGGATGTTAGCAATGAAGCAATAAAAACTTGAAAACAAACTATTTCCCAGTTCATTTCTAAGATAGTTGATGTTCGCAATGAAGCAAGAGAACAAAAAATAAAGACTAAAATTACTTCTTTTAGGTGGAATCAATTCTATAAAACTTGTATGGTCCCAAAAGTATTGTATGGATGCAAAAGCACTATACACTCACAAAAATATCATATATCTAAAAGAACAATATAAATGCTCATCCATACAAACAATGTAATTAAAAAAACAATGTAATTTAAAAAAAAAAATTATTTAGAGGTATGGAATTTAAAGACTTATCTATGTGAAAACCTTTAGATCTTAGGAAATTCTTGATTTAAAAAATGCAAATGTAGATAGTCACAAAATATATGTAGAATAAAAAGGAATAGAAATTTTATCAACATTTATATAATATTTTAAATGTTATTATCATTTATGTAATCCTTTTAAAATTAACTATCAATAAAAATCTAAGGTTTCAAAATTATAGATTTGGCCTTATAAGTATGGCATGAAGTTATGGGTTAACTACTTAATGAAACACTAGACTCTAAAATTTAAAATTTAAACCTCAACTATGATGGGACCATTCAAATCCTTATATTTTATACGTTTGTGAATATTGGTTTATCTTTTTATTTCACCCTTTACAAATTTGCACATGGTTTTAAGGGTTGCGGTTGTAAATATTATAAGTTTGTATATGGTTTTAACGGCTGCTGTTAAATATTATAGGTTTTAATATTTCACCCTTCATAAAATTGTACATGGTTTTAAAGGTTTTAATATTTCACCCTTCATAAATTTGTACATGGTTTTAAAGGTTTTAATATTTCACCCTTCATAAATTTGTACATGGTTTTAACAATTGTTGTTGTAAATATTATATGTTTGTATTGTTGCCATTGTTGCCATTCTAAATATTATAGGTTTTAATAGAAACATTGTGTAATTCGATGGATTTATTTTTATTTAGAAAAATATTTAAAGTAATTATCAAATTTAAGGACTTATTCTGGGATCTATGGATTAATAAATAGCTTACATATGTAACAACATTTTAAGATAATTTTGTAAAGTAGAAAGATCAGATGTAGAAGTTAGTTTGTGTTTGTCACGAATCTGCCTAGTCATATGAAATACGCCCTAGACCCAGAAAACATTGAAAGTCCAAGAGAAAGAGAAGTCTCCTAGACCAATCTCCAGAGAGGGCTGGCTCCCAAACTAATCTAAAACTGGTTTTAAGATAAGGGTGTGGGAAAGAAATGGAAAATTCAAAAAGAAATGGAAATAACATAAAGAGGTGGAAATATGACCGAAGCCGATAGTTGATAGGGATAATAACCTTAGACATCAAATAACCTAACTAAATCCTAAATATAAGCATCAACTGATTCTTAGAATGCATATACAGAAATTTGATCAAACATTGACCATAAATTTGCCTTCAATTATACTTCAAACATTCAAATGAAAACATAGCCAAATTCAGAACAACAGAATTCAACTAAAACTTTAGCACTTGACAAAATAGAAGTGAATTACAGAAAGCATCACATGAACAACAGCTTGGATTACCAACTCAAAAGACACTAAGAATAGAGCAAAATGCACTTAGGATTTCTACTTCAATTTTTGCAAGAAGGTCCTCCCCTTTTCTTGAGATTTACATTGGTATTTATAGAGGCCTTCCCTCTCCCTTTCGGATCACAACATTTAAAACATAAAATAAATTTTTAAGAGGAGGTCCACAAAACATGCACATGAAAAGAGAGAACCATCTCCCTTGGATAAATCACATTCCTGCTTTTATGGATCAAAATTAAAAATCGAATGGAAACAAGGGACCGAATTTTTCCATTAAATGACCATTCACGAAGTAGGATTGAAGCTTTAGGATATCAAGAACAAAGCTTTTAATACTGGAGGCATCTTTAATTTTAGTGGCTTCGAGAACAAACTGATTCAACACATTCTCCCATCTTGTTCACATAGGTAAATAGCAAAATATTTAATCTTGGAGCCACTTTGACCTTGATCTCAAAATTAGTTGGAGAGATTTTAATTAATTTGTTTGATCCTTATCTTCTTCTCACGTTCTCCTATGCAATATTGAAGGAAAATGCAAAAATAATTTTATCGAGCCTTTGTTATTGCTTCTGTCGTGAAAATGTGACAGGTCACGAAAATGCGACATGTCGCTATATCGCGACATTTTCAACTTACTACTTTTTCCTTTTGCCACCAATAATGAAAATGAGACATGTCATGAAAATGTGACGTCACAAAATCGTGACATGTTTCTACCACTTTGTCCTTCTGTTGCCTATCGTTGTGAAAACAAGACATGCCACGAAATCACAACATCCTCCTCTCTGTTGGCTCTTCTCTTCTTGCAAGTCACGAAATCATGACAATCTGCCTTCATTTGGCTTTCTCCTTCTCACCTCGTGAAAATGCAACATGTCACAAAATCGTGACATCTGCCTTCATTTTGCTATCTTTCCACAACATGTTGCAAAATTGTGACATCTTCCTCTATCTGGCTTTGTTCGCTGCTCTTTGTCGTGAAAATGTACCATGTCACGAAATCATGACAATTTTTTGTGGTGATCCCCTTTGCTACTGAATGTCACGATATCATGACATTTTCCTATCACTTTGCTTAGTTGCCACTGCAAGTCATGAAAATGCGACATGTTGTGAAATCACGACAACTTTCACTTTACTGCTCCCTCACCACAACAAGTCATGAAAATGTGACATGTTGCGATGTCATGATAATTTTTCCATTACTACTACCTTTGCTATTTCCTAGTGTGAAAACATGATAGGTCGTGAAAATGCAACATGTCACGATATCGTGACATTTTCTATGCTTGCACTTTTTAGCTTTGGATCCCGCGAAACCACAACAGGTCACAAAAATGCGACATGTCGTGATATCGTGACAACTTCTATGCTTAGCTTTTTTTTGGTATGGACACCATGAAAATGTGATAGGTCACAAAAATGCGACATGTCGTGATATCACAACAGTTTTCACTTACTTTGCTTTGGCACAAAACTTAGTTATTTTGCATGAACAACAACAACGAAAAAAACAAAAAATGTGGCAAAAATGCCAACATTTTTGGCGTCTCACGGGGTATATAGTTCTACTGTATACACGAACCTCAGGCCTTTATCCATTGGGCAATAGAGTCAAGAAATTAGAGGGGCAGAAGAAGTGAGTACTGGTTGAGGCTAGACGTTTCTACGGGTTGCTGCAACAAGATCTTGCTGGTACTTAAAACAAGACTTTCAACAAAAATTTGTGGAATAGCAGAACTTCCCTTATTATTTTAACTACTGCATTTTGCCTAGCTCAATTGAGCTGGGTAATCACCAAGTGCTATGCAAGGATCTCCATGGTAGTAGTGAGAAGCACCTAAGTTGCAAAAACGAGAATGAATGGAGTGATGACCGCTAGATGTGCAGGTCGTGAAATAGGAATGGTGAATGATGGAATGGTGGAATATGGAGAAGTAGAAGCGGTAGATACAGCAACTGAAGAGGGTGCTACTGTGCTATTAGCTACTGGGATTTCATAAAAATAGATAATGAAATGGAAGTGGATGGAATGGAGAAAGCGATGGGAACTACAGAAAAGTTCTCAAAAGACAAAGGGTTAGAAGAAAGGAGAAGAAGAAATGGGAACATCAAAAAGGGGAGTAGAAACAATAGTAGTGGCTGGATTATGTACAGTGGAAGAAGGATATGGAAGCCACTACCTTCTAGGAAGGAAAAGAAAAAGAATTAGAATTAAACATACCTGCAGGATCGTGTGCAAAAGGAGCCGAAGTTGAATTTTTTCTTTTTTATTTTGTTTTATTTTATTTTTTATTTTAGAAATATAGTGCCCTCAGAAATTTATTTACTAGATGAGCTATTTACAGTATTTACACAAAATTTTGCGACATGATTGGCATGCCGCCACCACAAACCCAGCTTCGGGTGCCTATCTGGTGAACCTGTAGTTTCCAGACCAGATCTGATCATACTTGAGTCAATCTTTGAAGTCCGGTTGGCCTCTTCCCAATGTTCTCCATGTTGCGAACAAGGTGCAATGTGGCAAGTTATCATGCATGCCAGTACCCACACAGTTGACGAATAATGTAGCAAAGATATTTTCCAAATGAAGGGTTCCTTTGGGTACCAGTTACGATAATGGCCGAAGCCAATACCACCATTTTCAAGAGTCCACAAGTTGTGGACTGAGTATAGGTTCCTCCAACCCCTTGATGCAACAACAAGAATTTTGTAGGGACGAGTAATCTTCTAGGATCTCTTTAGGCTCAGCTTCTTGATGAGACATGTTTAATGGGTTCTGGTTGAACACTTGCATGTTATGCCCTAGGATACAAAAAGGATGCAAAAATATGCCCTCTTCATTCTTAGGTTTTACCACTTGAGCCTGTTCCCCTTCTTGGCCCATATCCTGATAGAAACTACAAGAAACCATATTATTCATTGCTTGGGTGGTGATTGCATATTCCCATTGTTGGTATTGAATGAGATCTGCCTCTCGATCTCAAAACAACTGCATCTCAGGTCTTTGCTTAGTATGAGGAATCTTCCATGGTGAATACTGCGCAGGGTAGACAGGAGCAGTGACTATAGGATAAGGTGATGGGGTTTCTCCCCACTGCCACTTCCCTAATAGGACAAAAATCAATTCCACTCATACTACTTCCTAAAATATTTGAGGGAACCTTCGTTCACTTGATTGTAGCAAGAGGAGGCTTATGTCTGGGTGGAAATCCTGAACATAGAAGATGTGGGCCTGGGCGGGTGTTGGTTGGATCTCCCCTGGAATTATCTTCCAAATTTTGTAGAATCAAACATTGAATTCTGTGATGCTCTCCAAAGGTGCTCTCATGATGGTGGAGAGGTGCATTAAAATCTAGAAGGGATGTTGAGAGCCATCAAATGTGTTGATGAGCACTTTCGCCAAGTCATCCCATGAGCAGATGCTTTTACGCCCAAGTAGTCTGTACCATTGCAACATCCTTCCTTCCAAATATAGAACCAAAATTCTGATCATGACATCTTCATGGGTTATGTCATGGAGGGTTGCTAGAGTAGCAACATCTTCAAGCTGCTCTCGGGCCATTCTCGTGGTGCCATTGTATTTTGTCAGGGTTTTCAAGGCACTTTTAGAAATCTTGTGCCAACTTTAGAGATTCAGAGGGCCATGATCATCCCAATTGGGATAGCTTACACTTGCCATTATAGCATCAATCTGCAGAGATCACGGTTATCGCCACTAAGTTGGAGTCACCAGGTGAACATTCTTCTCTCTTCTTGTGAGGTCAAGGCTGCTCATCGAACCTTGATTCCTCTGGGATGTCTTCTTTCAGCTTTAAAAGGCATCTACGATTAAGAAATTTGGATCTTCAGCTCAAAAGAGTTGCCAAATGAACTTACAATCTCTGCTTTGATGTCAAGACAGTTCATCAAAATCTTGATTCCTTTGAGTGTCAAAATATGCGACTTGTGAGTCCCACCGAGCGTGCCAAAAATTTTTGGTCATGAATCCACCTAGTCGTATGTAATGCACCCTAGACTCGACCAACATTGAAAGGCCGAGAGAAAGAGAAGTCTCCCTGACCAATCTCCAGAAAGGGCTGGCTCCCAAACTAATCTAAAATTGTTTTTAAGATAAGGGTGCGGGAAAGAAATGGAAAATGCAAAAAGAAAGGGAAATAACAGAAAGAGATGGAAATATGGCTAAAGCTGACAATTGATAGGGAGAATAACCTTAGACAATAAGTAACCTAACTAAATCCTGAGGGTAAGCAACAACTGATTCTTAGAATGCATATACATAAATTGGATCAAACATTGACCATAAATTTACCTTCAATTATACTTCAAACATTCAAATGAAAACATAGCCAAATTTAGAACAACATAATTCAACTAAAACTTTAGCACTTGACAAAACAGAAGTGAATTACAGAAAGCATCACATGAACAACAGTTTGGATTACCAACTCAAAAGACACTAAGAATAGAGCAAAATGCACTTAGGATTTCTGCTTCAATTTTTGCAAGAAGGTCCTCCCCTTTGCTTGAGATTTACATTGGTATTTATAGAGGCCTTCCCTCTCCCTTTTGGATCACAGCATTTAAAACATAAAACAATTTTTTAAGAGGAGGTCCACAAAATATGCACTTGAAAAGAGAGAATCATCTCCCTTGGATAAATTACATTCCTGCTTTTATGGATCAAAATTAAAAATCGAACGAAAATAAGGGACCAAATTTCTCCATTAAATTACCATTCTTGGGGCATGCTTGAAGCGTTAGGAGATGACGAACAAGAGCTTTTAATACTAGAGGCATCTTTAATTTTAGTGGCTTCGAGAACAAACCGATTCAACACGTTCTCCCATCTTGTGCACATAGGTAAACAACAAAATATTTAATCTTGGAGCCACTTTGACCTTGATCTCAAAATTAGTTGGAGAGATTTTAATTACTTTGTTTGATCCTTATCTTCTCCTCATGTTCTCCTATGCAATATTGAAGGAAAATGCGGACAAAACTTTATCAGGCCTTTGTTATTGCTTCTGTTGCGAAAATGTGATAGGTCACAAAAATGTGACATGTCATGATATTGCGACATTTTCAACTTACTGCTTTTTCCTTTTTCCACCAGTTGCGAAAATGAGACAAGTCACGAAAATGTGACATGTCACGAAATCGTGACATGTTTCTTCCACTTTGCCCTGTCATCGCCTTTCGTCGCAAAAACAAGACATGTCACGAAATCACGACATCCTCCTCTTTGTTGGCTCTTCTCTTCTTGCAAGTCACGAAATCGTGACAATCTGCCTTCGTTTGGATTTCTTCTTCTTGCCTTCGTAAAAATGCCACATGTCACGAAATAGCAACATCTGCCTTCATTTTTCTATCTTTTCACATGTCATGAAATCGCGACATCTTCCTCCATTTGGCTTTGTTCACTACTCTTTGTTGCAAAAATGTACCATGTCACGAAATAGTGACAATTTTTTGTAGTGCTCCCCTTTGCTGCTGTATGTTGTGATATCGCGACATTTTCTTATCACTTTACTTAGTTGCCACTGCAAGTCGTGAAAACGTGACATGTCACGAAATCGTGACAACTTTCACTTTACTGCTCCCTCACCGCAACAAGTCACGAAAATGTGACATGTCGCGATGTCGTGACAATTTTACCGTTACTGCTGCCTTTGTTGTTTCCTAGCATAAAAATGCGACAGGTCGTGAAAATGCGACATGTCGCGATATCACGACATTTTCTATGCTTGCACTTTTTGGCTTTGGACCCCATGAAACCGCAACAGGTCACGAAAACGCGACATGTCACGATATCGTGACAACTTTTGTGCTTAGATTTTTTCTGGTACAGACGCTGCAAAAATACGACAGGTCATGAAAATGCGACAGTTTTCACTTACTTTTCTTTGGCACAAAACTTAGTTATTTTGCATGAACAACACAACGAAAAAACAAAAAATATGGCAAAAATGCCAACAGTTTGTCAATCTCATAATTTTGAATATAGTATCTTACCACAATCTTGGATCAAAAAATAAACTAAGTTTGTCAGTCCCATAATTTTGAATATAATATCTTACCACAATTTTGGATAAAAAATAAACTAAATATATGTTGGAGGCTAGAAAATTTTAGTGTTAATATCATTATAAATAGTAAAAAACTTCGACATAGCAATGGGCTAGGATAAAAAAAAATGGTTACGTAAAATTCAAGATCAAAACCTCTTTGATCATGATATCATCATAAAGAACAAAAATACTTGCAAGAAGAATATCTACTAGACAAATACCTAGATGATGAATATCAACAAAAAAAGAAGAATGAATCTAACATCCAGTATTTTTTCCTAAAGAAAGAATGCAAACCTTGGTTAAAGCAAGAACCTAGATCAGATTTTAAAAAGATAAACATCATCATAAAATTTGTTGAAATTTAGCATCTTATAACACTATCCAACTTATTTTCTACTTGATTTCTAAAATAATTGATGTTAGCAATGAAACAACAAAAAAATATTAATACCAAAAATAAAGATTAAAATTATCCTTTTTAATTACGATCAATTCTATCAAACTTATATGGTCGCAAATGTATTGTATAGATGCAAACGCACCACGATATAGATGCTCATCCATACAATGTAATTAGAAAAATAAATCAAGTCACTCACGAACTTACCTCTGCAAAAACCTCTAAGTCTTCGGAAATGCTTGATTCCACAAAAATGCTAAGACAGTCACGAAATCTAAGTACACGTAGAAATAGAATCGAAAGTTCATTATGGTGCATTGAAAGTTCATCATTATTTATATAATCTTTTTGGGTTGATTATTAATAAAAATTTAATATTAAAATTTTCGGGTTGATTATTAATAAAAATTTAATATTAAAATTTGAATGACAACTCTGTTAATTAGATAATGGAACACTAGACTTTAAAATTTAAACCTCATGAAACTATACAATAATGGGCCCATGGAAATCCTTATATTTTATATATAACTTATGGATAAAATATGAATATTTTTATTATTTATAAATTTAAACAAACTTTATCATTGGAGATACAATATTTTCATGGAAATTTAGTTAATAATATTAAATATTTAACTGTTTGTAAATATGGCAGTGTGATTTGTCTTTGTATTTTATCCTTTAATAAATTTATACATAAGTTTTAATAAAATTTTAATCAATATTATTAATTTTTAAATTATTTGTAAATATTTTTGTATTTCACCGTTTATAAATTTGCACATGGTATTAACGGTTGCCGTTGTAAACAGGTTTGTACATTGTTTTAACGGTTGCCGTTGTAAATAGGTTTGCACATGATTTGAACCATTGTCGTTTGAACCATTGTCGTTGTAAATATTATAGGTTTTAATGGTAACCATTAAAATAGGTTTACACATGGTTTTAGCTATTGCCGTTGTAAATATTATAGGTTTACCGTTGCTTTTGTAAATATGTTTGCACATGGATTTCACCACTGTTGTAAATAGGTTTGCACATGGATTTAACCATTGTTGTTGTAAATATTACAGGTTTTAACTGGCCCTTCTAAATAGGTTTGCACATGGTTTTAAACATTGTCGTTGTAAATATTATTGGTTTTGATAGCAACCATTAAAATAGGTTTACACATGATTTTAATTATTTCCGTTGTAAATAGGTTTGCACATGGTTTTAATCATTGCCATTGTAAATAATATAGGTTTTAATAACAACCATTCAAATAGGTTTGCAATTGGTTTTTTTATTAAATATTTTTTATACACATTTACTATGGAATTAAACCGAAATCACATCATCGATAATGTAAGTGACTTCATTACTATAAACCATACTCAAAAAATATTTACACATGGTTTTAACCATTTCCATTGTAAATATTATAGGTTTTAATAACAAGGTTTGCACATGGTTTTAACTATTGCCGCTGTAAATATTATAGGTTTTAATATTTCTCCCTTTGTACATGGTTTTAACCTTGTAAATATTACAGGTTTTAATAGAAAAGTTGTATAATACGATAAATTTATGTTAATTTGGGGAAATATTTAAAGTAATTATTAAAGGTTAAATATTTTTTTAACAGTTATAAGGTGATAATTCATAGGTGAATTGGTTATAACTACGGTTTTTAGTAACTGCTAGCGCAGGGTTCAAACCATCGATGATTGCTTCCAACAAACCCATCATCTCATTAACATTAACCTGGCGTGATATATGAACCGTCGGTTACTCGGGATTCGTATAGTCATCGTTGATCTAGCGCATCACTCAAAGGATTCGGATCTGACTACTACCTTTGCCAAGCTGGGTAATTCATATGAGAACACCCTAACCAAGGATGTATAATTAATATATGATTTTTAACCATAGTTTTATTATCAAAGTATGGTGTACAACCAAAACTCGAGTTAATTAATATATGATTTTTAACCATAGTTTTATTATCAAAGCAAAGCATGGTGTACAACTAAACCTTGGGTCCTCGAGTTAATTAATATATGATTTTTAACCATAGTTTTATTATCAAAGCAAAGCATGGTGTACAACTAAACCTTGAGGACCCAAATCTTAGACCTTTATTTATAGTTCCAAAATAACCATAGTAGATAATACGTATGATAAAGACTTACATTTAAATTTACTAGTGTTAAACATGTCTATAGAATGATAGTGTGGGATTCACTCTTCATTGATTTAATTGACTTAAATATTTATAGTGCAAATATCTATTGACAACTCAACATATAAGATAGATGACTTGAATTTGATGTCTCTTACGACATAAAAAATATATATACTTTAGATATCTAAGTAGGTAGCATTGATTGACAACATTATTTTTGTACTAACATACAATAAAACTTTATATATTGTAATTTTAATCTAAATGATAATTTAGGAGAGTATAATTTCAAAGAAGGCAATGCCCAAAAATTATGGGTGAAAATGGTGTTAAAAAAATACTTGACTTATTATTTTCATGTAAACATAAGGAGGATTTTTTTGTGCCTCTAGTATTTGGAGTCTCTCTTTCACTTTTTAATTTCACATCCATTTAAAAATTTAATCTTTTCATAACAATCATAAGTAGAAAATATATTTTTAATAAAATATTATCTAATGTTTTAATTGATATCAATATTGATATAAGCATTTGTATGTATGCATTTTAAAAAAATATTAAAAAATATTCAATGATATTACATAGGTTTTTATGAGGGACTTGGAACTATCAAAGAGAGTTCAATGCCCTTATCACTATAGTAAGTTTTTTTTTTTTTTTAATTTACATGGTGGAATCGATAGCCGCCACGAATTTGGGCAGGTTGTCCAGCTTTTTATGTCCACCATAGTATTCTACATTGTCCACCCCAGAAGCCGCCACACAGATCTTCATGTAGTCCGCCCCTATAACCACCATGCCACAATCATTTTAAACCTTTTACGCCATTGAAAGCACCATGAAAGGGACAAGCGTTCAATCCGACGAGGCCCGATATTTGAACCTTGGACCTCTACCCCCTTATGGGGTTTGGATGAACCAATTGGTCTACACCTCGGACCTATCACTATAGTAAGTTTACATCTCAATAAAAATCTAAATTTTAGTTACCAAGAAAAATAAAATTTAAATAATATAAAGGTTAATATTGATATGCACCTTGAGGCTCAAGATGTGGTGACATGTGTGAACAAACTTGTGATATAAAATGAGTTATATTTCTTAATCATGGATTAAACTATGCTACAATATAAACTCTCCCAAATGATAAATTATTTTATATGGATAATGCAATACTATATAATTCAAGACTTATGTAATAGAAATGACAATGATATAAATTATTAATACATGAGGTTTATGTTTCGATGTGATTCCCTTCATGGAACACCCAAGAGTTATTTTTCTTATTCTAATTCAAATTTTATTAATTAACTATGTCAAGCCTCATCACTTTGCTAATGTATAATACTAAGAAACATATCTAGCAATACCTTGACTCACCATGTCAATTTATTGGGCAGATATCCAATAGGAATATCAACATCAACTCTAAGTGAATATGATCATTATAATTTTTGAAATCATTGATGCATACCTACCTTAATGTCAATAATTATTAGTATAAATATACTATATTTTAAGCTTATTTAGGGCATTAAGACACAAAGTTAATAAAATTATCAATGATACCTATAAGAAACATTATATAGACATGAAAGTGTTACATGGTTAAATATTTCAGTTAAATTTGGAGGAATACCATGTTATATTGCTATTTGGATATCTCCTTGGATTTTTGTTTTTTGTTCTATAGAATGTTTGGTAATGTATATGCTTATTTGATTAAGTTCTCTTTAATATTAAATAAGAGTTGGTATACTAGGAATTTTTATTGAGTTTAATGTGTGAGAATCTCTTACCATATGTCTCTTGATGTTATTTAATATGAACCATTTTAAATTATATCTTCTAACCCTACATATCTCTTTCTTTAGTCTACAAATTCCTTTTGTTAGTTTAGCTAGTACCAGAGGAATTGACCTATTTAAAAGGACAATATAAAAGCCTTTCTTTAGTCTTCCAATATTGGCTAAGGTCTTGTGGGTGCAACTCATCCACTTAGGTAGGTTTTGAACAAATAGTTTTAATAAAATCAATGAGACACAAATCCCACCTACCTGATTGGATATAATCTTGGTGATATTCTACTCTAATAGATCATACTCACAATCACCTATAAATTCCACTAAAATAAAATATTCTTAAGGAACCCATATGCCATTTAATCTATAGGATTATGATCACTAGATCAAGAGCCAAAAAAGCATTATGTACCTATGCAATTATTTTATTTACCACCACTAAGATTCAAAAGACATGAATCTTTTTCATCTCCTCCATCAACCCCTATAGAGAGTGTAGGTTCAACATATTGTAGCTTCCCAATATCCTTTCATTCTATGAGATCTAAACAAATGGATTAGACTCCTCAATAAAATTTTACTTATTGAAATACCATTGGACCACTTAATCTAGTAAATAAAAATCCAATTCTCTAGGTAACTTTAAAATATTTTCCAACTTGTGATAGTATTAGGAAACTAATATATGAATATTATAAAGATAGTATCTCTTTGGCTACCATTCACAATATCCAATATGAAGATATCATTATAGGAATTTTAGTATTTCCATTCGCAAGTAAGGTATGAAGAATTAATTTACGGGCTCAGTTTGTTGGTAGATTTTTCCAAGAATTCAATGATTTAGAAAACCTATTTTTATTTCTAACTAAATTTATTACTTTTCAAAGGTATCCTTAGGATGGAGTAATGGGTTTTAATATTAGATTCAGTAGAACCTTGAGTAGAGTTCCACATGAACTTAAGCCAATATTTGCTCATGAAATCATCTACTATCTTAATGCTTTAAACCCATATTTAGGATTACAAAATTTCCAATCCAATGTGGTAGAATTTTATATAAAAATTTCATACCTATAGAAAATGATGTAATTATAATAGAAAAACTTCCTCCCATAATGGTTATGCCATATTTTTTAAAAATATATCAATAGATATAGGATACATAGTCCCAATGATAATTACACATTTATCATATATAGCACAAATCCCCACAGTAAATACTCCAACCTTACCTTCAATAGCCATACTACCAATATTACCTATACCATGAGTTGTGCCTACACTACCTGCTTGTTAACCTAAAAAATCAATCAAAATGTAAGTGGTCTTACTAGCACTAAAGAACCTAACCAAAAACGTAACCATCATGAAAATAAGATATGGTAAAAGGGGTTTATATTGCTAAATATTTCCATACATGAAAAAATACCAAGGTGCCTATTCTAATGGTCCCAATGGAAAACCTAACATTGTATTTAGCAATTAGGAGGAGAGACCTTTTTCCAACCTATAATGACCTGCATAGTGGAGACACTCATATTCTATACCAACACACCCAGGTGTTGTAGGTGAGTTGGAGAGGAGAGGATAATCCTTCAAGGGAGGTCCTAGGTTCGAATCTCCACCCTATGAAAAAGTTGAATTGGGTACCAAAAATCCAATTGATAATGTTGGTGCAGGTAGGGCTAGGTGTGACTCTCGGGTGACTTTGATGGTATAGAATCCCCTGGTCATGGTCTCTTAGACCAAGGTGGCCTCGCAAGGGGTTTTTCGCTTAAAAAATATATATGCTATACCAACACCAAGAATAAATAGTTATAACTAAAAAGGTAAAAAACATATTAAAAAGTTGAGTCAATATGCTTTGGAAAAAGAATTAAAATTTGATGATGCAATATCCTTGAGAGGAAAAATCCATATTAGTCCTAACATGGTCCAATAATAAGCCATTACATGTAGACCATAAAAATTAGATCCATTCAAAGTCTCATCTCAATAAACAAACTAGACAATAAATAAATTATTCAAGCCTCCTCAAAGAAAAGAGCAACCTCCAATGGAGCATCATAAAAAATAGTAGAAGCCAATGTAGGTAAAGGAATTTGAAGCTTAAGAGTAAGTTAGAAATAATATTTGATATATTTCTATCACCAAGTGACAAATAATTGAAGCAACGTAGGAGTACTAAGAAATATTTGATGAGCAAAAAGGAAGAGAAGAATTTGGAAAAATATCTAGGCTTCAATATTGTAGAGATGAATAAAAATCCATATGAAACAAGCACATATAATAACCTAATGATTCTAGGAAAGATAGAAATTATTTGGGTATCACTAAAATCCACTCAGCCTAAGGACTAGTCTCATCTAGATATGAATCTAGCTCAAGGTAAACCAACATGAGGAATAATAAAAATAGACCACCCCCGTTTTGCATGTCCCTATGCATAGAATTATGGGTTGTACACAATTGTATGATTGACTATAGAGTGGAAATTACGATAATGCCTAAAGTAATCTATGAAACTATGGGACTGGAGTATACTCGTCTACTATTAGAGTGTTGTAGTTGGATGGTAATCTAATAAAAATCATAGTAATAAATGATATACCCATGGTCCTCAAAAATATACTAGAAATAACTATTATACAATATGTTTTTATGGTAGATCTAGAGCCATACTTTGACATGTGACTTTCTCAAGATTTTATATCTAATGTGTGCAAATATCTATCCCTAGACTGTTTGCACATGAAAATTCCTCATAAGGGAAGAAAAGTGAAGATATAGGTAAAAAATCCCATCTAATATCATATATAAAGAATTGAAGAGAAGGAATATATCAATATTGTCAATGATAAAATTGACCTTTGGAAGTAATCATAGATTAGCTATAGATTGATGATGAGTTTTCACTTTGATATTTTAATTTTGTGATAGATATAGTGATAGGCACATATTATATTATAAAATTATAAGGGATAATGCTTATAACCTTGTCAAATAAGGAGCTCCAACAAATAGAGATATAGAAGTTATACATTGATGGATCTAAATGTAAAAATAATGTTACATCTAGAAAGTGTAATATCACCCTCTAAATAAGTTAAGTGGTTTTCATATCATCTAACTTGGAGCTAAACCAATAATTCAATATAATATGAAGCACTTAGTATAGGGCTATGAGAGTTAAAGTATCTAGGAGTAAATTTTTTAATGATCTATGGAAACTCTAAAATGGTAGTAAATCAAGTGAGAAAAAAAATCTAGCAACAAGCAACATTATCTTAAAGCTTATCATAATAGAGTATGGGATTTTTTTGATATATTTGAATCCTTGAACATAAAAGCAATTCCCAATGATCAAAATGCATAATTTGAGACACTAGAATCACATAAGGAAAACTTATATCTAGCTTATAATGTATGGTAAATCCATAAACTATAGAAAATGCTTTAAAAAACTTTGTACTAGATAATGATACTTCCTAGTACATGTTTGATGATGACAAGTACATGTTAGACTTCTTAATTTAGGAGGAAACTTGTGTAAACATAACTAAATAAATACTTGAGAGAAGTCATGGTTACCTTTTGTTGATTCCTATAACAACCAATATTTAAAATATTATTCTTAGAAGCATTTTCCTTAATCTATACATATACAAATAATAACACCTAAAAAAATGTAAGTAGTGGCCATAACAATTTTACCTAGATAAAAGTTGATTGGCCAAAACAAAGAGTTACCAGCTACCAAATTTTGAAATCCTAAAATTTCTATTGGCTAAAGGTTAAAGTATGACTTAACTTGGTATGCATCTAAAGTGATTGCATATATTGATGATTCCAAGAAAATATCTCAACGAGAAAGTAGACCACATTAAAATATTCATCATTAATACACCAATGGATTCCTTATTGCTATTTTTATACTATAATATTTGGAATTGGGGTTGTACATTGCACAAGTGGGTACTAATTTAGAAGGGTGAGGTATCGTTATAGGTAAGAACAAAATAATTTGCATGAGTGATCAATTGTAATAAGTTTATAGCTATGGCATAGTGAAAGAAGAGTGAAACTTTTTAGAACATTAAGGAGCTTCAAGGTCATTTGAGTCAAATTCAAGACACATTTATCATAGTCAAATAAAATCTCAAAAGTATCAAATATGGAGTAAATAAAAAGGAAAGAAAATTCTCACCTAAAATGGTACAAGAAATTGCCTTGAATTCATTCCTCTCATCTCACATGCCTAGGTTTATACATCCTTGTCTTGATCTAGTCAGAGCTATAGCAAAAACTTACAATCCAAAATATAATTTAGTCTACAATTGAATGGGATATAGGTTGTTTGACATCACAAATGATGCTATCATAAGAGCCTTTGTAGTGTGAGATCAATTAGGAAAAATTCTAAAATAGCTGATATTCAAGAACAAGATAGGAATTGTAAAAGGGATAATATCATGAATTGGCTAGATAAACATTTATGAAAACACATTGATAACTTCCCAATTAAGCCTACAACATTTGGGTACCATAAAGATATTATTTCTATGGTATCCATTATCCTAGGACTAGATATCGACCTATATGTATATGATCGTCAAGTAGCTATAGTTTATGTTGATACTAATGTACATAACTATGATGGTAACAATGTGAATGAAACCTTATTCTTTAATTGGGCCTAGTTCTTAGCCTTCAAAATTCATAACCAATTAATAAATTTGAAATTAAAAGAGAAACAAAACTTTCATTATCCATCATAATTAACTTAGTTATTTTTGTATTTCATGGTGGATAACATGTTGAGCTTACAATTTAAAATGGTAGGAAACAATGGAGCACTCTCTTGGTAGTTTATTGGACCCTCATAATAAAGGATACTAATTTGTATTTAAATTTTAATCAACTATTCCTAAGGACAACACTTTCTTCCCTTTATGGAAAAAATATTCAATTATCTCTAGAAGTGAAGAAGAAGTTGCATAATGATAAGCATGAGATTAGAGATTGGTACTTTCTATAGAATGGTAATTTTATTAGAGTATATGGGTCTATCAAACAATCTTATCTATTCCCCTATTATGTAATTGACTAGGTATTTACAATGGATTTTTATTGAAAAATAGATGGAGTAGATGAAACTTTTGGTGTTGGAATTAAAAAGGTCTATACTTATCAATACCCATTTAATTTTGGTCCTATCACCATAATGGATTAAAACCAAGGTAATGTTAGATGAAAATCTTAATGGTATTTAGCTACTAGTAACAACACGTGTATGGAGCTATGATCTAGAAGGAATATTCAAGGCTAAGTTGAAGTAATTTAATAATAAAGAACCAACTTTTGATCATTTTCCCTAGCCAATAATTGAAGCATTTAGAAATAACATAGAAGAGCGAGTGTTGAATCTAAATATAAATGAATTAGAAGTATGACCTTGATGGAAATAAGGCTATTATTTTAAGTAATAAAGCGGGCCCCCCCCCCCCCCCCCCCCGCGAAAAAAAAATGAATAAGTAGCAAGCTTATTAAAAAAATTTAATATGAATTAAACCGATCTAAATAATTTTTTTAGAATGGTAGATTTTGAGGTATGATCAAGACTATATTAAGAAGTTTTTCCCAGGTGCTTTAGATAATATATTTAGCAAGCAATTTGATGAAGAATATGATACATGGATAGTCAAACATAAATATGAACTATTCCTTGGTATCATTAAATAATAATAATAAGAACAATACATATGTGAAGAGGAAGAAGAGGTTAAGGAGAAAATCCCTACTAAAGAATAGCGTTAGGTAGTCCATATAGATTTTAGAGAAGGCTCTGTATTAGAAGAAATGTTTGACTATGAAGAATAAGAAAAATACTCATCCTCACATAGTTGAAGCCAATCCATCCACTTATTCTCTTGTGAGAGTGGTTGTAGCCTCTACCTCCATCTCATGTCAAGGAACACCAATTCATTCTTCCTAAGTTGTAACCCTGAATAGGTAAAGGATATAACAAAGAGGGTCATGGACCCTAAATTATCTAGGACCAAACACCTGAGAGAAGAGGTATGGAAGAAATTCAACTAGAGAAACCCTAACACATTTGAAGAAAAAAATGGAGTAACATCCTGGTATGATACATGGTACGTAAAGTGAATAATTTATATGAACTAGTGGCTACATGCATGAAACTCTACAATACGTAGACCTACGACGTATGATCACATGACAAAAGTTGTAGAGTCGCCATCACCACACATATCATTTAAAAATATTATCAGTAGAAATAAGTAGACTCACCATAAATTTAGAGAGAAGTACCACTAAGTATTACAAAACCATACTAAACAAGTCTATATTCCTATTAGATGAATGTGATATCAAGGGCATTATGCTACTAGAATTTCCATCTATACAAGTGACAACTAGATGTTGGAACCTACATACTTGTGATATTTGTGGAGGTAATAATCACTTTAATAGCATGTTTTGGCATAAAAATAAAGTAACCAATAAAACACATATGAGTTATTGATGATGAATGTGTCATAATGACATAAAGTAAAAATAAATGTTAATTGGTTTCTATAGAAGAAAGCAAAATTTGATGGTTAAAAAACATCACAATTTGTTTTCCATGGAGTAATATAATATTGGAAAACTTGAAATGAATTATTTTTGTATCATAATATGACCCAAGATATAATGAAGGTCTATAATGACAAAACCTATAATGAAATATTACGTGAATATTTCCAAATTTGTGGGTTAATACAATAGCTATAATTCAATAGTAGTGTCATAGAGGTGATGATCTAAAGGTAGATCTAGAGGATAATTTAGAATTAACCTAAAGGATGACCTAGAGGTGATGACCTAAATGTGATCCAAAGGTAAATACCTAGAGGAAATGATCCAAAGGAATACATCAAAGGTAGATCTAGTGGATATTAGATAGAGAGAGAGACAAATCTAGTAATATATCAAGAAAAAAATCCAAACCTAGAGTTGGAGTGAAATTCAGAGCTATAGGGAGATCCAAATCTAGAGCTAGATTAAAATACAAAGCTAGATCCAAAGCTAAAACTAGAGCAAAATTCTATTTTTCCTACACTAGGAATTATTGGGGGTAATGATGTTTATACCAATCAATGTAATAAGTGACCTTTACCATGCATATCATCTAAAATATGTTATTTAAATTTAATATTATAATTCACCTCATATAATTTATATTTTCACTAGAATATAATAAAAATAAAAAAAAAAAAAAATTTTTTTTATTTTATATAATATATTTTTTTTTTAATATATTATTTTATTTTTTTTTTTTTTTTATTTTTTTTCTTTCCCCCCCTATAAAAAAAATATATATCTACTCTATCTCTATTTTTTTTTTTTATTATATTAATATAGAGCAAAATTCTATTTTTCCTAAACTAGGTGATGTTTAGACCTAGGAGGTATGATCACATGACAAAAGTTGTAGAGTCACCTTTACCATGCATATCATCTAAAATATGTTGCAAGTAGAAATAAGTAACCATAATTTGGTAAGTGCCCTTGAGTAATAAAACACCATAGCAGACAAGTCAAGTTTTCTATTGGATGAATATGATATCAAGGGCACTATGCTACTAGAATTCCCCTTGAGCCAAAAAAAACTAAGGGACAATGCTAGAGATGCTACATAAAAATTTTAAAAAATCTCATAAATTCTAAATTTCTCAAAGGTCCAAATTTTGCACCATGGAAATTAAAAATGAGGATAATACTAGTGGTTCAAAAACTCCAAGATATAGTTTTTGGTGATGAAACTCAACCTAAGGAAACTAAAACTAAGAAAAAGCATAATGAAGGATATGCAAGGGAACTTATGCTCATCCTATTTCGATTAAAAAATGAAATAAAACCACATCAATGAAGTAAAAATATAAAAATATGCATGGTAAATGCTTTGTACTATATTTTAAAGGAAAAATGAAGCCATAATCCTTCATAATTACCCTCAACTACATATATTAAGGGTCTAGGATGGAGAGAGTATAGAACAATTTTTTACAATAAATTACAAACTTGAAATAAAATTAAACACTATGAGTTAAGTAAGTAACAACAACTTCTTGGGATTTCAAGGTAAGTAACTACACCTTTACTTTGTATTTTTACTATTTATAAAAAGCTAAATTTAGTTTTTCTTCCTCCATTGTTTTTATTGAAAGGTAGATTTCACTTTTCTCTAATCACAAAAACAACAAAAAAAGAAGAAAAGCAAAAAAATAATCCAATAGGAATGCATCTGTGTGGCTTGATTGCTTGTGACCTACCTAATGGGTAGGTTACCATTTAGGGCATGCATTTTGTAGGTTCAATTTCTATTTAATACTTCTGAAATTGAAATGTAAGTTTTTGCATTTAGTGAAGGTTCATTGAGTGTTCTTTTGTTTTACTTTATTTAAGTATAAAATGAACCACACACACCACATCACATTTTGAACATTAGTGAGTTGGATTTCATCCCCAACCACTAATAGAGACCAACAATGGTGGGTTTCATCTCCACCCATTGGATCACATCCTACGAACCCTATTTTTGGCCAAGGTCAGCTCCAAGAACCATCTTAGCCATGGAAAATAGCATGCATTCCTCTTTAGAATATGTATCACTACCCATGGTCAATATGGGTTAGGACAGGTAGGACTTGTACTCCATGATTGGGTATGGGCTTCACCTCCATACTTTTGTTGGTACACGTGACCATAATTTTCATTGCTAGTTTTTGATTTGTGAGTATATAGGTAAAATCCCTTTAACATAAGAATATCATCCAACAAGAGAAAAACACGTGATACAAGCTCTCATTGAAAACAACAAATCAAAACACACAAAATAGTTTAGGGAACACACATAAATATTTAAAATAGATAAATACTTGTCTTATTACATGTTTTCATTCTTGTGTGTTACACCATTAAAATTTGTAAAGGAGATAATCACCTAGGGTCTGGTAGGAAGTAGCTATGGTGTGCATCCACAACCAAGCCCATTCAAGGGTAGATGCTATGGAGAGTAGATAATGAGACACAAGTCATCTTCGATTAGCCCTAAGGACATGTTCATACCTTCTTGGAGGCCTCCTACTCACCCAAGTCCTATAATAACTAGTCAAGAACTTCACCTACAAGGGATCCCTATGTGGGACACCCCTATAGGTTTTGGTCCTAATCAAGTAACATACCCCCCTATTCAAACGCTTCACATGCCTTATTTCAAGAATGAAAATTGCATATTGAGGCACTGATAGATAGAGAAATACCATGCATTCATGCATGCCTACTAGGTCTACCATACCCACCTATGGGAAATATCAAGAGTACACATACTAGGCAGGACCAAATGATCAAACTATGCCCTTAAACCACCCTAATAGGTTACAACAACCTAAGTACCAATATGAGTATGATACTCATTACTCAAGGCGAGCAAAATTAGCCCTTCCCTTTCTCATCAATGAAGGAAGGCATGAGGAAATATTTTATTATCCTCAGGTCCATTACACTACATAAGTAGGATGTGCCTCTACACTAGCTAAGTATAAAGAACACTTGTCTAGGATTGAACCTCAAGTGAACGTGACTTCCCTCAATCGAGGGAAGCTCGTAGTCAATATTTTAGACCATCCTAAATGAGATATGCCCTAGTGTGATACTACTAGGGCTCATAAGACCCACACAAATAAATAAATAAATCCAGTAGTTATGATATATGCTGAATACCAAGTGCAATTTAACCAAATTTTATGGGATAAAGATCGCTTGCACCGCCAACATCAACTAGAAAAGAAAAAAATTGAAAAACAAACCAATGAGCTATTTCAAAAAACCTTACATGAGAGGGTCCCTAACCCAAGTACCCATAGATAGGGGGTTCATTAGAGACAACCTACTTTCAATCAAGATATACCTCCCAAGCCTAACCCAATGTTGCCTCCTCGACCTCCTAGGCCTAATCAGGACTTTCCTCCCAAGACAAACATAGATCGCCTTCCACAAGCGCTTATCCCTCCTTGTAGGCCAACTCAAGAGACACCTTACGGGACCTACATTGAGCTTGAACTAGAGGAAGAATATCTTGAAGTTCCTTATGGAGGTAGGGTGGATGGCATTCAACCACCACGCAATAGGTTTGATATTCTTCACCCTCGTCTGTAGGGTTAAAACAAAGAAGAGGAAATTAAATTCTTTGATGCATACAAAGCATTGCTAGAATGCATGGAAGTGATAGAGAACAAGACCTCATGGTCTAGGATTCAAAAGCCCATATTGTTCCAAATTTGCAGTCAACCACTTCACCCATAAGTACAACAACCTAAGTAACATTTGTAGTATTTTTGAGTTCAAATTTTAAGGCGACTCTTTATAATGGTTCATACCCTTTTTTCATATATACATAAGGGAATTGGTTATATGCAAGTAATGTAAGGTTTAAATTATAAAGCTATTCTCTATAACCATTCAAAGCTCAACCAAGGATTATATTAATAAAAATTATTTATATGTTATTTTGTAACTATAGTTTCAAAATCTGAAAAAATAATGAATCGAATGTTAAAAAAATCACTAAAGACTAATACTACAGACCCAAAAAATATAGATAAACAAATAGACAAATATGCCAACACACTAAACCTTGGAGGAGAGAAAGACAAAATATAAGTATAACACCAACAATAAACCCTAATAGTCACCCATCCAACTATTGCAAAAAACTATAAATCATAGCCTACTACTTTTGTCAAACAAACAGATAAATATGCCACCAAAACTAAACCCTGAGGAGAGATATACAAACACACAAGTATACCACCAACACTAAATCCTAATAGTCGCCCATCTAGCTATTACAAAAACTAAAAATAATATCATACTGCTTTTGTCTTTGGTCTTTGCATTTTGCAAATTGAGCTTTTTTTTACTGTGTTTTTGTAGATACTAATATTCCGTTATATTAGGATAGAGAGATATTAGGATAGAGAGATATTAGGATAGAGAGTAACTATGGAAAAATACCGATAGCAATTCCAAATATGATAAAGGAAAACACTTGTGGAAAGGCAAGAACAGAAGAAACAATACCTCTGAGAATAATCCATGTCCGTTTCATTTCATCATTCACCAGCATTTACTCCAGTAATTACATGATCTTATGACAAGGAAAAAGTAGAATACATCATTCAATCTATGCCTCTCGATAGTATTCAAGATATACTAAAATGGATACCTCTTTATAAACTCTTTAGAATACTTTGTCATCTTGGTATGCACAGTGAAATTGTGTTGAGTTATCCACAATTTCAAAATGAATGGAACAAGCGCAACAAGGAGATGTGCCTTGTTGTAAACCATAGTGACCTCATTTCCATGGTCAAGTTCAGTGATTGGATATGGTTTGAGAATATCTTATATCTATGGATAAATAGTTCTATTTGGAGTCTTAGAGTTGGAGCACGAGGTTTTCTTGTTTTCATGAATGAGCAAGAGTGAAATCTTCAAGTCGTAAATCTGTTGAAAATGAAACTTCATCAGATTCTAGATGTAACCCTAAATTTAAGATATCAACATTCTTTTTACATAAATAAGCATCCAAAATAAGTTGGTGTTGAGCTCAGGTAATATTTAAGAACCAAGTCCTGTGAGTTAATTGTTATGGGAAAATTTACACACAGAAGATTGCATTTGCTTATATATAGTTTGACCAACAAATCATGGGAGTTAAAATTTCCACATAATAGTGTCTCCCTCAATATGTTTTCAAAAAAAATTGGTAAACAAAGAAAGCATCTATTGTTTTTCTGAGTACTTCAGATATTGGGATTCTTACAACATTCATTCAGGAGAGAGACTATGTTTTGTACGCTTTTCAATTCAAGAAGACAATGACAATGTTGATGTAATTAATAAAGCACTAGTTGTGTGCAAGGGTAAAATTATGATGTTTGAATTGCAAATATTTAATCAATATGCCATTTTTGTTTTATATGAGACTTCATACATTCCTGTGTGGAGGTATATTTTGGGGGAATGAATTACTAATCTTTCCATAATACAATTCCATCTCTCACAATTTTTTTTTGGTGACTTCGGGTGAAGACAATAATGAAGACTACATTTGGGTATTTTTTTGGGAATGATAGAATGATGTCAATAGATTTAGATGCCCATATATCTCTACTGTGAAAATGCCCTTCAATGAACAATGTCACAAGTAAAAACTCCAAGATGTTTTGTATGCCCTTCAATGAACAATGAACAAAACAACTTGGATTTTTTACTTGTGACATTGTTCATTGAAGGGAATTTTCATAGTAGAGATATATGGGCATACAAATCTATTGACGTCATTCTATCGTTCCCCTAAAAAAAACCCAAATGTAGTCTTCATTATTGTCTCCACCGCAAGTCACCAAAATATTCTGTGAGAGATGGAATGGTATTATGGAAATATTTATAATTCATTCCCCAAACATATACCTCTATATAGGAATGTATGAAGTCTCATCTAAAACAAAAATTGCATATTTATTAAATATTTGCAACTCGAACATCATAATTCTACCCTTGCACACAACTAGTGCTTTATTAAGTGCACCCGCATCACCGTCGACTTGAATTGAAAAGTGTACAAAACACAGTCTCTCTCCTGCATGAATGTTGTAAGATGCCCAAGATCTGAAGTACTCAGAAAAGCAATAGACACTTTCTTCATGTACCAATTTTTTTTAAAACTTCTTGAGGAAGACTCTGTTTTGTGGAACTTTTAACTCCAATGATTTGTGGGTCAAACTATCTATAAGCAAATGCAATATTTTACACGTAAAATTCTCCATAATAAGTAGATCACAAGACTTGGTTCTTAAATATTACTTGAGCCCAACACCAACTTATTTTGGATGCTTTTTAATGTAAAAAGAAAGCAGATATCTTGAATTCATGGCTACATCTAGAATCTGATGAAGTTTCATTATCATTAGATTCATGGCTTGAAAATTTCACTCTTGGAGTCTTGCTCATTCATGAAAACAAGAAAACCTCCTGCTCCAGCTCTAAGACTCTAAGTGGTATTATTAGGAGACATAAAATTCAAGGACTTACCTTGGGATCTATGGATTAATAAATCACCGACATATGTAAAAATATTGTAAGAGAATTTTGTAAAGTAGAAATATTGGATGTACAAGCTAGCTTGTCAGTCCTATAATTTTGAATCTAGTATCTTACCACAATATTGGACCAAAAAATCAACTAAGTATATGTTGAAGGCTAGAAAATTTTTAGTGTTGACATCACTATAAGCAGTGAAAAACTTCTACATAGCAATGGGTTAGGATCAAAAAAGTTGACTACGTAAAACTCATGGTCAAAACCTTTTTTATCATAATATCATCATAAGAAAAAAAAATCCTTACCAAAAGAATATTTACCTAACCAAATACCTAGATGGCGGATATCAACAAAAGGAGAAGAATGAATCTCATATCCAATATTTTTCCTAAAGGAAGAATGCAAATCTTGGTTAAAAAAATAACCTAATATTTGATTGTATCAGATTTTAAAGAGGTAAATATCAGTGTTTCAAAACTCGTAGGTTACTCATGGGTGGGAGGCCCACCAGTTTTTCTAATTAAAAACTCGGGCCGGGTTACTCGCCCATTATTCACCGAGTACTCGACGGTTTGTACAAAGAGAGGCAAGGGCCGAGACATGGGAAGCAGAGATAAGGAAGAGGTAGGGCCGACACCGATGCAGGGTAGAGATAAGGAAGAGGCAGGGGAGGGATCGAGGTAGGCATACAAATAAATTTTAATTAAATATTTTTAAAATATTGTTATAATCACTACATTTGCACCATCGAAACGGTATATGCTAATTTTTTTTTCTATGCTCTACAATTTTGGCTTGTGATTTGGAGATGAACAAGACACAGCTATGAAACACTACCCATTTATATTTTTTTTGCTTCCACTAGCTTGGCGTTCTATATCTAAATCAAATAAAAATTAGGTCAACAACTCTACAAAGCACATCTTATAAAGCAACAAAAAAGAACATAAGTTGTATGCATTTAACCATGTCAGAATGAAGAGGGAGAGATAATGACCTTCATAGGCTGATGCTCTTTGGCGTGAGATGTTTGAACTCCAAAATACAAAGGCCCTGTAGCAGCTGCAACCATGATTTATACACAGACTGACTCAAAATCAGCACAAAAACAAAAACAAAAACTTTACTAAAGCCATAATTGATTGGACCTAGAAATCCTTAGATCCTTAAGACATTACCCTTAACCCTTAATGATACACCAATTGAACACACTTGTGTGCATATATGTAGAGACTAATACCCAGTGCTTATCTCCGCCTCTACGTATGCCGAGTCAAAGGATTTGAAGGGCCGAGGTTAGGTGCGACATTATGCGGAAATGCTAATTTCTATAAGGCTGAGATTAAAAAGGTATGAGGAACCGAGATTAGAAATAAAGGTGTAAATGCACTAATTTCTATAAAGTTGAGATTAGAAAGGTGCGTCATATCTATTTTGGAATGTTCCAAGCTAAACAATGATCTTATGTGTCTCCTTCCAATGCCAAGGACACGGGATCGAGCAGCTTAATGTTGTGGTGACTTACGTTATAAAATTATTTATTTTTTTATTTACTTTTTTAATTTCTTGATTGTTTTTTCTCGATATTTTTCCAATTTTTGCCAAGTTTATCGCGAGTTGCCGAGAACTCATGAAAATTAGGCTCCCTAGTTTATAACGAGTTGCGAGTTTCGAAACACTGGTAAACATCATTATAAAAGTTGTAACTCATTATAAAATTATTTCCCACTTCATTTCTAAGATAGTTGACGTTAGCAATGAAGCAATAAAAACCTGACAACAAATTATTTCCCACTTCATTTCTAAAATAGTTGATGTTAGCAATGAAGCAATACAAATCTGAAAAAAAAATAAAGACTAAAGTTAGTGGAATCAATTCTCTCAAACTTGTATGGTTCAAATGTAATTTAAAAATATATATATTAGGAGTTATGGAATTTAAAGACTTACCACTGTGAAAACCTCTAGATCTTAGAAAATGCTTGATTAAAAAAATGTAAACATGCACAAAATTCTAATGGAATGTTTATCAACATTTATATAATACTTTGAAAGTTCATCATTATTTATATAATCCTTTTAAAATTGATTATCAATAAAAATCTAAGGTTTCAAAATGACAACTTTTAATTACTTAATGAAACACTAGACTTTAAAATTTAAACCTCAACAAACTGTGATGGGCCCATGGAAATCCTTATATTTTATATGTTTGTAAATATCGGAGTATGGTTTGTCTTTGTATTTTACCCTTTATAAATTTGCACATGGTTTTAAGGGTTGTCGTTGTAAATATTATAAGTTTCCAACCATTGTCGTTGTAAATACTAGTTTACATATAAAGGATATATATCTAAAAATGCCGAGAGTTATCAATCTCGAGGCGCCTATCTTGGATTGTTTTTGGTATATTGCAATGGATGTTCATGTATTTATACAATATTTACATCGAGATGCATTCCTACAATGACAGACAAGGGTGGGAGGCAAAGAGGTCATACATGTCATGTCATAAACAATTTTTTTTATTAAAAAAATCCGACATTAACAAAAACATTTAAAATATTTAAACTAAAACAACCGACTAACCAACAGTTGCAAACATTTAAAATATTTAAACTAAAACAGCCGACTAACCAACCATTGCAACTATTTAATAAACTAGCTTAGATATAAAGGATATATATCTAAAAACGCCGAGAGTTATCAATCTCGAGGCGCCTATCTTGGAGATCACACCCCCAAGAAATGAGATAGGCACCTCGAGATTGATAACTCTCGGCATTTTTAGATATATATACTTTATATCTAAGCTAGTTTATTAAACAATTGCAAGGGTTGGTTAGTCGGTTGTTTTAGTTTAAATATTTTAAATGTTTGCAACGGTTGGTTAGTCAGATATTTTAGTTTAAATATTTTAAATGTTTGCAATGGTTGGTTAGTCGGTTGTTTTAGTTTAAATATTTTAAATGTTTTTGTTAATGTCAGTTTTTTTAATAAAAAAAAAATTGTTTACGGTGTGACATGTATGACCTCTTTGCCTCCCACCCCTGTCTGCCATTGTAGGAACGCCTCTCGGCATAATTATAGGTTTTAATATTTCACCTTTTATAAATTTGCACATGGTTTTAACCGTTGTCGTTGTAAATATTATATGTTTGCACGTGGTTTTAACCATTGTCATTCTAAGTATTATAGGTTTTAATAGAAAGGTTGTGTGTAATACTATGGATTTATTTTTATTTAGCAAAATATTTAAAGTAATTATCAAATTTAAGGACTTATTTTGGGATCTATGGATTAATAAATCATTGACATATATAACAACATTGAAAGATAATTTTGTAAAGTAGAAATATTAAATGTACAAATTAGTTTGTCATTCCTATAATTTTGAATATAGTATGCCACCAACACTAAACCCTAATAATCACCTATCCAACTATTGCAAAAACTATAAATCATAGCCTACTACTTTTATCTTTGTATTCTTGCAATTCCATCTTTTCCACTTGAATTTTATGTCTTCTACTAATTCCACTTGCTACATATGTTGGTGATTTATTAATCCATAGATCCCAAGGTAAGTCCTTGAATTTCATGTCTCCTAATAATTCCACTTGGAGTATTAGAGCTGGAGTAGAATATTTTCTTGTTTTCATGAATGAGCAAGAGTGAAAGCTTCAAGTTGTGAATATGCTGACAATGAAACTTCATCACATTTCATATGTAACCATGAATTCAAGATATCAGCTTTATTTTTACATCAAAAAGCATCCAAAAGAAGTTGGTGTTGAGCTCAGGTAAGATTTAAGAACCAAGACTTGTGATCTACTTATTATGGGGAATTTTACGTGCAAAATATTGCATTTGCTTATATATAGTTTGACCAACAAATCATGGGAGTTAAAAGTTCCACAAAATAGTGTCTCTTTCAAGAAGTTTTCAAAAATTTTGGTAAACGAAGAAAGTGTCTATTTATTTTCTGAGTACTTCAGATATTGGGTGTCTTACAACATTCATGTAGGAGAGAGACTGTGTTTTGTATGCTTTTCAATTCAAGACGACAATGACAATGCAGATGCAATTAATAAAGCACTAGTTGTGTGCAAGGGTAAAATTATGATGTTCGAGTTGCAAATATTTAATAAATATGACATTTTTGTTTTATATGAGACTTCATACATTCCTATGTGGAGGTATATTACTAGGGAATGAATTACTAATATTTCCATAATACCATTCCATCTCTCACAGAATTTTTTTGGTGACTTCGGGTGGAGACAATAATGAAGACTACATTTGGATATTTTTTGGGAACGATAGAATGATGTCAATAGATTTGGATGCCCATATATCTCCACTATGAAAATGACCTTCAATGAACAATGTCACAAGTAAAAACTCCAAGTTGTTTTGTATGCCCTTCAATGAACAATGAACAAAACAACTTGGAGTTTTTACTTGTGACATTGTTCATTGAAGGGCATTTTCACAGTAGAGATATATGGGCATCCAAATCTATTGACATCATTCTATCATTCCCCTCAAAAAATACCAAATGTAATCTTCATTATTGTCTGCACCCCAAGTCACAAAAATATTCTGTGAGAGATGGAATGGTATTATGGAAATATTTGTAATTCATTCCCCAAAAATATACCTCTAGATAGGAACGTATGAAGTCTCATCTAAAACAAAAATTGCATATCGATTAAATATTTGCAACTCGAACATCATAATTCTACCCTTGCACACAACTAGTGCTTTATTAAGTGTGCCCGCATCACCGTCGAATTGAATTGAAAAGTGTACAAAACACAGTCTCTCTTGTGCATGAATGTTGTAAGATGCCAAAGATCTGAAGTACTCAGAAAAGCAATAGACCTTTTCTTCATGTACCAAAAGTTTTGAAACATTCTTGAAGGAGACATTGTTTTGTGGAACTTTTAACTCCCATGATTAATGCAATATTTTGTGCGTAAAATTCTCCATAATAAGTAGATCACATGACTTGGTTCGTAAATATTAGATGAGCACAAGACCAACTTCTTTTGGATGCTTTTTTATGTAAAAAGAAAGTAAATATCTTGAATTCATGGCTACATCTTGAATTTGATGAAGTTTCATTATCAATAGATTCATGGCTTGAAGCTTTCACTCTTGTAGTCTTGCTCATTCATGAAAACAAGAAAACCTCCTACTCCAGTTCTAAGACTCTAAGTGGTATTATTAGGAGACATGAAATTCAAGGACTTACCTTAGGATCTATGGATTAGTAAATCACCAATATATGTAGTAATATTGTAAGAGAATTTTGTAAAGTAGAAAGATTGGATGTACAAGATAGCTTGCCAGTCCTATAATTTTGAATAGAGTATTTTACCACAATATTGGACCAAAAAATCAACTATGTATATATTGAAGGCTAGAAAATTTTTAGTGTTGACATCACTATAAACAGTGAAAAACTTCTACCTAGCAATGGGTTAGGATAAAAAAATTGAATACTTAAAACTCATGGTCAAAACATTTTTGATCATGATATCATCATAAGTAACAAAAATAATCCTTACAAGAATAATATCTACCTAAAAAAATAACTAGATGGTGGATATCAATAAAAGTAGATGAATTACAAAGGAAGAATGAAAGTATTGGTTAAAGAAATAACCTCATATTTGATTGGATAAGATTTTAAAGAGGTAAATATCAGTGCCAAAACTCGCAGGTTACTGCAAGTTACTCATCCATTATTCACCGTGAACTCGACGATTACACGTCGAGACTCGTATAAAGAGAGGCAGGGGTCGAGACAGAGAAAGCAGAGGAAAGACAAAAGAAAGATCCAACACCGATGCAAGGTAGAGATAAGGAAGAGTTAGGAGAGGGATCAAGGTAGACATACAAACAAATTTTAATTAAATAATTTTAAAATATTGTTATAATCACTACATTTGCACCATCCAAAAGGTCTATGCTAATTTTTTATTCTCTATGCTCTGCAATTTTGTCTTGTAATTTGGAGATGAACAAGACACAATTATGAAACACTGCCTATTTATATTTTTTTTTTTTGCTTCCATTAACTTGGCATTCTATATCTAAATCAAATAAAAATAAGTTAATAAATCTAAGAATGACATCTTATAAAGAAAATAAAATAAAATAAAATAAGTTGTATGCATTTAACCATGCCAAGATGAAGAGGGAGAGACGCTGACCTAGTAGTATTCCAACTCCAAAATACAAAGGCCGTGCAGCTGCAACCACGATTTATATACAAACTGACTCAAAATTAGCACAAAAACAAAAAATTTACTAAAGCCATAATTAATTGGACCTCGCAATCCTTCACCGATTGAATACACCTGTGCGTAGCTATGCAAATACTAACACCCCCGCTGCTTATCTTCGCCTCTACGTATGCCGAGTCAAAGGATTCGAAGGGCCGAGGTTAGGTGCGACATTATGCGGAAATGCTTTCGGGAAGGCTGAGATTAGAAAGGTACGAGGAAATGAGATTATAAAGGTGTAAATGTGCTAATTTCTATAAAACTAAAATTAGAAAGGTGCGTCATGTCTATTTCCGAATGTTCCTCAACGTAAACGACGATCTTATGTGTCTCTTTCCAGTGCTAATTTCATAATTGTTTTTTCCCGATATTTTTCTAGTTTTTGCAAGGTTTATCGTGATTTGCCAAGAACTCACGAAAATTATAAGGAGTTGCGGTTTTCGAAACAATGGTAAAACGTCATCATAAAAACAATATCCAAATTATTTCCGATCTGATTTGAAGATAGTTGACATTAAAACTAAAGCAATAAAAACATGACCACAAATTATTTCCCACTTCATTTCTAAGATAGTTGAGGTTAGCAATGAAGCAATAAAAATCTAACAACAAAAAAATAAAGACTTCTCTCATAGTCCCAAATGTAATAAAAAATAATGTAATTTAAAAAAAATGTTAAAAGGCTTGGAATTTAAAGACCTGCCTCGGTGAAAACCTTTAGATTTTAGGAAATGTTTGACTAAAAAAAATGCAAAGACAGTAACAAAATCTAAAAAGGAAATTTTATTAACATTTATATAATTGTTTGAAATTTCATTATCATTTATATAATCTTTTAAAAGGTTTAAAATGACAGGTTTGCCCTTATATGGCAAAAAAAATTAACGGTTAATTACTTAACGAAAGGACTCTAAAATTTAAACCTCAACAAACTGTGATGGGCCCATGAAAATCCTAATATTTTATACATTTGTACATATGGGAGTATGGTTTGTCTTTGTATTTTAGGTTTTATAAATTTGCACATGGTTTTAAGGGTTGCGGTTGTAAATATTATAAGTTTCCAACCATTGCCGTTGTAAATATTATAGGTTTTAATATTTCATATTTTATAAATTTGCACATGGTTTTGATCGTTGTTGCAGTTGATGTGATGGTTTTAACCGTTTTCGTTCTAAATATTATAATTTTAATAGAAACATTGTATAATAAACTTATTTTTATTTAGCAAAATATTTAAAGTAATTATAAAATTTAACAATTTATTTTGGGATCTATAGATTAATACATCGCTAACATATATAACAACATTGTAAGATAATTTTGTAAAGTAGAAAGATTAGATGTACAAATTAGTTTGTTACTCCTATAATTTTAAATATAGTATCTTATCACAATCTTGGACCAAAAAATCAACTAAGTATTGTTGGAGGCTAGATAATTTTTAGTGTTAACATCATTATAAATAGTAAAAGACTTTGACATAGCAATGAGCTACAATAAAAAAAATGGCTACCTAAAATTCAAGGTCAAAACCTCTTTGATCATGATATCATCATAAGGAACAAAAAATACTTGCAAGAAGAATATCTACCTAGACAAATATCTAGATGGTGAATATCAACAAAAATAGAAGGATGAATCTAACATCCAATATTTTTTTTAAAGGAAAAATACAAAGCTTGGTTAAAGCAAGAACATGGATTTTAAAAAGGTAAACATCATCATAACTGTTAAAGTCTAGAATCTTGAAACACATTATAAAATTTTATTCCACATAATTTCGAAGATAGTTGATGTTAGCAATGGAGCAACAAAAAATAAAAACTAAAATTATGGTGGAATCAATTCTATCAAACTTAAATGGTCCTAAATGTATTGTATGGATGCAAAAGTACTATAGAGTGACAAAACCATTATATATATATAAATAAATAAATAAAAGTACAATATTCCACATAATTTCTAAAATAGTTGATGTTAGCAATAGAGGAACAAAAAATTATAACAAAAAATAAAAACTAAAATTATCTTTTTAAAGTGGAATCAATTCTATCAAACTTATATGATCCTAAATGTATTGTATGGATGCAAAAGTACTATACAGTAAAAAAAAAAAAAAAAACTCCTCTACAATGTAATTTTTAAAAAAATAATAATTAAGATGCATGGAATTCAAGGACTTACTTTTTCGAAAAAAAACTCTAGGTCTTAGAAATGCTTTATTAAAAAAAAAAAAATGCGAAGACAGTCATCGTGATTAAATCCAGGTACTCGATCGGAACACAAAAATTGGATTGAACTTTTCTTCATTGTTAAAGTAATAGCGATAAATAGTTATCGACACCGGACGAACCGGGCCATCAAATCCCTCTTTAAAATAGCCAGTGCACTCACCCATTATTGTGGATAAATTTGGACCTCCGCTCTCCACAGACACCATTCATTATCTAAACAGGCTTAAGAATTTTAGTCAATAAGGAGGAAGAGGAATGTGAATATCGCAAATACGAGACATAATGGCGTTCCAATACAGAGTAAAAAATACTGTGCTGCTCGTCTTGGCCTTGGCTTTGCAGACTGCAGTGTGCATAGGAGAAGGAACTCCCAGTAAGGAAGACAAAACAGAGGAATTAGTAGTTTCGAGGCCAGGAGGATCTTACGGTGGTGGCGGTGGCGAAGGTGGGCGTGGTGGAGGCTCCAGGGAGGGGGCGGCGGTACACGCCATGGAGGTTCCATGGGAAGAGGGGAGACGGTGTTTTAATATATTTTCTAATTTTTTTTTTCAAAGTGTTATGTTTCTGTAATTAATTACTAGAAAAAATTTCACTTGAACACTTATCTTTTAAAATTTGAATTTTACGAGATTTTATTTGCTAAGGGTTTGGAGATATTGAAAACAATTTGACCAGCAATGGAGACTGAAGGACGGTAGAAGATCACTTAGAATATAAGGATCCGGAGTTAATAACAGTGTGCCACACTCTGCAGCTTGAGATATCATTCTGTTTCCAGTATTGGAATGCCCATTTCAGTATAAAATTAAGATTTTTTAAAGCTTAAGATCGCCCATTATTTATATATTGAGCCCTCTCAAATTATCTCTATTTTAAAAAGGCTCGGGATCCGGATAGAAGGAGATGGAGAAAGTGACATAAAACAAAACTGACCTCTTTAAGCTCCAGCAGACGAATTTTCCAAATCTCCTAGCCAGAGCGATGATCGCATTCTCTTGGGTGCCAGATCTAGCCAGAGCGATGATCGCATTCTCTTCGGTGCCAGCTCAATCACAAGCGAATGGACCTCTTATTTATTACTTTCAAAGTTCATCATCATTTATATAATATTTTTGAAATTGATTATTAATAGAAATCTAGTGTTAGGGTTGCATAACAGCTTTGCCCTTATAATTAGAACACTGCTCAACAAATTATATAGTAATTGATGGGTTCATGGATGTCCCTATATTTAATATATCTATTTAAACTTTAAAAATAAAATTTTAGTTAATACCATTAAATATTTAACGGTTTATAAATATCCGAGTATGGTTTGTCTTTGTACTTCCTTTGCACATGGTTTAAATTTACACATGATTTTAAGTATTGTCTTTGTATATGTTATAAGTTTGCACATGGTTTTAATCAATACCACTCTAAATATTATAAGTTTACACATGGTTTTAATCAATACCACTCTAAATATTATAAGTTTGCACATGGATTTAATAAATACCGCTGTAAATATTATAAGTTTGTACATGGTTTTAACCGTTTCCGGCACATGGTTTTAACCATTGCCATTTGACCCTTTATAAATTTGAACATGGCCGTTGTAAATATTATAGGTTTTAATATTCCACCCTTTATAAATTTGTGCATGGTTTTAACGGTTGTTGTTTTAAATATAATAGGTTTGTACATGGTTTTAATCATTGCACTTATAAATATTATAGATTTTAATAGAAAATTGTGTAAGAAGATGTATTTATTTTAATTTAACAAAATATTTAAAGTAATTATTAAAAGTTAAATATTTTTTAATATTTAAGGTGATAAATTATATGAGAACACCTTCATCAGGGATGTTGTTTAATTAATATATGATTTCAAATTATATTTTGGTTATTAAAGCATGGTGTACAACCCAGCTATTCAAATCTTTGACCTTTATTTACAGTTTCAAAGTAACTATAGTAGATAATATGTATGATAAAGACTCTCGTTCAAATTTACTAGTGTTAAACATTTCTATGGAATGATAGTGTAGGATTCACTCTTCAATAATATAATTGACTTCAATATGTATAGTGCAAATATGTATTGACAATTCAACATATAAGATAGATACCTTGAATTTTATGTCTCTTACTATATAATAGATATATATACTCTAGATATCTAGGTTGGTAGCATTGGTTGATGACATTATTTTTGTACTAGCATACAATAAATTTTATATATTGTTATTTTAGTCTAAATGATAATTTAGGAGAATAAATTTTCAAAGAAGGTAATGCCCAAAATATTGGGTGAAAATGGTGTTAAAATATACTTGAATTATTATTTTTATGTAACTTAAGGAGGATATTTTTGTGCCTCTAATATTTGGAGTCTCTCTTTCACTTTTTAATTTCAACTCCATGTACAAATTTAAGCTTTTCATAATGATCATAAGAAAAAAATATTTTTTTAATAAAATATTAACTAATGTTTTAATTGATATCAATATTGATATAAGCATTTGTATGTATACATTTTAATAAGAATATTTAAAAAATATTCAACGAGTTAACATAGGTATTTTATGAGGGGCTTGGAACTAGTACTAGAGGAATTGACCTCTTTTAAAGGTTAATCTCAAATCTTTATTTAGTCTTCCAATGTTGGATAAGGTCTTATGGGTGCATACACTTAGGTAGGTTTTGAACTAATAATTTTAGAACACATAGTGAGACACAAATTCCACCTACCTAATTGGATATAATCTTGGTGATATTATGCTCTCATAGATCATACATACAATCACCTAGAAATTCCACTAAAATAAAATATTATTAAGGAACCCATATGCCATTTTATTTATAGGCTTATGATCACTAGATCAAGAGCCAATAAATCATGATGTACCTATGCAATTGTTTGAGTTACTACCACTAATATTCAAAATACATAAATCTTTTTTATCTCCTCCATTAACCCCTATAGAGAGTGTTGGTTCAACATATTTTAGCTCTCCAATTTCCTTTCACTCTATTAGATCTAAAAAAATGGCTTAGCCTCCTCCTCAATAAAATTTTATTCATTGAATCAACATTGGATAGCTCAATATAGTAAATTAAAATTCAATTCTTTAGGTATATTTAAAATATTTTCCAACTTATGATAGTATTAGAAAAATAATATATGTACATTATAAATATGTTATCTCTTTGACTACCATTCACAATATCCAAGATGAAGATGCCATGATAAGGATTTTAGTGTTTCCATTCGTGAGTAAGGTATTACACTGGTATCAAACCCTATGATATGGAAGCATTAATTTATGAGATCAAATTTTTGGAAGATTTATCCAAGAATTGAAAGAGTTAGAAAATCCATTTTTATTTCTAAATCAATTTATTACTATTCAAAGGTAACCTTAGGAGGGATTAATGAGTTTTACTATTAGATTCAGCAGAACCTTGAAAAGAGTTCCACATGAACTTAAGCCAATATATGCTCAAGGAATAATCTACTATCTCAATTATTATAAAAAACCTTCCTCCCATAGTGGTTATGCCATATTTTTTAAATATATCTCAATAGATATAGGATACATAGTCCCAATGAAAATTACATATTTGTCATATGTAGCACCAATTCCCATAGTAAAGACTCTAACCTTACATTCAATAGCCATAATACCAAAATTACCTATACCACATGTTTTTCCTAAACTACCTACTTGTTAACCTAAAAAATAAATCAACATGTTAGTGGTGATACTACCACTAAATAACCTAACCAATAGGGTAACCATCATGAAAAAAAGATATGCTAAAAGGAATTTTTATCCCTAAATATTTCCAGACATAAAAATTATTAGGGGTTTATTCTAATGGTGCTAGTAGAAAATCTAATATTGTATTTAGAAATTAGGAGAAGGGATGTTTTTCCAACCTATAATGATCTGCATTGTGTAGAAACTCATATGCTATACCAAAACCAAGCATACATAGTTATAACTAAAAAGGCAAAAAATATATTAAAAGGTTGAGTCAATATGCTTTGGGAAACAAATCAAAATTTGATGATAAAAAATCCTTTAGAGGAAGAATCTATATCAGTCCTAACATGGTCCAATAATAAGCCATTACATGTAGACCATAAAAATTTGGATTCATTCAAAGTCTCATATCAATAAATAAACTAGAGCAACCTCCAATGGAGCATCCTAAATAATAGTAGATGTAGGTGAAGGATGTTGAAACTTAGGAGAGAAGAATTTGGAAAAATATCTAAGCTTCAATATTATAGAGATGAATAAAACTCCATATGAAACAAGCATGTATAATAACCTAATGATTCTAGGAAATATAGACATTATTTGGGCATCACTAAAATCCACTTAGCCTAAAGACTAATCTCATCTAGATATGAATCTAGGTCAAGGTAAACCAACATGAGGAATAATAAAAATAGACCACCACTTTTTACATTTCCCTATGCATAGGATTTTACACAATTGTATGATTGAATCTAGAGTGGCAATAACAATAATACCTAAAGTAATTTATGGAACTTTGGGAATGGAATACTCTTATAGTGTTGTAGTTGGATGGTACTCTAATAAAAATATAGAAATAAAGGATATACCCATGGTCCTTAAAAATATACTACAAATAACTATTATACAAGAGGTTGTGATGGTAGATATAAAGCCATAGTTTGACATGTGATTTTATCAAGATTTTATATCTAAGGTGTGCAAATATCTCTTCCTGGACTATTTGCACATGGAAATTCTTCATAAAGGAAGAAAAATGAAGATATGGATAAAAAATCACATCTAATATCATATATAAAGAATTGAATAGGAGGAAGATGTCAATATAATCAATAATAAAATTAACCTTTGGAAGTAATCATATATTAGCTATAGATTGATTATGAGTTTTCACTTTGATATTTTAATGTTACGATAGAGATAGTGATAGATGCATATTCTATTATAAAATGAGAAGGTATAATGCTCATAACAATGTCAAATAAGGAGCTCCAACAAATAGATATCTAGAAGTTATACATTGATGAATCTAAATATAAAAATGATGTTACAGCTAGAAAAGTGTAATATCACCCTCTAAATAAGTTAAGTGGTTTTCATGTCATCTAATTTGTAGCTACACCAATAATTCAATAGAAAATGAAGAAATCAATCTATGGCTATGAGAGGTAAATTATCTAGGAGTAAAGTTGTTTATGATCTATGGAAACTCTAAACTAATAGTAAATCAAATTACAAAAAAATCTAGCAACAAACAATATTATCTTAAATCTTATCATAATAGAGTATGGTATTTGTTTGAGATATTTGAATTCTTGAACATAAAATCAATTTCCAGAGATCAAAATGCATAAGTTGACTCACTAGCATCCCATAAGGAACACTTATATCTAGCTTCTAATGTATATGGTAATTTAAAAAAAATCTATACAATATTATCAAAAATCAAACTTATAATATTGTATATAATTTAAAAATAAATCAATACAGTCACGAACTTACCTTTGCAAAAACCTCTAGGTCTTATAAAATGCTTGATTCTAAAAAAAAAAATGCTAAAATAATCATGAAATATAAGTACAGGTAAGAAGAGAATCGAAAGTTCATTATAGTACTTTGAAAGTTCATCATCATTTATATAATATTTTTGGGGTTGATTATCAATAGGAATCTAATGTTAGAGTTTCAAATGACAGTTTTGCCCTTATAAGTGTGACATGAAGTTATTTGTTAATTACATAATGGAACACTAGACTTTAAAATTTAAACATCAACAAACTATACAATAATTGATGGGCCCATGAAAATCCCTATATTTTGTATATTTATATATAACTTATGTTAAATAGGGGATATGACATGAATATTTTTATTATTTATAAATTTAAACAAACTTTATTCTTAAAGACACAATATTTTTATGGAATTTTAGTTAATAATATTAAATGTTTAACAGTTTGTAAATATCGGAGTGTGGTTTATCTTTGTATTATTTTAATCGATACCATTAAATATTTAATCATTTGTAAATATGGGAGTATAGTTTATCTTTGTATTTCACCGTTTATAAATTTGCACATGGTTTTAATGTTTGTCGTTGTAAATATTATAGGTTTGCAATGGTTTGTCATTGTAAATATTATAGGTTTTAATATTTCACCCTTTATAAATTTGCACATTATTTTAATTATTTCCGTCCTAAATATTATAGGTTTTTATATGGTTTTAACCTTTGTGGTTCTAAATATTATAGGTTTTAATAGAAAAGTTGTATGGGTTTATTTTAATTTAGTTATATATTTAAAGTAATTATTAAAAGTTAAATATTTTTTAACATTTGTAAGGTGGTATATCATATGAGAACACTCTCACCAAAGGATTTTGTTTAATTAATATATGATTTTTAACCATACGGTATACAACCAAACCTGGAGGATTCAAATATTGGACCTTTATTTATAGTTCCAAAGTAACTATAGTAGATAATATGTATGATAAAGACTTACATTTAAATTTATTAGTATTAAACATGTCTATGGAATGATAGTGTGGAATTCACTCTTCATTAATATAATTGAATTAAATATCTATAGTGCAAATATCTATTGACAACTCAACATATAAGATAGATGCCTTGAATTTGATATCTCTTACTATATAATAGATATATATACTCTAGATATCTAAGTTGGTACCATTGATTGAAAATATTATTCTTGTACTAACATATAATAAAATTTTAGATATTGTTATTTTAGTCTAAATGATAATTTAGGAGAGTATATTTTTAAAGAAGGCAATGCCCAAAAATTCTAGATGAAAATGGGGTTAAAAAATACTTGACTTATTATTTTCATGTAACATAAGGTGTCTCTCTAGTATTTGGAGTCTCTCTTTCATTTTTTAATTTCAACTCCGTGTAAAAATTTAAGCTTTTCATAATTATTATAAGCAGAAAATATATTTCTAATAAAATATTAACTAATATTTTAATGGATATTAATATTGATATTAGCATTTGTAGTATACATTTTAATAAAAATATTAAAAAATATTCAATAAGTTTACATAGGTTTTTATGAGGGGCTTGGAAATATCAAAAGAGTTCAATGCCCTTACCACTATATTAAGTTTGCATCTTAATAAAAATCTAAATTTTAGTTACCAAGAAAAATAAAACTTAAATAATATAAAAGATAATATTGATATGCACCTTGAGGCTCAATATGTGGTGACACATACAACTCGGTGAACAAACTTGTGATATATAATGAGTTATATTTCTCAATCATGCATTAAACTATTCTACAATATAAACTCTCCCAAATGATACAATATTTTATATGGATAATACAATACTATAGAATTTGAGACTTATGTAATAGAATTGGCAATGATATAAATTATTAATACTAGAAAATATATCTAGCAATGCCTTGACTCACCATGTCAATTTATTGGGCAGATATATAATAGGATTATCAACATCAACTCCAAGTGAATATGATCATTATATTTTATGAAATCATTGATGCATACCTACCTTAATGTCAATAATAATTAGCATAAATCTACTAGATTTTAAGCTCATTTGGGGCATTAACACACCAAGTTAAGAAAATTATTAATGATACCTATAAGAAACATCATATGGAAATGAAAGTGTTACATGGTCCCAAAAGTATTGTATGGATCCAAAAGCACCATACATTGATAAAAATATCATATATACATGGAAGCACAATATGGATGCTCATCTATACAAACAATATAATTTATAAAAAAAATTATTAGGAGGCAAGAAATTCAAGAACTTGGCTTGGGATATATGGATTAATAAATCACCGAAATATGTAGCAACATTGTAAGAGAATTTTGCAAAGTAGAAAAATTGGATTCACAAGCTAGCTTGTCAGTCCCATAATTTTCAATCTAGTATCTTGCTACAATCTTGGACCAAAAACTCAACTAAGTATATGTTGGAGGCTAGACATTTTTTAGTGTTGACATCACTATAAGTAGTAAAAAACTTCGACATATCAATGGGGTAAGATCAAAAATTGGCTACATAAAACTCAAGGTCAAAAACATTTTGATCATGATATCATCGTAAGGAATAAAAATTCCTTGCAAGAAGAATATCTACCTAGACAAATACCTAGATGGTGGATATAAAAAAATGTAGAAGAGTGAATCTAACATCCAATATTTTTTCTAAATGAGGAATGCAAACCTTGGATAAGGCAATAACTTAATATTTTATTGGATCAAATTTTAAAAAGGTAAATATCATCATAGGACCTACTAAAGTTTGCATCTTGCAACACACCATCCAAATTATTTCCAACTTCATTTATAAGATAGTTGATATTACCAATAGAGTTAAAAAAACTTAACATTTATAAATAAATACTGATTTTATCCCTTTTAGGTGGAACAAATTCTATCAAAAAATATATTGAATGCTCTCAAATTGCACACTTGACCTTAAATAGCTAGACTAGTCATCAACTAGAGTGCCAAATAGTGGATCTATAAAAGTACATATTAAAGTATCTTGAGGCACATGGCTACCATGCTCCTAGGAGATATAAAAATCAACCATATTAGTTCAACCACTTCATTTTAATCATACTAGAACGAGTTGGAAATGAAAGTTCATATTTTAGAATTTTTTGTTAGACCTAAAATCAATTTTTGTAACAACCATTATGTGCTAGCAAGAATGTAATGTAAACCTATATATACTTAAATGTAGATAATTCTATGTATTAACTATTTAGCTTTTGCAATTGTATTAGTTGTATGATGATTGTACTATAAGCCTTTGAATAAATATTAAATTGTTGTTTGACCTCTCTCTAAAATTGTTGCAAAACATATATGTATGCTATTTTTATTATTATATATTTTTGTTAAGGTTGGAGGAATAGCATTTTATTTTGCTATTTGGATATCTTCTTGGATTCTTGTTTTTTTATCTCTAGAATGTTTGGTAATGTATATGGTTATTTGATTAAATACTCTATCATATTAAATGAGATTTGGTCTACTAGGTATTTTGATTGAGTTTAGAGTATGAGAATAGCATACCTTATGTCTCTTTATGTTATTTAATCTTAAATATTTTAAATTATATCTTCTCACCCTACATATCTCTTTATTTAGTATTAAAATCCCTTTTGTTATTTTAGCTAGTACCAGAGGAATTGACCTATTTTAAAGGTTAATCTAAAAAAATTTCTTCAATATTCCAATCTTGGCTAACATCTTGTGGGTGCAACTCATCCACGTAGGTATGTTTTGAACTAATAGTTTTAGCACACTCAATGAGACACAAATCCCACCTACCTGATTGATTATAATCTTGGTGATATTATACTCTAATAGATCATACTCACAATCACCTAGCAATTCCACTAAAATAAAATAATCTTAAAGAACTCATTTCCTATTTAATATATAAGCTTAAGATCACAAAATCAAGAGCCAAAAAAATGTGATGTACCTATGCAATTGTTTGAGTTACCACCACTAAGATTCAAAATACATGGATATTTTTCATCTCCTTCATCAACCCCTATAGAGAGTGTAGGTTCAACATATGTTAGCTCCCCAAGATCCTTTCATTCCATGATATATAAAAAAGTGGTTTAGCCTCCTCCTCAAAAAAAATTATTGATTGAAACAACATTGGACCACTGATGCAAGAGCATCCAACGAAAAGAAAAATACCACAAGGAGGAAAAAGTGTTGCAAAATCGTGACATGTTGATAAAGAAGAAAAAGTGTCACGATATCGTGACATATCGCATTATCATGACCAAAAGCCAATAGAAGGCACAAGAGAGAAAAATGTCACATTATCGCGACCAAAATCCGAGAGAAGGCGCAAGAGAGAAAAGTGTCATGATATCATGACATGTCATGTTTTCACGACTCAGGAAGGAGAGAGAAGGCATGGAGCAAAAATGTCATGATTTCATGACATGTCACGAAATCATGACCGAAACAGAGGAGAGAGGGCATCCGAAGAAAAATGTCATGATTTTGTGACATGTTGCAAAATCATGACCGAAAGAAGACAAGAAGGGCCAAAGAAGAAATTGTCACGATTTCATGACATGTCACGAAATTACGACCGAAGGAGTAGAAAGAAAACAAGGAAGGAAACTGTCACGATTTCATGACCCGAAGCAAAGAGCGAAAGCGAAAGGAAAATTTGTCATGATATCATGACATGTCACAATTTTGTGACCCAAAATAGAGAGAGAAAGTAGAGAGCAAAGTTGTCGTGATATCGCGACATGTCACGATTTTGTGACCCAAAGAGGTGAGAAGGAAGTAGAAAGGAAGAATGTCGTGATATCACGTGTCACGATTTTGTGACCCAAGAGGCAAGGAGGAGGTAGAAAGGAAAGATGTCGTGATATCATGACATGTCACGATTTCATGACCCGAGAGGTGAGGAGGAAGCAGAAAGGAAAAATATCGTGATATCGTGACATGTCACGATTTCATGACCCGAGAGGTGAGGAGGAAGAAGAAAGGAAAGATGTCATGATATCGCGACATGTCACGATTTCATGACCGAAAAGGAGAAAGAAGAGCCAGAAAGAAAATATGTCGTGATATCGGGACATGTCGTGATATTGTGACATACTGCTGGTTCACGATTCAAAAGGGCATGCATTCCCAAATGATGTTTCTTGAGGAAGTCAAAGGCCTCATTAATGCATAATTTCCTGCATGATAAGCTTTCTGAGCATGGTGGCCAATCGAATGCTACGTCTAAAGGTCAAAGACATTCAGATGGCTCATCAATGCATGTTTCTACAACTGACCCGGTGGCAGTTGCCAGTTAGGGTAAAATATGTGAATGTTCAGTCACGAAGGTGAGGAAGAGCCAAATTTTTAGATTCGAAGGATGTATTCTTCTAGGTGGGTCATTAATGGCCTAGAGGGTCGGGACCTCGAAAGAAAACCCAGATATTTTAAAATGGGAAGCAAAGGCATGCTCAGGGGGTCAAAAAACTGCTAAGACAGAGTTGTAGAGCTGAAGGCAAGAGGGCCATTTTGGACTTGTTTGGGCTATTTTTCTTCCAAGGGGAGAAATGCTGTAAAATAGAAAAAAAAAAAAACCTATCTTTCGGAGTAAACGAGTTTATTTTGCAGACTGTTGCCATTTCTATAAATTTTTTCAAGTTATTTAATGAGAAATTTTGTGGTATTGGGATGAGCAAGTTTGGATCCCCAACAAGTGGTCTCAGAGCTTGAATCTGATTGAGTTGAGCAAGTTTGGTCTCCCCATAAAGTGGTATTAGAGCTTGAATATAATTGAGTTGAGAAAGTTTGGCTCCCCATCAAGTGGTATCAGAGCGGGAGTTCCTGAGTGTGTAAATAGATCACCAAAAGTGAGGTAGTTTACACTAGGATCTGTGGAAGAGTGGGAGTTCCTGAGTGTGTGAGTGGATCATCGAAAGTGAGGCAGTTTGCACTAGGATCTATGGAAGAGCTTAGGGTTCCCAAGTGTGTGAGCAGATCACAAAAAGTGAGGTAGTTTACACTAGGATCTGTGGAAGAGCATAGAGTTCCTGAGTGTGTAAACAGATCATCGGATGTGAGGTAGCTTGCACCAGGATTTTTGGAAGGGTTGTAAGAGAAATAAGCAGAATGCCTCCACGAAGAAAATATGGTGGTGGAAGAAATATGGTGCAAGCAGAATATTTTAGAGCTTTGTAGAGGTAATTTCAGGCCCTGCAAGAGGAGCTGCGTAGAGGGCTCGAACCCAGAGGAGAAGAAGGAAGTGAAGATGAAGTTGATGAAGAAGAGGAATAGTTTGAGGAAGAAGAAGAGGCTATAGATCCTGCACAAGCCAGGTTATACAGAGCCATATCCTAGATTGGAAAGAAACCAAAGATGGAGGTTTCTACGTACTCTAGAAATCTAGATCTAGAGGATTTGATTGATTGGATCAATGATATGGAGGAGTATTTTGGAGGTTGTAGATCCATATCGGATCAAGTTTGCAAAAACAAAGTTGAAAGGCCATGCTTGCATATGGTGGAAAGGAGTATAGCTAGAAATAAATAGAAGAGGAAAGGAGAGAATAACAAGATGGGATAGAATGGTAGATAAGTTGAAAAGACAGTTTATTCCTACAGATTATGAATTGGATCTACTAAGGAAAATGTAGAGTTTGAGACAGTCAAGCAAAACTATCAAAGAATACACAGAGGAGTTTTATAAGATCTCCATCAGAACTGGCCATTCAGAGGCTAACAAGGAGAAGGTGGCCCATTACATCAATGGGTTGAGAACTAGTATTCAAGAAGATTTGAGTCTGGTTAGGGTGAGCACCATTGAGGATGCTTACCAATTTGCCCTCAAAGTCGAAGAGAAGCTGAACAGACGGTTTGAGGGTAAGCAAAGAGGAAGAGGTCATGGTGGAAGAATAGATGGAGGACGAGATGAGAAGAAAGAAGAAGCTAGCAGTAGTCAGGATCAGAAGGGAGATAATGATTACAGATCCCATGGTCAGAACAACTACCAAAGAGGAAGAGGTAGATATGGAAGAGGAGGATTTTGTGGAACCTGTTTCCACTGTGGTGAAGAAGGACATCGAGCATATGAGTGTCCACAACACCAAGAAAGGATGAATAAGAGACCTGAGGGTCCTACCAAAGCTGTTGTAGTAGATGAAGGTGCTGAATTAGAACATTCTGAGGAGGCAGAGAGAGGAGAAGTTATGGTCACAAGGAGGACCCTGTTGAATGAGGAGAAAGGATCAGACCAGAGGAGGAGCCTGTTCTACACAAGGTGTAGAAGTTCGGGTAAGGTCTGTAATGTTATTATAGATAATGGTAGTACTGATAACTTGGTCTCTAAAGAAATGGTTACTAAGTTACAACTAGAGAGGAGGAGACACCCACATCCATACCGGATTGCATGGTTGTAGAAGGACCATAGGGAATTGGTCAGTGAATAGTCCTTAGTCAATTTTAATATTGGGAGATACCAGGATGAGGTCCTGTGTGATATCCTACCCATGGATTCTTGCCATATGTTGTTAGGAAGACCATGGTAGTTTGATCACCGTGTAGTCCATGATGGACTTGCCAACACTTATTCCCTAACAAATGAAGGAGTGTGCCATAAACTAAAGCCACTGAAGGGGATGGATGAAAAGAGGTTGTTGACAACAATGAGAGTGGAAGTTGTGGGGTTTGAAGAACTTAAGGGTTTGTACCCTAAAGACCCATATTTTGCTAAATATTGGAGAGCTTGTATAGCCCTAGTTACTCTAGATAGGACTGTCAACATGAGTATTGGTAAATCACCATTCCAAATTGTATGTGGGAGTAGTCCAAGGAATGCTTTTGAGTTGAGAACGATGGATAAAGGAGAAAAGAGTAGTGTTGAGGTTGAATATTTTGCAAGTTTTGAGATGTTGAAAAAGAAGGTGACAAAACAGTACAGAAGTGAAGGTCACTTCTCAATCCACCTTGGTTTTCTGATGCAGAAGAATCCAACGAAAAGCAAAATACCGCAAGGAGGAAAAAGTGTCACAAAATCGTGACATGTCGGCAAAGAAGAAAAAGTGTCGCGATATCGCGACATGTCGCATTATCGCGACCAAAAGCCGAGAGAAGGCGCAAGAGAGAAAAATGTCACGATATCATGACATGTCGCATTATCATGACCAAAATTTGAGAGAAGGCGCAAGAGAGAAAAGTGTCATGATATCGTGACATGTCGCATTTTCGCGACTCGAGAAGGAGAGAGAAGGCACAGAGTAAAAATGTCGTGATTTCGTGACATGTCATGAAATCACGATCAAAATAGGGAGAGAGGGCGTCCGAAGAAAAATGTCGCAATTTCATGACATGTCGTGAAATCGTGACCGAAAGAAGACAGGAAGCGCCAGAGAAGAAAATGTCATGATTTCGCGACATGTCACGAAATCAAGACCGAAGGAGCAGAAAGAAAGCAAGGAATGAAACTTTCACGATATCACAACATGTCACGATTTCACGACCCGAAGTAGAGAGCAAAAGCAAAAGGCAAAGCTATCGTGATATCATGACATGTCACGATTTCATGACCCAAAATAGAGAGAGAAAGCAAAGAGCAAAGCTGTCACGATATCACGACATGTCGTGATTTCATGACCCAAAGAGGCGAGAAGGAAGCAGAAAGGAAGAATGTCATGATATCGTGACATGTCATAATTTCGTGACCCGAGAGGCGAGGAGGAGGCATGAAGGAAAGATGTCACAATATCGTGACATGTCGTGATTTCATGACCCAAGAGGCGAGGAGGAAGCAGAAAGGAAAAATGTCACAATATCGTGACATGTCATGATTTCGTGACCCGAGAGGCGAGGAGGAAGCAGAAAGGAAAGATGTCGTGATATCGTGACATGTCGCGATTTCATGATCGAAAAGGAGAAAGAAGAGCTGAAAAGGAAAGATGTCGTGATATCACGACATGTCGCAATATCGCTACCCAAAGAAGAGAAAGGCAGCGAGGAAGAAAAATGTTGTGATATCGTGACATGTCGTGATATTGCGGCATACTACTGGTTCATGATTCGAAAGGGCATGTGTTCCTAGAAGGTGTTTCCCGAGGTAGTCAAAGGCCTCATTAATGCATAATTTCTTACTCAGTAAGCTTTCTGAGCATGGCGGCAACTCGAATGCTGTGTCCAAAGGTCAAAGATGTTCAGACGGCTCATCAATGCATGTTTCTATGGCTGACCCGGTGGCAGTTTCCAGTTAGGGTAAAAGATGTGAAGGTTCAGTCACGAAGGTGGGGAAGAGCCGACTTTTCAGATTTAGAGGATGTATTCTTCCAGGTGGGTCATTAATGGCCTAGAGGGTCGGGACCTCGAAAGAAAACCTAGAGATTTTAAAAGGGGAAGCAAAGGCATGCTCAGGGGGTTGAAAAACTATTGAGATAGAGTTGCAAAGCTAAAGGCAAGAGGGCCATTTTGGACTTGTTTGGGCTATTTTTCTTCCATGGGGAGAAATGCTGTAAAATAGAAAAAAAATAAACTATCTTTCGAAGTAAAGGAGTTTATTTGGCATACTGCTTCCATTTCTATAAATATTTTCAAGTTGTTTAATGAGAAATTTTGTGGTATTGGGATGAGCAATTTTGGATCCCCATCAAGTGGTATCATAGCTTGAATCTAATTGAGTTGAGAAAGTTTGGTCTCCCCATCAACCACTCAATATAGTAAATCAAAATCCAATTCTCTAGGTAAATTTAAAATATTTTCCAACTTGTGATAGTATTAGGAAAATAATATATGAACATTATATATATATATATTATCTCTTTGGCTAACATTTAGAATATCCAATATGAAGATGTCATGATAGGAATTTTAGTTTTGCCATTCGCGAGTAAGGTATTACATTGGTATCAAACACTATGATATGGAACCATTAATTCACGGGCTTAGTTTGTTGGAAGAATTTTCCAAGAACTGAATGAGTTAGCAAACCCTTTTTTTATTTCTAACTCAATTTCTTACTATTCAAAGGTATCCTTAGGAGGGAGTAATGAGTTTTAATATTAGATTTAGTAGAACCTTGCGTAGAGCTCCATATGAACTTAAGACAATATTTGCTCAAGAAATAATCTACTATATTAATGCTTTCAACCCATATTTAGGCTTACAAAAATTATAATCCAATATGATATAATTTTATATCAAGGTTTCATATCTATATAAAATAATCTAATTATTACAAAAAAACATCTTCCCAAAGTTGGTATGCCATATTTTTTAAAAATATATCAATAGATATAGGATACATAGTCCCAATTACATTACACCTTTATCATATGTAGCACAAATCCCCATAGTAAGACTCCAAACTTAACTTCAATAGCCAGAATACCAACATTACCTATACCATGAGTTGTGCCTACACTACCTACTTAACCTAAAAAATAAATCAACATGTAAGTGGTTTTGCTAGCACTAAAGAACCTAACCAAAAAGGTAACCATCATGAATAGAATATATGGTAAAATCAATTTCTATCACTACATATTTACATACATGAAAAAATACCAGGGTTCCTATTCTAATGGTGCCAGTGGAAAACCCAACATTGTATTTAGAAATTAGGAGGGACATTTTTCCAACCTATAATGATCTGCATAGTGGAGACACTCATATGCTATACCAACACACCCAGGTGTTGTAGGTGAGTTGGATAGGATAGGGTAATACTTCAAGGGAGGTCCCAGGTCCGAATATCCACCCTATCAAAAAGTTGATTTTGGTACCCAAAATCCAATTGATAATGTTGGTGCAAGCAAGGCTGGGCATGAATTTTGGGTGACTTTTATGGTGTAGAACCCTCTGTTCATGGTATATTATACCAAGGCTTCCCCACAAGGGGTTTTTATCTTACAAAAATATGTTATACCAACACCAAGCATAGATAGATATAACTAAAAAGTTAAAAAATATATTAAAAAGTTGAGTCAATATACTTTGGTAAACAAATCAAAATTTTATGATGCAATATCCTTGAGAGGAAAAATATATATCAGTCCTAACATGGTCCAATAATAATCCATTACATGTACACCATAAAATATTGTATCCATTCAAAGTCTCATCTCAATAAACAAACTAGACAATAAAGAAATTATTCCAACCTCCTCAAAGAAAAGAGCAACCTCCAATGGAGCATCATAAAGAATAGTAGAATCCAATGTAGGTAAAGGAAGTTGAAACTTAAGAGTAAGTTAGAAATAATATTTGATATATTTCTATCACCAAGTAACAAATAATTGAAGCAACGTAGGATTAATAGGGAATATTTGATGAGCAAAAAGAGAGAGAACTTGGAAAAGTATCTAGGATTCAATATTTTAGAGATGAATAAAACTCCATATGAAACAAGCACATATAATAACCTAATTATTCTAGGAAAGATAGACATTCTTTGGGTATCACTAAAATCCACTCAGCCTAAGGACTAGTCTCATCTAGATATGAATCTAGCTCAACGTAAATAAACATGAGGAATAATAAAAATATACCATCCCCATTTTACATGTCCCTATGCATGGAATTATGGATTATATACAATTGTATGATTGAATCTAACGTGGCAATAACAATAATGCCTAAATTAATCTATGAAAATATGGGAATGGAGTATACTCATCTACTCTTAGAGTGTTGTAGTTGGAAGGTACTCTAATAAAAATTATAGTAATAAAGGATATACCCATGGTCCTCCAAAATATACTAGAAATAACTATTGTACAAGATGTTTTTATGGTATATCTAGAGCCATACTTTGACATGTGACTTTATCAAGAGTTTATATCTAACGTGTACAAATATCTATCCCTAGACTATTTGCAAATGGAAATTCCTTGTAAGGGAAGAAAAGTGAAGATATAGGGAAAAAATACCATCTAATATCATATATAAATAATTGAAGAGAAGGATTATATCAATATAGTAAATGATGAAATTAACCTTTGAAAGTAATCATAGATTAGCTATGGATTGATGATGAGTTTTCACTTTGATATTTTAATGTTGTGATAGAGATAATGATAGGCACATATTATATTATAAAATTAGAAGGGATAATGCTTCTAACCCTGTCAAATAAGGAGCTCCAAAAAATAGAGATCTAGAAGTTATATGTTTATGGATCTAAATGTAAAAATAATGTTACAGCTAGAAAAGTATAATATCACCCTCTAAATAAGTTAAGTGGTTTTCATATCATCTAACTTGGAGCTACACAAATAATTGAATAGAATATGAAGCACTTAATATAGGGCTATGTGATTTAAATTATCTAGGAGTAAATTTGTTGATGATCTATGGAAACTCTAAACTGGTAGTAAATCAAGTGACAAAAAAATATAGAAACAAGCAATATTATCTTAAAGCTTATCATAATAGAGTACGAGATTTTTTTTATATCTTTGAATCCTTGAACATAAAAGCAATTCCTAAAGATCAAAATGCATAATTTGACACACTAGAATCACATAAGAAAATTTTATATCTAGCTTCTAGTATATGGTAAATCCATAAACTATAGAAATTGCTTTCAGACCTTTTGTACTAGATAAAGATACTTCCTAGTACATATTTGATGATGACAAGCATATGTCAAACTTCTTAATTTATGAGGCAACTTGTGTAAATAAAACTAAATAAATGCTTGAGAGAATTCATGAGGAAGAAATTATTTGGATAAATAAAAACCACATTACCAAGGTATTGATCACACTTTAGAGTATATTTGATAACATTGACTAATCAAATGAATGAAAAATAAATATTGACAAGCAAAAGTTCAAATAGGTTTGAATTGAACCTAGAAAATACCTAAGCTTTAGATTTCAATATTCTAAATAGGAAGTTAAACAACTTATTTCCTTATGTAGAGAATTCAATGACATCATTGCATGGAGCTATGATGATTTTAAATATTATAGAAAATATACTATCCATCACACTATAGAAATACTGCCCAATGTTAAGATATTTTGGCAAAAGTAAAGGCTAGTTAATCCCAATATAGAAGCACTGACAAAAAATAATTGTTAAAGTTTCTCAATACAAAAATTATTTATCCCATAAAGTACTCTATATGGTTATCCAATCTAGTACATGTTAGAAAAAATAATGGAGATATATACCTTTGTGTGGATTTTAGAAATTTGAGAAAAAACATCATTGAAGGATCACTACCCTCTATATTAGATTGATCAAATTCTATGTTTGTATTTCTAGAGTAGAGAGGTTCCCCATAATTTATGGATTCTATATATTTAATCATATATGGGTGAGATGATATTATGATGACTAGTTTAAAACTATGTTCCCCATAAAGTGGTGAATATTTTCTTATTAAAGGATGTCATTTGGATTGTCCAATATTGGATCCGCCTTTTAGATATCTATGGACTTATTTTTTGTTAAATTGGTGAATAAAGTTATATTAATTTATTTGCATGATATGAAGGTTTTTTCACATCAAAATAAAAAACACCTAGATTATTTTTGGCTAGTATTTTAAATGTGCAAATATTTTGAGGTAACCAAAATAAATCAATCTATGTTATCTATAAAGGAAAATTTCTTGGTCACATAGTTTCAAAATTAGGCTTGGATATTGAACTATATATGATCAAAGAAATATTAGCACTCCCACTACCACAAAATAAGAAAGGTTTACAATATTTTTTTGGGATTATTAAGTTTATCCATAAATTTATATCTAACTTTACTTAGACAGTTAAACTAGTGATAAAAATATTAAAAAAATGATATGGATTTCACATGGAAAAAAAACAAGGATAGATGCTTTTAAAATCATAAATTAGTCCATAACCAAAGCTTTATTTCTTGCCAATGTAGACTATTAGAGAGATTTTATTTGCTATGTATTCAGGACCAAATAAAGCTATGCAATTGCACTTACCTGGAAATATAGAGATAATAATGAATGACCCATAGGCTTTCTAAGTTAGACACTACATAATCAAAAAGGGAATTACAATTTTATTTAAAAATAAGTATTTTTTCTTATGAAAATCTTGAAAAATTTTAGGCAAAACATCTCTCAAAGAAATATATTAGTGTATGTTGTACATTTAAACATCTGAAATTTCATCATGCAATGGGATTTAGGCAAAAATACACCTAGGTGGATAACCCACCAATTGATTAGAGGAATATATATCTATGAGAATTTGTAAAAATCTACAATATTAGATACAAATTTGTTGATTGAAGAGCCTAAAGAACTATAGGCAATAGATGGTTGAATGGGACAAAATAACTATATTAATTAGTTAATCTACTTTGTTTAGACTAGTAGGTATTCATATGGTTTGATAGATTTCCAATGGAAAAGGTATAGATTATACTTTATAAATTATGTTATATTTATTGATATTTTATAACAAATTAATTTTGATAGTGTTCTTATGATATACATCTAGAAAAAGAAAAAGGGGTATTGTATGAACTTCATTTAGGTTTCTTAGGTAAACATAATCTGGTCAAACTACAATGGATAAAATCCTATGGGCTAAATATTATTGGCCTATATTTTTTATGCTTTCAAGGCTACCAGTGCATACATTAAGTGTTAAAAAATTTAGAAAATAAATAATTTGGAACTTCCCCTTTAGCCAATTATGGTAGATGATCCATTATAGCAATAGGGACTCAATTTTATCAAGGTAATTAATATAAATTCATCTACCATACATAATTTTTTATTGACAACAACTGATTACTTTACTAAGTGGTTTGAAGTAGAGGCAACCAAGCATTAAAATTAAGATACTATCATCAATTTCATAGGAATATTGATCATAAGATTTGGTATCCCAATAATAATAGTATTTAATAATGGTTTAGCTTTCATAAGTGTTAATACCATAAATTTTATTAATAGATATGGTGTCTATTGGAAAATTCTTGCAATTATTACCCATAAGACAATGGACTAGTAGAATCCACCAACAATAATCTAATGAAGATAATGAAGAGAAATATTGGGGATAATCCAAAAAGTTGGTCTTTATGCTTAATCAAGCACTGTGGGTGTATAGAATAAAAAATTTAAAAGATCTAAAACCACTCCCCAATATTTGGTCTATGGAAAAAAATTGTATTGGTGGTACATTTATATTTTCTAGCTATAAATATTATAGATCAAAAAAGTTTAGAAAATGTGAAACCAATTACAGTAGGAATGATAAAGCTACTTTTACTAGAGGTAAAAGAAGAGAAAATGATCAATTATTTTTGACAAAACCAAGTGGAAGTTAAAAATGGTTTGATAATAAAGTTTATCCAAAGTTATTTAAGACGAGTGATCTAGTTTTAAGGTGGGACAAAAATAAAGGTAAACTCGAAAAACATGAAAATCTAGAATTATTATGGTCTATGCCTTATATAATATAGTGAATTTTTGAAATAAATGCATATGAGCTAACAAATATGAATGGATACCTTTTTTTATTCCTATAAAAACCAATATTTAAAATATTATGCTTAGAACCATGTTCCTTGATCTATACATCTATAAATAATAACACCTAAAAAATGTAAGTAGTGGCCATAACAATTTTTCCTAGATAAAAGTTGATTGACCAAAATAAAGAGTTACCAACTACAAAATTTTGAAATCCTAAAACTTTTATTGGATAAAATTTACAGTATGACTTAACTTGGCATGCATATAAAGTGATTGCACATATTTATGGCTCCAAGAAAATATCTCAACGATAAAGTAGGCCACATTGAAATCTTTAACATTAATACACCAATGGATTCCTTGTTGTTATTTTTATAATATAATATTTTTAATTGGGGTTATACATTACACAAGAGTGAAAGCACGAGATTCCGGGCAGAGGGAGCACTAATTATGCAACATAAGACGAAATGTAACGCTTTAATCCTATGCACAAAAACGAAGAAAGGAGACAATTTGAAAATGAAAGAAAAGATGTAAAGAAATCACAGCCCTCTTTATTCAAATATCTTATCCTCGGTTACATAGACGTCTCCTCCCTTTTTGGGGGCTAGGAGCGTTAAATTCGTATTTGTTACAATATGTGACTTAGTCTTCCTCTTTCCGCGTGCCCACGTTTGAATGGACGGGCCAAGACGATGCCGCCGCTTACGCTGATGAGTCCTTACCTCTCCTGCTCCTCCCGCGAACAAAGAAACAACGAATATGTCAGCAAGTGAAAAGTGTTCGTTCTTCTAAAATCATCAAAAGATGCATGCAAACATTTATCTAAAACAAGAAACAAAATGATTCTAAACAGCCTGAAAACTTGACAGAAGACTTAAAATGTTACCATAAGGCCATTGCCACCGAGACAGCTGGCCAATCTGCCTTCAACTGGAATTCGTCCCCGGGTGGGACGATTTTTGACTGCAATTCGTCCCCGGGTGGGACGAATTCTGGAATTCGTCCCTGGGTGGGACGATCTTCGATCGCAATTCGTCCCCGGGTGGGACGAATTCTTCCGTGTTGAAGAAGCCGACCCGTCGCTGCTCCAATGTCGATTCCCGAGACCTCGCAAAACGCCCGCAAACAAGGGGTTTATGTAATTGGGGCCATTTTGGGACGACCCGGATGGTCGGATTCTCCCAATTTGGCCTCTACCCTCGGGAATTTGATCTCGCCACCTCGCAAGTCGATGAAACAACAAAGCGACACAAAACATACTAGAATTCCGACCAAAAGTTACGAAATTGCAGCTCGTGAGTTAACCAAACATAATAACACAAAATGCAACCTGAAAAAGTAATCTAGAATGCTCTAAAACCTAGAAAGTGCGGGGGTGCCCAAGTGGGCCTCCCACCGTTGGCACTTGATTCCGGCGCCAATCCACTAGGGATGGGCCCAAAACCTCTTAGGATTGGGGGGTCGGCGAATTGGTTGGTTCAGGTGTCCATGTGTTGGATTTGGGTCAGGTTCAAGCTTCCAAAAGCCACCCAACAACCTCCCTTGCAAAAGAGATTGGTGGATGTGGGAAGGTGAACCAAAAGGGATGCAAGTGGGTCTTCAACTCGGCAAGGACTTCGTTGCTTGAAAACTCCTTCAACCTCGTATATTTTGGGTGAGAAAAGTCCCACCTTTTATAGACCCATGGGGTCTCTTTTGGGAGGGAAGCACAAATGCCATGTGTTGGTCATAGGCGCCATGTGGCGCCTTGTCTTCCCATGAGGGAGGGGAGTCCTCCGTTGACTTGGGCTTTGATAAATGCCTTTTGTGACAGCCTTCTAACGGCCCCTCCCGTCCACCTACACACGCGTGCAAGGCGAGAGTCATCAACCGACCGTTCTGGGCTGCCACTTGGCGCCATTTGTCTTTTTGCCCGTTGCTTAGAATTCGTCCCACCCGGGGACGGATTCAGAATTCGTCCCGGGGTGGGACGGATTCTATTTTGAATTCGTCCCCGGGTGAGACGAATACCGGGCAAAGTGTCCAAGTGTGCCAAATTGCTTCTTGACCTTACAAAATTGCTATGAAAGTGGTTAAGACCACCGTTTAACCTCTCGAGGGCTGCCCCGGGGGCTGTGTTTGTCAAAGCGATCGTTGTTTGCAGTCACATAATCGGATTGGTGCTGTTTTGGTGTCTACAGATGCCCCTTTTTGGGAAGCGCCGCGGGTGACGCAGAGGTCGAGCAAAAATAGATAACCAAAGCACTAATGATTAGGGTTTCTTGGTAACCTAACCAACTTTTGATGCCCCAAGTATGGAAAGGGCATGCATTCTTGAATCCTTGCTTCTGACGAGCTAAGGAATTTGATTTCAAGTATTAACCTGTTTTGTTGAGGTGTGACTTGAACTTAGACATTGATCAGCATGAACAAGCAAAGGGCATTTTTATCCTCGAGGGGAACCTTGTGTTCATGATTCACGAAATGCCAAGTGTTTGATTGATTTGATTGTTGCTTGTTTACTCGCCCCAAGCAGGAGCGTGATTGTCTTTGTCAATGATTCTTTGAATGCATGTCATTTTCCTTAATTGGGTGTGTGATTGTTGGTTGGTGACTAAGTGTGACTACCCCCTCAAGCGACGAATCGATGAGGGAATGACCTTCGTGAGAGAAGCGACGAGTCGCTTGACCCAAGATGACTTGTGCAAGGGTGCCTTTAAAGGGTTTACCGTTAAGCGTGTGCAATTTTTCCAACATTTGGACCTATTTTTGGTGGGTGTTAACCCTTTTGGTGATGCCGTAATGAGGTGAAATCATCGAAAACCTAACTTCCCGTGGAGCGGTCCTGCTATGTTAGCCTTCTTGGGGAAGTAGGAGAGAGATAATTTGAACCTCGCCATCGATTTTCTTTTGCCTAGAGGTTAAGTGCAAGAGCACTTATGTCCGGCAATGTTTTTTTTTTCTGTTTGTTTTTGTTGAATTTTGTACTGTTTTTGAGTGGGCTTTGACCCTTTTGTGATGTCATTTGGGGATTAAATTGTCTAAAATCCGTCTTCCCGTGGAGCGGTCCGGCTATGGTAGCCTTCTTAGGGAGTATGATAGTGACAATTTGTGACTCCAATGTCGATTTTGTATGCCCTTGTTGTCAGGTGCAGTAGCAATCCCGTCGGGCAATTTTATTGTCTCGTTTTTAGTGCATTTTTAGTCATTTTTTGATTTTTTTTTAGTGTTGGCCTCGAATTCGTCCCTGGGTGGGACGAATTCCAGCTGGAGAATTCGTCCCCAGGTGGGACGAGCGCTAATCAGAGCGCTCGTCCCGACCAAGGACGAATTCCAAGTGCAAAAGGCCTATTTAATGGCCAAAACTTGATTTTGGGCTCATTTGTGTCATTTTTTTCTTGCGATTTTGGAGCTCGGGAGGAGGAGGTAATTCCGCGAAGCGAAGCGCCGCTGGAATTCTCTCTCGCTATCATGAGTGCACACACCGGTTCGAGCGGCGGAGCCGAGGCGAAACCCCGTAAGTGACCCTAGAGTTTATTTTGCTTTTATTTAATGCATTGTTTTTGTGTTGACGCTTTTCAAAACTTTAAGATTTTTTTGTGATGTTTTTGTTTAACAGTTAAGGTTAGAAACCCTAGAACTGAAAATTTGATCTGTTATATATATATATATATATATATTTTTTTTTTTTTTTTGTGTTTGTGTTGATTTTTTTTTTGCTTTGCAGGTTGTTAGGAGCCGGTACCGTGTACCCGCTGCATTTACTGAGGCGCGGTTGGCATTGACCGATGATGACTGGGAATGGCTTGATGCCCTTGGGCTCAAGCAGGTGGCTCGACCGGAACTTGTGGTTTCGGATCAGGCCTATCTGATGGCCCCGATCAAGCTTTGGGATTCGTGGACCAATACTTTCCATCTCCCGACAGGGGAGATGACCGTGGACTCTTGAGGACGTCTATCGGTTGCTTCGGATTCCGATAGATGGTCTCGCCTATTAGGACATCGCCGTTTGATCGCTGGACTGCTATACTTACGAGATGTTTTGGGCATGGGGGGCAGCTGGGTGTAGCAAACCCAGTGGAGACAGCCGAGGTGGATTGCCAGGCTGGCGGGATTTTGGTTAGCTGGTGGCAGGAGAGGGGGGTGTTAGGAGTGAGGCACGCATTCTTGATGGGCCTCATTTCTAACATTCTTCTCCCTGATTCGTCAGGCACGAGGTTCCCGTGGAACCTGCTGGATTTGGTGTGGCAGTTGGCAGAGTGCCCGATAGAGGCACCGTTGATTCTGAGATGGGGACAGACTTTGTTGGCACAGCTCTACGGGGAGTCGTATGGGGTCCGCTGTCGACAGCGGAAGGGTGTCAGTTGCAATTTTTTGTTGCAGTGCTGGGGTTGGCAGCACATAGCTGTTGAGAGGCCTACCGGGTTACCGTGGACGACTCGGGCGGTGATGGAGGATGAGGAGATTGGTTATGCAATTTTGTGGCGGCGGTCTGTGGAGCAGGGGCAGAGTCGACGATGGGCAGGTGCCGTTGAGCACTACACTGATGCCTTTTCTTGGCTCACTCCAGGGGAGGTGTTTTGGCGTCCCTATCGGGACTGTCCGCACTCGGCCCGAGGGCCGGAGAGTGGCTCCGACGGGTACGGAGGGAGCGATGGTTGACTGGGCAGCACGGGACGGAGCATGAGTTCTTTCCGTACCGTCGGGTTACACGATAGTTTGGGGTGCGCCAGGGGTTGCCTGGTGAGCCCGTGGTCTATCGACGTCGGGGAGATGAGAGGGATCTGGAGCCACCGGTCACCGCGCCATTGGGCGAGGAGTCCGATGTGGTGATTGAGGTCCCGGATGTGGATGACATCGGGACTACCACTGAGTATGACTCGTGGTGGGTACTGCGGTGCTGGAGAGGAGAGGGGCCACTGGGAGGCGCGGAGGCGGCAGTGGAGGATGCTGAGGCAGCAGGGGGTGATTGGGGGGTCCGTTGGATGATGCGGACATGGTGGATGTGGGAGATGAGGATGTGGACTTGGGTGTTCCGGAGCAGCCGGACATGCAGGATGTGGAGGAGCAATGGGAGCCTGAGCAGGCTACTGTCCCCGCGAGTCCTATGCGTCCGGAAGATACAGAGGAGGTGGGGTCGGATGTAGGCGTTGAGATTGCGCGACTGACAGAGCTACCGTGGATGCGGGATCTGGAGTTGGGGGATGCGAGGCGGGAGCTGGGGATGCACGGAGGAGAGGGATCTTCTACGGGCTCGCTTGGCAGAGCGGGATAGAGTTTTGGCACAGCGCGATGATGCATTGTCTATCTATCATCGACGAGAGGCAGAGTGGTGTCTGTACCGGATAGACTTGGAGAGGGAGGTCATCCGCCTTGGTGGGCGGCTACCTGAGCCTTCGGTCGGTGGATCTTCATGGTGGACAAGGGATAGTCTGACTGAGCAGTCAGCATCATCTCGTCGCAGGCGGTTAGATGAGGGGGGTGGTAGCAGGCATGATGCGGGGGCTAGTAGTAGCCGCCCTGCAGGGTCCCGTAGGACCCACACCACGGGGGGTAGTTCCCGTCGCACCGATCCTGCGTGATCATGGTGGTCGACGCCTTAGGTTGGGTTTTTGGATATGATTGCGGGGTCTGAGGACCGGTTTTGTAGCCTACGGGCATCTTTTTGACGTATATATATATATATATATATATACCGGTTTTATTTTTGGTTTTGTACATGTGATGATGTGATTTTTGTTATGCATGTTATATTTATTTTGATGAATGCAGATGTTATGATGAATGTAAATGTTTTTGATGTCTATGTGATATGCGAGGTGAAATGGATGAATGACATTTGTGATGATTGCACTATAGGTCGTTTAAGAAGCTCTTTATTTACATGGTTTTTTTTTTTTTTTTGTATTTTTTGATGGTATCATAAGTATGATAAGTAGCGCAGATGGTTTTGGAATGAATGTAAGGTTTTCTGAGATTCAGTCAGTTTTAACTCACCATCCATGACTGTACTTTATCTTACAAGACTTTTTGACCAAGGTATGAATCGGACTTGTTTTTGACCCAGCTTATTTCATATCCCCGTGTGTGCAATTGAGTTCATTTAGTGGTATTTGTTAGGATACCGCCAGTGCCGATGGGCTTTCAACCGAACCTCGTACCGAGGATCACCTAATTAGCTCCACGAATTCCTTTGTTGTATGTACTAAGATTAATCTGCGGTGTAATCCAGGATGCCATAAGCTAGCTCATCCACATGCAAATATTGATCTGTACGCAAGTTAATGTGACAGATATATCGTCATGCGGGAGGTTTACTTTCGTTACCGATTGGCTATCAACCAAATTGGTACCGAAGCTTGCCTTATGACCTATAGAATGCTGAGAGTTCCAGGGATTCAAGGTCAACTCCCTTCTTTTCTTCAATTGTATTGGGATACTTGCTCATTGTAGTGATGAGATCACTGTTTATTTTGATTTGTTTTTCTTTCGAGCAAGGGATTGGGGATATGGAGTGACGAAAATCACCGTTGTTTGTGCCTTTTGATGTGTGCACCGTAGTTTGTCAAATTTGGAGTTTTGACATTTTGCAAATTTTTTGTGTTTTGCAACTCGTTGAGAACTTTAGGGATTCTTAGGGAATTGGGTAGGGAGGATGCTTGTCCTTTTGCCAACTCTCAGCATTCTAGGGGTCATTCGCACAGGGGGATGAGCAAGATAACCGTTTCGCTTGTGGTGACCTAGATTATTTTGCAGTTTTCGTCTTTCGTTCACACAATTTGGGAATTTTAGTGTTTTGATTTGTGTTGGGATGTTACGTAACAAGGTGTATTTCAAGTATGACTCTACCTTCGTAAAATCTGCTCGACTTGATACACTACATGGCTAAAGAGGAAAATGATGACCGAATCATCGAAACTCTTGGTACATTCCTGCACCACCGACCGTAGTGTGGTAAAAGTTATGCTTGGTGTTTTTGTTGTTTTTGTAACATGAGACAATGCGGAACAAGGTGGACTATCGGAGCTATTGCAGCTTATGGTGCCTTTGACCCGTATGACTACAAATATGCAATGTATGGATGCAATGCTTAATGCAGCTATGTATTTTTGTAATTTTGATGGATTGTTTTTGGTGAAGGTGAAGATGAGGTGCGAGAATATGAATTTTTTGATGAATTTGAGTATGCCTAGAATTGAGATGCAAATCTTTGTTGTTTTTGATGATTTTTGTTGTTTTGTTTTTTTGAATTTCTTGATTTTTTTTGACCAAGCGATTGCGATAATCGTTGGAGCTTTTTGGGTTGACCAAGAGATTGCGATAATCCTTGGAGCTTTTTGTATTGACCAAGAGATTGCGATAATCCTTGGAGCTTTTTGGTGACCAAGAGATTGCGATAATCCTTGGAGCTTTTTGGGTTGACCAAGAGATTGCGATAATCCTTGGAGCTTTTTGGGTGACCAAGAGATTGCGATAATCCTTGGAGCTTTTTGGGTGACCAAGAGATTGCGATAATCCTTGAGCTTTTTGGTTGACCAAGAGATTGCGATAATCCTTGAGCTTTTTGGGTGACCAAGAGATTGCGATAATCCTTGGAGCTTTTTGGTTGACCAAGAGATTGCGATAATCCTTGGAGCTTTTTGTTGACCAAGAGATTGCGATAATCCTTGGAGCTTTTTGGGTGACCAAGAGATTGCGATAATCCTTGGAGTTTTTTTTTTTTTTTTTTTGGGATATGGCTTTCTTAGATATGAAATGGTCGCAAATGACTGATATTCAAGGGTTCTGTTTCCTTGATACCGTCAAGAGAAGCTAGCCGGTACGTCCCGGGTCCTATTTTACTATCAATGACATAAGGACCTAACCAATTTGCCGTGAATTTGTCCCTCATATGGGACGGCAAATTAGAGTTTTGTTGGTTTTCCTTCATAACCAAATCACCAACCCGAAAGTCTCTTAGGTGAACTTTCATGTTGTAAGCTTTCTTAAGCCGCTCTTGATAGATACGTAAGTGCTCGAGAGCATTAACGCGTCGTTCGTCAAGCAACGTAAGTTGGTCTAATCGGGCCTGCCGCGTAGTGTTATCATCGATGAACTCCTGCATTGATATGCGCAGGGAAGGAATTTCCAACTCGAGAGGCATTACTGCCTCCGAGCCATACACCAGTGAAAACGGAGTTGCCCCAGTGGGCGTCCGAATGCTAGTGCGATAAGCCCAAAGGGCAAGTGGGATTTGTATGTGCCAATCCTTATGACCGTCTGCGACGGTCTTTTTAAGGATGGCGACTAGCATTTTGTTTGACGCCTCGCTTGCCCATTTGCTTGCGGATAATAGGGTGTTGAAAAGTCGTGCTGAATTTTGTACTTTGTGGTTAAAGCACGCACGTCTTTGTTCTTGAATGATGGCCCATTATCCGAGATTATTTTGGATGGAATACCAAAACGACATATGATGTAATGCAAAATGAACTCCGCAATGCGGGGTCCTGTCGTAGAGGTTAACGGAATTGCTTCCACCCATTTGGTAAAATATTCTCGTGGCCGTTATGATAAACGTGTGACGGCCTCGACGATGCAGGGGAGATCTTTCCGATTAGATCGAGGCCCCACTACGAAAATGGCCAAGCAGACCGGACCGTCTCGTAGGGCCTGGGAAGGTGCGTGCATTAAATTGGCATGATGTTGACATTTCACGCACCTCTTGACATACTCGCAACAATCTCGCTCTAAAGATGGCCAATAATAGCCCATGCGAAGAATGCGCTTTGCGATGGCCATACCGCTAAAGTGGCCACCACATGTACCGTCATGCGCTTGGGCGACTGCCCAAGTGGACTCTTGCTCGGTCCAAACAACGAAGAAGAATTCCGTCATAGCTTCGACGATACAAAATGTCTCCTATCAAGACATATTTTTCCGCTTTTTGCTTGAATGTTCGTTTTGTGGCGTGCGTCAATCCAAAGGGAAGATTACCTAACTTGAGGTAGTCTCTTATGGGTAAATACCAGTCCTGTTTATCGGAAACCTCGACAGTATGAACAGCCAATCCCTTTTGAAGTTCTTCCCTAACAAATGCTGATTGGGATAGAACTTGTAAGAATAGCGTTGTGTTGCTATTAATGGGAGTGGGGGAAAACAAAGACCCCAGCTTGGCACGTTTCAAACAGTCTCGGATTCGAAAGAACTTATCCGAAGATGGTTCGATCTCGGATCATGTGGACTCCCGGCGCCAAGTCCGAGCTTGCGCGCTCCATCGCGGGTTGCGATAAGGTTTTGACCTGAATGGTTGTTATATCACCGGAAAGGTCTTGCGGGATTAGTGACCCCAAGGAGGCCATTGTGTCCGCAAAATGATTCGATGATCGAGGGAGTGCCTCGATGTCATACCACTCAAGTTTTGCCAAGAATTTGTCCACGAGGGCTTTATAGGCCTTTAGAACTGGGCATTTGCATTGATATACCCCTTTGACTTGATTGACGATTAACAGCGAATCGCCAAAGATGTTCAATATTTTGATGTTCATGGCGATTGTTGTCCGAAGACCTAGGAGCAAGGCTTCATATTCTGCATTGTTGTTGGTGCACTGGAAGTTTAATTTAAATGACAGGGGCATTGGAGCGCCCTGCGGTGTGAAGAATACAATTCCCGCGCCACCACCTTGCTCGCATTTAGAACCATCAAAAAATAAGGTTATGTCGGCTCGAGACTCGAGCTCATCGTAATCCGGCGATTCCGAGACATGGAAGACCCCATCATCGGGTAGTTCTATGACCAGAGGCTGATCGTCTTCAAGAGGAGCCTCCGCTAGTTGATCGGCTATGACTTGTCCTTTTATAGATTTTTGCCCAATAAACTCAATGTCAAATTCCGTCAACAACATGATCCATTTCGCCGTGCGACTACTATGATAAGTACGACTCATCATGTATCGCAATGGATTCTCCTTAGACACAACATACGTAGTGTTGCTCAACATGTAGTGGCGTAGCCTTTGGTAGCAAACACCACCGCCAAGCAGAGTTTCTCAACGTATGCATAGTTAAGTTCGTAATCGACCAGTGGTGCGGCTAAGATAGTAAGTAGCCTCGTTCTTTGTGAAGTTCATTCTTCCGGGCTAGCATTGCGCCCATGCCACCTCGCAGGCCGAGATGTATAAGTAGAACGGCACACCCGGTCTAGGTGGTGCCAATACCGGCGGCGAAGCCAAGTATTGTTTGATTTCGTCAAAGGCCGACCGGCACTCGTCATCCCAATGAAATGTGACCCCCTTGTGCAATAATTTGTTCATGGGTCGGCATTTGTCGGATAATTGCGCTATGAAGCGTTTAATCGACGCGACCTTTCCTTGCAGACTTCGAGCCGCTTGATAGTGGTTGGGGGAGCCATTTCAAGGATTGCCTTGACTTTGTTTGGGTCCACTTCGATGCCTCTCTTTGAGACTATAAAACCCAAGAGTTTTCCAGATGTGACGCCGAACACGCACTTCTTGGGATTCAGTCCGACCTTATGCTCTATGAGGCGATCGAGAATCTTGCTTAAGTCACCGAGATGATCTGAGCGCAAGAGAGACTTGGCTAACAAATCATCCATGTAATCTTCCAAAGTTTTGTGCATGTAATCGTGGAAGATATACGTCATAGCACGTTGGTATGTAGCGCCAGCATTTTTAAGGCCAAAAGGCATGACCTTATAGCAAAATGTCCCCCAAGGCGTTGTGAATGCCGTTTTGAGTTGGTCTTCGGGATTGATACGAATTTGATTGTATCCCGAGAAACCGTCCATTAGGGAGAGCATTTCGTGACCCGTCGTAGCGTCTACCAATGCGTCGATGCTTGGCAAGGGGAAATCATCCTTAGGACTCGCTTTGTTTAGGTCTCGAAAGTCGGTGCATATGCGAATCCTCCCGTCGGGCTTCTTGACGGGAACCATGTTGGACAACCATGGCGGATAATCCACGCAGATGACAAATTGTGCATCCAACAAGCTTTTGCAATTCGTCTTTGACCATCAAGGCCACTCGTTGGGTGCATCTTTCTTAGTTTTTGCTTTACAGTGCTTGATTTTCGGATCAAGCGTTAAATTGTGCATGACTAGTCGTGGGTCTAGCCCCTGGCATATCTTTGTACGACCATGCAAAAACTTCCTTCTTCTCTTTGAGAAGGGCAATATATTCGGCTTGCTCTTCGGGGGAAAGGCTTACCCCCAACCTTGAGAATCCGTGGATTCATTGGATCTCGTGCCGATGTCCACGTCGCCGTCTCCTCGACCGACATGTGGGATCCGTCCTCCAACCGATGTGGAGTTGGGATTAAATGGATATCATCACCGAGTTAAGATCTCGCGTTTGGAACCTCGGGTCCCTCTTCAGCTTGAAAAATATCCCGAGTTGTCCTTGGGGTAAAATGAAGCATTTCACCGAAAGGCCAAGCACTCGATGGTGACAATGGTGAATTGACGCGATCCCAGCCGATGGCATCCATGTCTAGATGCAATGACCGTGATGGATCGGTCGGATTGCGGATGGGTGCGGTCAAATCAATGGAGATCATGTGGATGGAATGAATTTGGTCTCCGTAACCGTGGGTGTGATAACTTGATTCTTTTAGATGCTCCCTATACTCTGGATCCTCGGCTCTACGGGAACGGGCACGAATGGATCCTCTCTAGGTGCAAATTCATCTCTATGTGTGAAAAGGAAGGCGGGGTCTTCCCTCGGCACTGCCGTCATGATGGGATCTCGAGGTGGACGATGCTCATCTTGAATTTGGAGCCATAGGTCTAACACTTGGTCCCACCTCGCTGGGTCTACGTGCCATTCATGTCCTAACAAGTATACCCATCTCGTCCCATTAGATCTTCATGAGTTAGAGCGCGGTGATTTTGTCGCGCATGTCCGAGATAGATCCATCTCAGCCTCATCTTCTCGAATCACTTTCATAGATCCAAAATTGTTCATCCTCTTCAAGATCTCGTTGCTTGCGACGTTGAGGACTCTTCCTGTTCCAAGAATTAATCTGGTCCCATTGCGGTTGTTCCACTCTTAGTGGAGGGACCTGATTCTCTTGAGACTGTGTTATTTCATCTGGAACCTCTAAGGGGAACAGTTTCAGAAAGATGTCTGGCAGCCGTTGATGTTCTCTTTGAGGATTAATCTCTGAACTTTCGCCTCTCTCTAGCAAAGAAGAGGGATTACTGTTGCTGCCAGGGGTGTTTGTTGACCATGGGAGGTAGTCTCCCAATGTGTATTCCGTATTCGGATTGGCATAAGGACCCAATGCCAATCCCCCCTTGTTGCCTATTTCTAGGCCTTGCATATTTTCAACCAAGATGTCTAATGGCAGGGGATGGTTGAACCCTACCCCCGACTTGTCATATGGCATCTCGATATCTTGGTTGGCAAAGGATCCGCATCCCTTGCTCATATCTCGCCGAGCTCGTATCCATGCCAATTGCATTGGCCGAGATATTTTAGGGCAAATTCTGGGTTTGAAAGATAGTTTATGTTTTCAACAAAAGGCTCTTCGTCTGCTTCCTTTTGTTGGCATGGTTCAAGACCATGATCAAAGCCTCCATACACAAAATTTGTCTCGGTTCGGTGGGTAGCCTAGAGGGACGATTGTTCCAATGGGAAGGCGAGGTCTTCCCATGTCTTGTACCGACTCCAGTGTGGGGGTTGCCACAACATTTTGCACTAAGTATTCCCCCATGCCTGTACTGGCCATTTCAACAGTGATTGTTGATGATTGGGTGGGAGGAAACGGTAGTCCTTCCCGAGTCCATTCCATGTTTGGTTGTTCAGAATCTTGGTTTCCGTTGCGTTGGGCGCTTCCTCCGTTGTTATTGTTGAAATTGTGGGCAACCTTTCTTCTAAGGGCTTAACCTCTTCCATGATTTGTTTTCCCTTGTCCTTCTCGTTGGGCCATGATAGGTGGCGTTGATGATGAAGGAGCCGATGATGAAGTCTCACCCGGCTGGGATTTTGCCTTGTTGGCCACCGCTGGTGCCTCGCGGTATTGGACCTTGTTTAGATGGATTTAATTGGAAATCCAAATGCGTTGAAGGGAGGGTCGATTGAGGTATGAATTGTACCGCATTGCAATACTTGAAGGGCTCTAAGTCCATTGGGACTACATGTATTTCTCCTTCATAAGCATACTTCAAGCACGGGTGGGCGATCGAAGGGACACATTTCATATCCCCGATCCAAGGCCGCCCTAGCAAGATATTATAAGCCATTTCACCTTCCAAAGACATGGCACAGTTGTAGGTATTGACTTTTGTCCTACCCGGACCGGCGTAACGACCGTGCCGACCGTCGAGCATATTGCATCATTAAAAGCTCGCAAAGTGTGTACGTGGAGGCCGTGATGTGAGAGGCCGGCGCCTTCAAATGCTTTAAGGCCGCAGTGGTTATGATGTTACCGGACGAGCCAGCATCTATCAAGCACTCTCTTGTACGGAATCCCGTTGACCCGCGCGATAACGTGCAGGGGTGGATCTCGCCATGTCATTTGATATCGTTTTGACCTCATCTTCTCTCGAATGTGATGACCGGCTCCGTACATTGTTTCACATGTCCCACGAAGGCGTTGAAAGAATTTGCCTCGTGGGGTTGTAATTCAATGGCTTTTAAAATGTCCATAAGAGCTTCTCTATGGGGAGCCGATTGTTGAATAAGCTCGTAGATGGACAGCCTAGCCGACGTGGTCCGCAAACTCTGCGTGAGTTTGGTTCGTATCGTGACCTCAGGTCTAGGCGGAGGTAACTGCGTTGGGCGTTGTTGAGGATGCGATGTTGCCGGAACTTCCCTCGTAGCTACCTCAGGGGCAGCTGTCGGGTACCTTCTGTTCCTTGTTACTATGCTAATCATTCCCACAAATCCTTGTGTGGGAAGATCTTGTCGCACCTCGTTAATCTGGAGTGGTTTTGTTTGTGCCTCGTGGGCTGGCAAGGGGTCCTTGAATACCCCCATTTGCTGGTTGTTTGGTGCGATGGGGTTGTCCACAACCAATGTTCTATTGTCGATCAAATCTTGGACTAGGTCTTTGAATTTCCAAAACCCATTCAAGTCATGTCCTCTCGCGCCTATGGAATCTACAATACAATTCCTCTCTCGTACTCCCCTAGGCTTGGGAATGTTAGGGTCTATAATTTGGATTTCCGACAGAGTGACTAAATTTGCCGCCGACAAGCGGTCAAATAAGGAGTCCCTAGACTCCGCATATGGGGTGAAATTTTGCCTAGGGCGACGCGGGTAATTTTGCTCCCGTCTTCTATTATCTCTTTCATAAGCGGGGAGGCACCGCCCGGTAGTTAGCCTTTGAGGCTGCGTTTCTTGCACATGCGCGGGAACATTTATCGCAACTTGGTTGATCGCAGCGTGTTGTGGTTGCGTTGTCCCAGCTTTAGTGGTTTTATTCCACTCTTTCTTCTTAGGCTTGGCAATTGCGCCTTCGCCTATCTTAATCTCTTCTATGACTCGGCTTGCGCCAAAGCTTCTTCTAAGCCGTCGTATTGTCGCAAGCAACAATAGACCGGAGATTGATTTTAAGCAACTTTTTGCGAACATCTACGTGAGATCAGACATAGGAGGACGGTAGGGTAACCTAGAAAGCAAAGCTCTCCATCGATTCCCGTACGCTGCCATTGTTTCCTCTTCAAATTGCTTGAGGCTCGCTAAATCACTTAGTGATGCCTTCTTCCTTGTGTTGAAGGCAAAGCGTTCAAGAAACGCGTCTACTAATTGATCTAAATTGCTTATGCCGTGTTTGGGCAGCTTGTGTGAACCAATCCGAGGTAGGGCCTCGCGAATGTGGTTATGAATGTTCTAAGCAACAATGCGTCATTATCTTGGATGCCGAAGCATTGGCTTAGAAATCATGTAACGTGTTCCCGTGCGTCCTCTTCACCTTTAAAAACTGCCAATTGAGGCAACTTGAAGTGTTCGGGGTAAAGAGGTGTAGGCACTGAGGGATGCACCGGATTACTATGGAGTAGACGTAATGTGGGTTTTTGATGCCCAACAGCTTTTGTCTCCACAGACTCCAAACGCTCCAATAGCGCTTGGTATGCATCGGAAGATTTTATTTCTTCCTCTCTTGTTCGCTCTTGTTGCAAGTTACGGTAAACCGGAGGCCTATGGAGGGGTGGCCGAATGGCATCCTTCCCGCCTTGATGGGGAGTTTCAACATATTCCTCTTCCGGTTCATACTCCTCGTAAAATTCTTGAGGAGTCTCTCGGGCGAAACCTATGACCCCGATCAAGCTCTTGCCGAAGGTACCCATCATTGTTTCGGGGAGTTGCCTCCCTCTCGAATCTATGAGGTCTTGGAGGCGGAGCTTGACGAGGTCGTGGAGACCCGTCCCGCACCAACGGATTACGCCTCTCATACTGTTCAGCTCTTTGGATGCGAGGGGTTGGCCCCCTCTCGTGTATTTCATAGCGTAACTCATCCGCTTCGCGTTGCATGCGCTCTCTATCCAAGCGGTGTCGATACTCTATCTCCTGATGACTTTGTTTAAGCCGCATGATTTGGGCTTGACGGGCGGTATATCTGGCGACAACTGGGTCAATTTGGTCTACCCTATTTTGCTCAGGAGGTTCGAATGTTTCTCCTATGTGTTTACCTCGAGTTTGCTGGTCTAAGGTTTCAATGGGTCGCTTTCCTCGTCGAGGTAAGCGGTATGTGCTCGAGGTTCCGGCCTCAAGGGGTGATCATGATATCCCGCTCGGTGCGGAAATGCAAGGTTCCCACGTTGTTTGTTGCCCTCGAGGAATGCGATGGCTTTCCTCGTACTCCCTTTCATGGGTGTAAAGGGGGTGGGCGGAGTTAGGTCGCCCTATGTAAGGAGCCCCGCGCTCCGGATTTGGTCTCTCTGTTCGGATGATAGGTAAAGAAGGGACGCCATATCCACGTTGCCCCTCCAAATGGACGGTGTGCCTGTCTAGCGCTTCATCGCGCGGTGGCCACTCATGCCTAACTTCAAGAGGTGATTCTCTATTTATGTCAAGGTCTACATGTAAGGCATCTTCCCGAAAGGGGCTGCTTTGAATAGGCATACCCCACCGAGGATTCTGAATTGGATTCTTTTGTAGGTTAGACCTATAAGGCGGTATGACCAAATCCTCGAGATCGAAGTGAAGGCGACTTGTGCCTACGTTTTTTGTGTACCTTCCGGAGCTTCTGCCCTTGATTGGGCTTGATCAAGGGTGTACACCATTGCGGTGCTTCTATGCTATCTAAATAAGTTTTTATCTCGTTTATGATTTTTTTTTTGTCTACACTAAGCGGAATTAAGCACACACATTCACAAAACCGTGATTATCTCTTTTAAGGATTAATTGGTGTGCCCTAAACCGGTTTAGTGCATTTTGGTGTTTTGTTTTGTTTTTGTAGGTTTTGAAGATCGTTTAAATGCATTATGACGGCTCATATAACTCCCAAAACGGTAGCCCCTTCAATATACCAACCAGGCCGATATACCAACCTCTCTATATACCCGCCCTTACGAGAGGGAGACTATAGGTACGTGAGAGCAGAAGGTACGTGGTACGTAGGCGGTACGGAAGGGGGATTGTCCTGTTAATGGCACCTACCATAGAAAACTTATCCTCGCGCGCATGGGAATCACCCCAACGACACTCGGTCTGTCTTCGTCAGGATTTACGCCTAACAACAGTTGACAATCGAGAAATGGATGCAAATCAAGCCAAGGTGGTGATGAACCCACCGTTGGTCTTGCTCAAGGGCTGGGGTCTTACGACCAGCTCCTTGGTTTAAAATTGTTGCGTGGAGTGTGTGAGATTCATTTTATTTAACGAAAATGAAACAAGCATGAATGACTTTTCCTATGCAATGCAGGATAAAAATGAAAACAGTCAAAGAAACAGAAACAGAAACAGAAATTTTAACAGAGATTATAAAAATCCCTACCTCTTCTCTGGCTCGCTCCAGCTTGCTTCCGAATTTCTGCTCTAAAAATTGCAGGCAGAATTCGTCCCTCTGGTGAGACGAATTACGTAACAGAATTCGTCCCTCCCGGAGACGAATTTGAATTCGTCCCGTGGTCGACGAATTGCGTAATAGAATTCGTCCCTGCGCAGAGACGAATAGCAGTCTGCAACAAAAAAATGTACCTGTCAAGCACAAAACACAAAAATTTAATCAGTTTCTGTGATTTTAAAAACAGGGAACAGGTCCCACCGTGATCGCCACTGAAAGCACGAGATTCCGGGCAGAGGGAGCACTAATTATGCAACATAAGACGAAATGTAACGCTTTAATCCTATGCACAAAAACGAAGAAAGGAGACAATTTGAAAATGAAAGAAAAGATGTAAAGAAATCACAGCCCTCTTTATTCAAATATCTTATCCTCGGATACATAGACGTCTCCTCCCTTTTGGGGGCTAGGAGCGTTAAATTCGTATTTGTTACAATATGTGACTTAGTCTTCCTCTTTCCGCGTGCCCACGTTTGAATGGACGGGCCAAGACGATGCCGCCGCTTACGCTGATGAGTCCTTACCTCTCGCTGCTCCTCCTGCGAACAAAGAAACAACGAATATGTCAGTAGCACCTGCTGCAAGTGAAAAGTGTTCGTTCTTCTAAAATCATCAAAATATGCATGCAAACATTTATCTAAAACAAGAAACAAAATGATTCTAAACAGCTCCAAAACTTGCCGGAAGACATAAAATGTTACCGTAAGGCCATTGCCACCGAGACACCGGCCAATCTGCCTTCAACCGGAATTCGTCCCCGGGTGGGACGATTTCTGACCGCAATCCGTCCCCGGGTGGGACGACTCGAATTCCGCCCCCGGGTGGGACGATCTTCGATCGCACTCGTCCCCGGGTGGGACGAATTCTTCCGTGTTGAAGAAGCCGACCCGTCGCTGCTCCAATGTCGATTCCCGAGACCCGCAAAACGCCTGCAAACAAGGGGGTTATGTAATTGGGGCCATTTTGGGACGACCCAGATGGTCGGATTCTCCCAATTTGGCCTCTACCCTCGGGAATTTGATCTCGCCACCTGCAAGTCAATGAAACAACAAAGCGACACAAAACATACTAGAATCTGACCAAAAGTTACGAAATTGCAGCTGTGAGTTAACCAAACATAATAACACAAAATGCAACCTAAAAAAGTAATCTAGAATGCTCTAAAACCTAGAAAGTGCGGGGGTGCCCAAGTGGGCCTCCCACCGTTGGCACTTGATTCCGGCGCCAATCCACTAGGGATGGGCCCAAAACCTCTTAGGATTGGGGGGTCGGCGAATTGGTTGGTTCAGGTGTGTCCATGTGTTTGATTTGGGTCAGGTTCAAGCTTCCAAAAGCCACCCAACAACCTCCCTTGCAAAAGAGATTGGTGGATGTGGGAAGGTGAACCAAAAGGGATGCAAGTGGGTCTTCAACTCGGCAAAGCACTTCGTTGCTTGAAAACTCCTTCAACCTCGTATATTTTGGGTGAGAAAAGTCCCACCTTTTATAGACCCATGGGGTCTCTTTTGGGAGGGAAGCACAAATGCCATGTGTTGGTCATAGGCGCCATGTGGCGCCTTGTCTTCCCATGAGGGAGGGGAGTCCTCCGTTGACTTGGGCTTTGATAAATGCCTTTTGTGACAGTCTTCTAACGGCCCCTCCGTCCACCTACACACGCGTGCAAGGCAGGAGTCATCAACCGACCGTTCGGGCTGCCACTTGGCGCCATTTGTCTTTTTGCCCGTTAAGCTTAGAATTCGTCCCACCCAGGGACGGATTCGGAATTCGTCCTAGGGTGGGACGGATTCTATTTTGAATTCATCCCCAGGTGAGACGAATACTGGACAAAGTGTCCAAGTGTGCCAAATTGCTTCTTGACCTTACAAAATTGCTATGAAAGTGGTTAAGACCTCTGTTTAACCTTTGAGGGCTACCCTGGGGGCTGTGTTTGTCAAAGCGATCAGTGTTTGCAGTCACATAATCGGATTGGTGCTGTTTTGGTGTCTACAAAGAGGGTACTTATTTCTAAGGATGAGGTATTGTTATAGGTAAGAACAAAATAATTTGCATGAGTGATCAATTGCAATAAGTTTATAGCTATGGCATAGTGAAAGAAGAGTGAAACTTTTTAAAACATTAAGGAGCTTCAAGGTCATTTGAGTCAAATTCATGACACATTTATCATAGTCAAATCAAATCTCAAAAGTATCAAACATGGATCAAATAAAAATGAAATAAAATTCTCACATAAAATGGTACAAGCAATTGCCTAGAATTCATTCCTCTCATCTCACATGCCTAGGTTTATACATCCTTGTCTTGATATAGTCAGAGCTATACAAAAACTTACAATCCAAAATATAATTTAGTCTACAATTTAATGGAATAGAGGTTTTTTGACATCACAAATGATGCTATCATAAGAGCATTTGTAGTGTGAGATCACTTAGGCATAAATTCTAAAATAGTTGATATTCAAGAACAAGATAGGAATTGTAAAAGGGATAATATCATGAATTGTCTAGATAAACATTTATGAAAATACACTGATAACTTCCCAATTAAGCCTACAAAATTTGGGTACCATCAAGATATTATTTCTATTGTAGCCATTGTCCTAGGACTAGATATCGACCTATATGAATATGACCATAAAGTAGCTATAGCTTATGTTGTTACTAATATACATACCTATGATAGTAATATTGTGAATGAAACCTTTTTCTTTAATTAGGCCTAGTTCTTAGCCATAAAAATTCATAACCAATTAATTACTTTGAAATTAAAAGAGAAATAAAAATTTCATTATCCATCATAATTAACTTAGTTATTTTTGTATTTCAGGGTGGATAACATGTTGATATTACAATTTACAATGGTATAAAACAATGGACAATTTATCTTGGTAGTTGATTGGACCCTCATAATCAAGGAGATTAATTTGTATTTAAATTTCAATCAATAATTTCTAAGGACAACACTTGCTTTCATTTATGGAAAAAATATTCAATTATATCTAGAAGTGAAGAAGAAGTTGCATAATGATAAGCATGATATTAGATATTGGTACTTTCTATAGAATGGTACTTTTATTAGAGTCTATGGATCTATCAAATACTATTATCTACTTCCCTATTATGCAATTTACTAGGTTTTTGCAATGGATTTTTATTGAAAAATAGATGGAGTAGATGAAATTTTTGGTTTTGGTTTTAAAAAGGTTTATACTTATCAATACCCATTTAATTTTGGTCCTATCACCATCATGGCTTAAAACTAGGGTAATGTTAGATGAAAAGCTAAATGGTATTTAGCTACTAGTAACAACACATGTATGGAGCTATGATCTAGAAGGAATATTCAAGACTATGTTGAAGGAATTTAATAATAAAGAACCAACTTTTGATCATTTTCCCTAGCCAAAAATTGAAGCGTTTAGAAATAACATAGAAGAACAAGTGTTGAATCTAAAAGAAATGAATTATAAGTATGACCTTTATGGAAATAAGGACATTATTTTAAGCAATAAATGAATTTATTAAAAAAAATTAATATGAATTAAACCGATCTAAATATTTTTTTGAGAATGGTAGATTTTGAGGTATGATTAGGACTATATTAAGAATTTTTTACATGGTGATTTAGATAATATATTTAGCAAGAAATTTAATGAATAATATGATACATGGATAGTCAAAAATAAATATGAACTATTCCTTTGTATCATTAAATAATAATAAGAAGAAGAATAAATATTTCAATAGGAAGAATAGCATTAGGTAGTGCATCTGGATTTTGGAGAAGACTTTAGATTAGAGGAAAGGTTTGACTATGAAGAATAAGAAAAAAACTCATCCCCACATAGTTGAAGCCAATCCACCCACATCTTCTCTTGTGAGAGTGGTTGTAGCCTCTACCTCCATCTCATGTCAAGGAAAACCAATTCATTCTTTCCAAGTTGTAACCCTAAAAAGGTAAAGGATATAACAAAGAGGGTCATGGACCCTAAATTATCTAGGACCAAATACTTGAGAGAAAAGGTATGGAAGACATTCAGCTGGATAAACCCTAGTACATTTAAAGCAAAAAATTGGAGCAACATCCTAGTACAATACATGGTACCTAAAATGCATAATTTCTATAAACTAGTGGCTACATGCATGAAACTCTACAATACGTATACCTAGAACATATGATCACATGACAAAATTTGTAGAGTCACCATCACCATATATCATTTAAAAAATATTGTCAGTATAAATAAGTAGACTCACCATAAATTTGGAGATAGTTCCACTAAGTATTACAACACCATACTAAACAAGTTAGAGTTTCTTTTAGATGAATGTGATATCAAGGAAACTATGCTACTAGAATTCCCATCTATACATGTGATAACTAGATGTTGGAACCTACATCCTTGTGATATTTTTGAAGGTAATAACAACTTTAATAGAATATTTTGACATAAAAATAAAGTAACCAATAAAATACATATGAATTATTGATAAATAATGTGTCATAATGACATAAAGTAAAAAGAAATGTTAATTGGTTTCTATAGAAGAAAGCAAAATTTGATGGTTAGAAAACATCACAATTTGTTAAATGTAAGTTTTCCCATGGTGTAATATAATATTTGGAACCTTGAAATAAATTATTTTTATATCATAATATGACCTAAGATATTATGAAGGTCTATAATGACAAAACCTATAATGAAATATTACGTGAAAATCTCAAAATTTATGAGTTAATACAATAGCTATAATAGTGTCATAGAGGTGATGATTTAAAGGTATTTCTAGAGGATAATTTAGAAGTAACCTAAAGGATGACCTAGATGTGATGACCTAAATGTGATCCAAAGGTCTTACCTAGAGGAAATGCTCCAAATGAAGACATAAACTATAGATCTAGTGGATATTAGATAGAGAGAGATCCAAAGCTAGAGTTATATCAAGAAAATATCCAAACCTAGAGCTGGAGTGAAATTCAAAGCTATAGGGATATCCAAATATAGAGCTAGATTAAAATACAAAGCTATATCCAAAGCTAAAACTAGAGCACAATTCTATTTTTCCAACCCTAGGAATTATTGGGGGTAATGATATTTATACCAATTAAAGTAATAAGTGAGATGATAGCCATTATTACATTATATTATGTTATATAAATATTTGGGAATGATTGATGAATTCACCTCATATAAGTTTGAATAGTCCTGTCACCCATGAGTATGAGAGAAGATGAATAAAAAAAGCTAAAGGTGAAACACTACAGAGTGAAATACCAAGACTCTCTTAAATATGAAAGACACCATGTTTTATGAATTTGAAATATATATAAATATTTTGACTAGTAGAGATAAATGTATGATATTATTTTTCTCAAAATATTTGTTTTCCCCTAATTACAACATAAACATGAAAAATTCTAACAGATACATAACTATTGCATCAGTTTTTTAATGCTAGTATACATAGCAAACACATCTCTATTATACGTTATCTTGTATACCATAAATATCTTTGATTTTTTTTTTTTACAAATAATGATAATTTGTATCAAATCAAGAATACGTGTGCATGAAATTTTGTATAAGGGCAACACTAAAGAAGGACCAAATTCAAAATAAATGAATTCAATGTAGGCAAGTGCTCCTACACTTGAGTTGAAAAATTATAAAATAACTATTTGACTTCATTCCTTCCTCATTTAATTCTTGAACACATAATATTACAAAAAATAATGAGAACGCAAGGATATTTATTGTAGAGAATGATCATAAGAAGTCGAGTCCTCCCACATAGAAGTCTTTGAAAGCACCATGATAAAGAATAAGAAAAATACTTATTCCAATGTAGTTGAATCCAATCCATCCACTTATTCTATTATGAATGTGGTTGTAGTCTATCCATCCATATTAGATCAAAAAACACCAACTCAAGCTTCCTAAGTTGTAGCTTCTCAATAGGTAAATGATATAATAGAGAGTGTAATGGACCTAAATTATCTAGAAGAACCAAATACCTAAGATAATAGACATGAAATATATTTAATTAGAGGGACCATAACACATTCAAAGAAAAAAACTAGAGCAATATCTTAGTACAATACATATAACCTAAAGTGCATAATTGCTAAAATTTGGTGGTTTCATGCATGAAAATCTACAAAATATAGACCTAGGAGGTATGATCACATGACAAAATTTGTAGAGTCACCTTTACCATGCATATGATCTAAAATATGTTGCAAGTAGAAATAAGTAAAGTAACCATAAATTTGGAGAGTGCCCTTGAATAATACAACACTATACTAGAAAAGTCAAGGTTTCTATTGGATGAATGTGATATCAAGGGAACTATGCTACTAGAATTCCCATTGAGCCAAAAAAACCTAAGGCACAGTGCTAGAGATGCTACATAAAAATAAAAAAAACCTCACAAATTCTTAATTTATGAAAGGTCCAAATTTTGCACCATGGAAATTAAAAATGAGGATAATACTAGTCGTTCAAAAACTCTAAGATATAGTTAGTTTGGATAAACTTAAAAAGACATAATATAAACTTTATTTCAAAATAAGGGTCTAATTCCCATATAACATAACCATTTTCTCATCGGATTTACTTCAATGGTCACATAGAATGATTTAGTCATATCTACACATGACTATTCATATGGTATACTTTTATTTCAAACACATGGGATCGATTGCAACAAACATCCACTTTACCATTAATGGAGACCCATGTTTATGGTTTACTATCACTTCTATCTATTTTAAGAGGGAGTGATTTTTAATTATCCCAAAATCTTCCACAAAGAAGGGTGGTTCCTAACATCTCCAAATTCGAGGTAAAACTCAACAAGGTCTAAGTTTCTTCTTTGAATTTTGATCAAATTGTTTCTCTTCTATCACCTATAAATATTCTACCATAGAGTAGACTATTTTCACTTGTGTATATTCCTTTTTAAGGAAATTTCACTCATACATAACAAAATTATTCATCCCTTATCTTTAACCACTCAATATTCATCAACAAAAAGCGATCGAAAGGAAGCAATGGTGAGGTGTATTCACATGGTTACATGAGAGAGATCAAACCACCAAGTGGAAACTATACTCTCCACCAAGCATGCCTCCCGACTGGCACCCTATTTATGGGTGATTCACCTAGTGTGATTTATCTTCCCAAGAATATACCCTATGGAGTACTACCCGCAGATATCTTCTTGTCATTGCCTCTCCATACTAGTCAAATAGATAGACTATAATCAGTTGTGCTTCAAAGAAAATCACCATCAACCAATACTTATTAAGCTTCTACTAAGTTTGAATCATCCCATGATGCATATAAAATTTAGGTTTGGCATCATCATGGATTCTCTAACATTTTATGATTAAATATTCAACAACATAGAGATCTCATTAATGATGGTAGGTTTCAATTGGTTACAGAAAAGGCCATTATCATTCGTTCATTTTGTTTTCAACACCTAAGGCTTCAAAATTCGAGGAAGGATACCACAAATAGAACCAAGAGAGGTCTAATATTCATTGGTCTTTGTGTGGTTCAATTCCAAGGTAGCCAAAATTTTACGACTACCTTCTTTTATTTTATTTTACTAACACACACACAGGGGGCTTCAAGTGGATACCAAGATTATAAAATCCTCAAATCTCTATCCAAGTTTTGTATGCTTAATTTTCCTATCCCTTTTTTTTGAGATGAGGTGCCTATGAATTGATTCTTTAGAAGTACCCTCAACCAATACATGATGCAAGCTCATCCTAATAAATGTCCTTAAGTGAACAAATTTAATCCTAAATCCCATACAAGAACACTTGGAAATCCTTGAATGGATGGTAATTATTATTACTAATGGATTTTTGCACTAATTTATAGGAAATTATGGAAATACACGGTCATATATAATATATCCGATCTAAGTTTTGTTGTTGCACATAGTGAAATGTTTGACTCCACAAAATGAACGCACATGTAGAGTAATTCAAATGATACTCCAAAGGAGATTAGCAATGATTGGTAATAGTACAAATTTTCTAACCAAGGTAGTCTTGGAAAAACCACTTCCAAATGTCAAATCAAACCCTTATAAGCAACTCTAAAGTTTGGTAGATTAATTTTGTCACCCACAATATCAAAGCAATGGATTATAACATGTAGAATAGAGGACAATCATCCCAATTGGTTTGAGTGGAAGACATCACAAATATTTAAAGGTTATGAAACCCATTCGACTTGTATCCATACCGTGGTGTGTGGAATTGGTTTACCATCAATTGATAAGAATTTCCACGCAAGGTAGTGTGGTCGATTCTTATCGACGATATTAGATTTTTTAATTATATATGTATATAATTCTTTTTAAAACCTCACTCTGCTTGATAAGGGTTCCATAACATCTTTGTCTCATTGAGACCTAAAGTGTAATTGGCTACTCTCTCAAAACTTAGTATTCTATGGATCTAAAGATATTTGGTTTGAAACTCGTAGAGTAATGCAAGGTATTATTTTTTTTTACAAAAAGGATTAATCAACATCCAACATTATAATCGATTTAATTTTTATTGTAATACTTAAATTTGAGCTATGTTTATTTCATCATTCCAAATAACTTGATATCAAAAGAATAGATGCATAGCTTAAGATAGAAGATCCAACATGAACCATTCAAGAACTGCAAGTGGCAATTTCCTAGTTTTCCAAGTTATTTCTTTCTCCTACTCCACGTTCTTCTAATCCCAATGCCCTCATTTTATAATATTTATGCTTATCTATCTAAACCTAGGGTCTTCTGGTTTCTGATCCACCCATGGGTGGAGAGCATACTCCCTAGACACCTAATATTTCCTCCTCCCCATGTTTCCTTCCAATATGCCCTCTATTTATAGGGTACTTCTCCACTCATGGGCCTAATAATGGCCATATTGTTATAATTTTAAAATGCTCCTTTAGAAAAATAAAATATAACATGCGATGTGAAGGGTAATATTTAAAGGTAATACGGTCCACATGGGGATAAGGTGGGTAGCCTTAATTTTATTTTATGCCCATGTGCTTCCACTTCCTTCCTAATTAAATATAGAGAGGAGAATCTAACTTTTCTCTCCTCCAACCAGATTATGCCATGAGGAAAAATAATATAGGCCTTTAGCATTAAATAATACTAGTGCCTAATTGGTCCAATAAGAATTGGATATTGCATTCAAACTTAAATGCAATTAACCTAGTCAAATGTGATTAATTGAAATCCTATAATAATTACTTTACCTTCAAAATCCCTAAATTGAAATTTTGTAGATTTATTTAGGGTCTATGACCCCTATTTGTTGGCATTAATTGATCCCATGATCAATTAATATTTTTTTAATAGGGTTCAAGGCTGACGGGTCATGAAAAGCACTTTTGGGGTAAAAATTCATTTTTGAGAAGTTTTTCAGCGAAATTATCTTTCAAGTAGTTTCACCCTATGCACAACGACAATAGTCTAGGACAATTTTCATGGGTAAAAATATAAGAAAGGGTTTGAACCATCAAAAATGGTCTAAGAGGATTTCACCAACGAAAATAGAAAAAATATAAATTAAGAGGATTTACCCAAAGTCATGCATTTCTCATGGTTAAAGTCAATTTCACCCCTCTTCTAGATGACTTGCTATTTTTGGATGATTTTAGAGTGAAAACAGTTGATGGAAATCAGTAGAATGAAAATATGTGTAAGTCAAATTCAATTTCACCTCAAGTGGGAGAAAAAATTATTTTGCCCTCCTTTGGTAGCACAATTAATCATTTTCACTGTAGTTCCTAGCAAAATCAGTTTTTGTCCCATTTCGAGCAAATGTCTGGTGAAAGTCCATTTTTGGGTGAATGTCTGATGAAATTCTATTTTCTTGTGAATGTCTGGTGAAATTCCATTTATGGGTGAATGTCTAGAAAAGTGCATTTTTAGGTGAATGTCTGGTGAATGTCTGGTGAATGTATGACGAAATTCCATTTGTGTAAGAATGTATGACGAAAGTCTATTTTCAAGTGAATGTTTCGCGAAAGTCCATTTTCGAGCAAATGTCTAGAAAATGTATGGAAAAAGTAAATTTTCTAGCGAATGTCTTACGAATGTCCATTTTCGAGCACTTTTTTGGCAAAAATCAATTTTGGACAATTTCTTTAGTGAAGTTCATTTTTGAAGGCATTGTCATTGTAGATAATTTTTGGAAAGATCACAGGTTGGTGAATTTTAATTCATTGGGGCAATAAAGTTAATATTTCCAAAATTCCTACTGAAGGGGTGCTAATGTTAAATGTTGTGCTCTTGATTATGATATGATCACCATCATTTTCAAGGCATCATCCATTGATTTTGCTCCTTTTCCAAATAAAGTTAAATTTTGTAGGATTTTCTTGGCAAAAATAAAGTTCCAAGGCACAAGATGACGAAGAAGCAACTAAGCTTTAAAGCTCAAGCTCCTAATTTTCATGTGACATTTTTGTGTTTCAATGCACTAATTTCTAAGACAATTTTCCATCATCCATTCCTACTTAATTTCCCAAGTGCTCTCCATGAAAGAGGGATCACTACTTACTAAATAATATTCTAATTCGAGTGTTGCTACTACCAAGGAGAGAATCACTCTTTCTAGTCTTTGACTAGCTATCATTTTGTTTTTATGTGCATTTAATTACAGATATGAAATCCTCTATGAATACTAGGAATTTTGATGTAAAAGGAGGATAGACACTCTACAAAAAACACTTTTAGTTTTCTACATCAATTGAAGGATATTTGGCTTCTAGTTCCGAGAGTAGTGTTGTATGTAATTATTTTTTGCTTTTCATTTTTGGTAGGTTCATGATATTTGTTAGGTCAAGTTAAATTTTGCATTTTTGAATTTAATCCCTAATAAATAACTTAATGCTAAAATATTTATTGGAAGTCATCTCTACAACCTAAGAATAGTTCCTATGCTTCCATTTCTATTGTATGTTAATTAAAACTTGATCTAGATTTCCGTTGTTATTTTATCCCCACCTTACATTTTCTAGCTCATAGCCATATTTCCTATCTATTTATGTCATTTCCCATCTCTTTTTGCTACTATAATATTATACCAATTCTAGATTAGTATGGGTACTAACCCTCTCTAGAGATTATCCTAAAGGACGTATATTTTCTTTGACCTTTCAATGTTGGTCAGGTCTAGGTTGCACAAGCATTTTGTACTTAGGCAGATTGATGACCAACAATATCCTAAGAAGCTTTCTCAACTCCTCATAATTCCTCACCACCAGCAGAATGTGATAGGGAATAATCCATATTTTCTTATTGTCCCTTACAACATTTTTGGTCAATTCAATCACCTACAAAATCCATCCAACACCATTAAAACCCTAAAACAAATGCCCTATAAAATAAGAGAAACCTAAACAATAAGACAAAATTTAGTTCACCTAAAAGATTCACTATCCAAATCGTACTATCCTTAAAACTATGAACACATTGTTCTCTTATTCTGAAGGCCCCTTCTAAACCCAAAAATCCAAGAAATTTTAAAAAATAAATCACACCAAAAACTATGAACACAAAATATATGGGCTTCACAATTTGAAAATGTTCTTACCTGGTCCCATTCTTTATCCCCATGCTTCAAAGCCTGCCTAGTAGCCTTATTCACCAGTGCAAAGGATGGGTATCCAACTTCATCCTTCACTTTTAGGCCCCATGAATCCACTTTGACCCATTTTTGCCATTGATATTATCATAATAAAAGCAAACTCATCAATTCTCCATAAAATGCTTTTACCACATTGCTCAAGATGGTTTTAGATATTGTAAATTGAGGGTACCTAGTAGGTATCATTTTGTTTTCCCAGAGCAAGCATTCCATTTGGCCTTGGGAATCCAAGAAAATTTTGGATTTAATTCACAATAAATCTTCACCACATATCCCTATGGCTCCTGCTCATTGTGCCGAGGGTATTGCAAGATTTTCCCAACCACTAACCAGAGTCTAACAAGTCATTTTATGATAAATCCCTATGCAACTAGTTTGTTCTACTGGATTAAGGACTACGTAACAATAAACACCCTTTAGAGTTTTCAAATGAACACTCATTTAGCCAAATTTATATCCCAACAACTAGAAAATCATTATATATTTAAGAACATAAAAAATATAACACACTAAACATTTTTAACTTCAACTCACAACCTATATTATCAACCTAGAAAGCCAAAGAAGATCTGTATTCATAGATTATTATTGGATTATAGCCCTATGTAATGTTGACCTCTCAAAGAGAAAAATTAAATCAATTTTTATGTGACACACAACATCCCAATAAACACAAACCATATTTTACATTTTGTTCAAATAACATCACAACAAACTATAGAAACATCCTATTTAAGAAGAAATGAAATTTGGATTTTACCACAAGATTTCTTCTATAGAACATTGTAATATCAAACATCAAGATATCTCTAACTATCATATCATCATACTATAAATCAAAATCCCATGAAAAATCAACATTCAAGGATAAAAGTTACTCAACCTGCCTAAATTTTAGGATGAACTCCCCATTATCAGACTATCACAAACATATAATTCCATACAAATATCTCATTTATAAGGAAAAAATCATTCCGAGCATTGGTAAAACATCCCCATAATTATAACTTAGTAGTCTCAAACCTTAATGAAAAAGTGAAACTTGATCAAAAAGGATTTTGGGAAAATATCTCCATGATGAAAACCTTGTGAAAGCATCACAATAATTTGAAATACAGTGCTAGCAATTTTAATAATTCTATTATAAACATCCACAACAATTTAATAAGTCCATTACATAGTGAACCAATTTGAAAACTTAAAAATTGGACTGATCTTCTATTTCTAGCTCTCCTTCTTGTTCCATTTTAAAAGGACCACTTATGCTCCCTCAGTCAGCTTATCATGATGCTTACCAACTATAACTCCAACATCCAGATTCAGGTGAATGTTGTTCACATGCCTGATGCACTAATATCCTTTACCCACATTAGCACTTTAGGTAATGAAAACATCCTCATTTAAATCATTAGGGTGTTATGGACCCAAAGTACCCTCCATCACTTGAACACACCAATAGATTCAATTCCATGTCTTAAAATCACAATAGAATCCTCCTAATAAACCCTTCAAAATAATTTCAAAATCTACTAAACCTTTTATTCTCATTTTCTTCGTACCTCAAAGATTTGCCTATGGCTATTTTTAACAAGGAAAATGTAGGGAGCCCTACCTCATACTTATAATTAAAACTCCAAGAAGTGTCCATGATCCATTGCTACAAAACTCACCCACCATACTCAATCAAACATAATTTTTAAAAGCTACATCCTCTAAAATACCCACACCATATCCGACTCAAAATCACAATCAAAAAAATATTTTGAAAATTTCATCCTCTAAAAGACCCATAATATACCCAACTTGAGAATCACAATCAAATAGATATTTTGAATATATAACCCCTTAAAACACCCACACCATACTTTATTTAGAATATGGTTTTACACAAACAATCTAATGTGGGTCTGAGTCATTGGTAGGTGCCATGCCAATATCACCATCGATGTTGGCAATATGGTAATAAGGATTGGCTTCACAGTAGATATTCATTGTATCTCCTTACACTTTATATATCCTTCTCCTTTTAAAATTTTTTAAATTTTATTTTTTTAAAATGTAGAGCTTTCTTCTTTATTCAATGGAAAATCCTATAAAATAATAATAAAAACCTTTATAAAATTATTCTCTAAAACAACAAAATTATTTGCTCTCCCCTCACTGCTCTTTATCAATACTAATTTTAAAAACCCTAGGTATAATAGACATACATGTTTGAGTTCCACTGAACAAAGAAGTTTACAAAACCTAATTTCATAGACTTCATAATTTGACAAAGAAGTTTACAAAACCGAATTTCATGGACTTTAGAATTTAAGCTATGAATAATATGGCAGGGAATAAAAAAAAAGTTAAAAAAATAAAAGGAAAAGTATCAAAATATCATCCTTGAAAACCTTTTCTTTGTAGATTGCACTCCTAAGAGTGCATCTCACATATTTATAGATAAATAAAGTGGTGATACCTAAGCACACAACCAAAAATAATGGATATCAATGATTTGTCTACAAATCTTCGTTGTTCTTCTATTCCTCCCACAAAATTTGGAAACCATTTTTTTCAAATCAACAATTGTCCAAAGGCACCAATAGAAACATAGTCACTTTGAACATTGCATAAATCAACCATAAAGTTTTACTTCATTTCCCTATTATTGTGCATGTTTTTTCCATTACTAATTTTTATGAGGTAACATAGAGACAGTTTGATGAAAATAACTGCAATAGGGTAAGTATTATAATTTTATGCATGTAAATAGAATTGGAAAATAATTTAGGAGAAATATTTTCAAATGGTATAGGTGGTGTAGGAATGGGATGAGTTGAATCAAAATAATAAATAATGAAATATCCATAAAATTAGAAGATCGACATTAATTAGGAAACCATCGAACCTCAGGAATAATGTACTCAAAAACTGTAATGAGATAAGTAGGGGTGCCTACTCCCACATGCTCAAAATAATTTCTAGTCTTGAGAAACCTTGCAATACAACCAATTGGAAATTTTAGACTAGTCTTGTAGATTTGGGAAACAACCTTCTTTCCTTCAACATATTTTCTCCTTCCATCATTTTTTTGCTTTGATCAAAATAATGATACTGAGCTTCTTCATATACTAACAGACAAATCTTCTTGTGCTCTCGATGTGAATCTGAGGATGTAAAGAGAGGACTAGATATTTGTAAATATTTTCCACATATCCTTTCCATATTAAAAATACAATTTTTTTTTAAAAGTCCTTTGATTTTTTTTTTAAAGTGATACGGGCTAAGGTTAACTACGAAATCCTATGGGATCACCCTAATATGCTAGTTTTTAACTAGCCTCTTTAAGTGAGTGGTTAAAAACCATCATCTTAGGCTAATACCTAAGAGGATAATTTTTACCATCCTCTTAGGGTTTATTATGGCATTTATTTACCACCGTAAAAGATTACCTTATTTCAGCCATCGTCTTATCCTCTTTTTGGTGTAGTGAGACTAGGACTCAGTAATAGAATCCACAAAAGTTAGTCTTTCCACAAGGTTGAAGAATAACCTATAAATACTAGGACTCAGTAAGGATATTTCCACTAGATTAAAGAAAAACCAGTGAAGATTAAGATTATTTCCATTGATTTGAAGGATAACCAGTGAAGAATAAGTTTCATATTTTAAGAAGAACCAACTCAAGAGAAATTTGGTCATTCAAGAAATAGATAACCCTATTATAATATTGAAAGAGAACCAACCAAGATAAAAGTTGGTCATTGCCATTCTACTTTAAATATTGGAAAAATTTTCATTTAGATTTTTTAATTCTTAGGTTATGCTAAAGAATGCTATCTAAGATATTATTGTAGTGAAAAATTAATCTTAGAATTTGAAGGTAAGTGTTTATTGTGACACAAGTGATCTTCAAAAACTAAATATTGCTTGTGATATTTGAAGCCTATAGTGGTAGATGTGTGTTGTAATACAAGCAATATTATACAGACGATAAATATATACTATGCTACTAGCAATATAAATATTGTTGGTAAGAGTAGAATTTATAGATAGGATTATTGTATTGGCCATGATGAAGGCCATGTTGTCAAAGTTAGATGTGTCATTCATAATTTAGATGTGTTGAAGCTCATTGTGATGATTATTTGTGGTCTTTGAATATTATTTGTGATAGTGATAGATACCATAGTGGAGATGACACAATTGGATATTTTAAATATTATACCAAAGTAATTAGATCAAAACTAAGTAGGAAAATAAGATACAATAGTATAGGTCTAGGAAGATATGGTCAAGGTATGAAAATACCCATAATTTTAAATATAAGGCCAAATAATGAAGGCCTTACATATATTGGTCAAATAGAAAGTAGTGATACTAAATTTGTAATAAAATAATCATATATAGAGAATGAAGCTCTCGAGATGAGTAGTTGCAATTATTGTAAAATATCTATACATGTGACAACTAGGGGTTGGAACCTACATCCGTATGAAATTTATGGAGGTAAAAATAACTCTAATACAATGTGTTGACATAACAAAAAGTGACCAATAAAATATACATGAAATATTGATGATGAATGTGTCATAATGGTATAAAGTAAAAGAAATTTTGATTGGATTTCATGGAAGAAAATAAAATTTGGTTGATTAGAAAATGTCATAATTTATCAAATGTAGGTTTCCCCATGGAGTAATGTACTCTTGGAAAACTTGAAATAAATTATTTTTGTATCAGAATATGACCCAACCTATGCTTAAAATACCTACAATGACAAAATATATAATGAAACATTATGTGAAATTTTCCAAATTTATGGGTTAACATAAAAGTTATAATTCAATAGTAATATATTAGAGATGATAATCTAAAGTATAATCTAGAGGCTACCCTAGAGGTAACCTAGTGGTGAATACCTATGGAATGACCTAGAGGTTATCAAGAGGTAATGACATATAGGTGAACCAAAGGCAAAGACGTAAAGGTGATCTAAATATAAATACCTAGAGGTAATTATCCAAAGGAAAAAATTAGAGGTTTCCCTAGTGGATATTACATATAGCTAGAGCCAAATCAAATATAGGTCTAGAGAAAAATCCAAACCTAGAGCTAGAACAAAATCCAAAGTTAGAGTGAGATCCAAATATAGAGCTACAATCAAATCCAAAGCTAAATCCAAAGCATAATTCCATTTTGATATCCCTAGAAATTATTGGGGATAATGATATTTATACCAAATAATGTAATAAATGGGGTGTTAGCCATTATTATATTATATTATGATATATAATTATTGGATAATGATTGATGAATTCACCTCATATAAAATTGAAAAGTCATATCACTCATGGATATGAAAGAAGATGAATCGAAATAGTTAAAGGTGAAAAATTAAAGAGTGAAATTCCAAGAGTCCCTTAAATATAAGAGGCACCATGTTTTATAAATTTGGAGTATGTGTACCAATTTTGTCTAGTAGAGAAAAAAGTATGATATATTTTGTTTAGAATATTTTTTTCACCTAATCCTAATATAAACAAAAAAAATTCTACTAGATCTATAACTAATGCTATTGGAAATTTTGAGTAGATGAGTTGTCATTGCTGTCAAGAGTGAGTGGTCATTGAAATCAAGTTTTCAACACCATTGAGTGGTAGTTTCAGTGGGCAACAGTAGTTTTAGGTTCTCCAATAAATGCAAAAATATGGTCCGATTTCACCTAATCAAGACCCGGTTCTAGGAAATCAGATATGGTCCAAAGTACAAAGAAGAAGACAGGTGAATAATATTATAGCAACTTTTTTTAATATTATAAAGGGAATTTTAAATTAATTATTAATTAAAATTAATATTAGTTATAAGTTAATTTATATTAATTTTAACATACCCTAAGGTAGGTTATGAGATTAAATTCACAATTCAAATTCAAATTATTAAACACCAATGTGGGGAGCAAATGCCCATGTGTGTATAAAAAGGAGATTACCCACCTTACCCAAAATATGTATGCCTTCAAATTTTAATTAATGCAAGTTTGTGTGATTCGTGTTGCAACACAGAGGAGTACTTCTTGATTTTCATGGGAATTCAACAATGCATGGAGGTATAAGAGGAAGTAAGTCCTCCTTCCTTCACATGGGCACCAATAGCCCATGTGATGGGCTCCAATGCACTAAGACACTTGGAATTGGGGAGACTCTAGATCGAATCACGTCGAAACCTTTTTTGGGTTAAAGCAAAGTTATGCTTTAAGTTTAGCACCGAAAATTTCGAGGGTATTAGTTGAGAATTTTAAAATTAATTTTTGCATATTTAATTTGGGTTGTAAGGTTGTAAGAGGAGTTATAAGGTTTGTGCAAAATTAAATTTATGGTGTTATTTGCTTTAGTGTTTGGAAAGGGTAGTAAGGTATTTTAGGAATATTGTTTTAAGTCTTGTGGTTTTAAATATTATTTTAAGTTGGAGTTTATAAGGTGTATCCAAGTAATTATTTTTCATGTATAATTTTATGGATGTTAATTTTAAAAAGAAGCAATAAAGCATAATTGAGTTTTGATTAATTTTGTATCTAAGTAATATGTTGAGAAAGTGTTGGAGTGATATTTTATGATCTAACTATTGAAATTGGAGAGAAGAAATTTGTGATTGAGATAGGTTTTCTAAAGGCACTTTTACATCAAATAAAAGGTATGGGTACATATTCCTAGTGTGTGATTGTTGAATGTTGTGAATACAAAGTTGGAGTGAAAATGATTGTTTGGTAAGCATTGTTTAGTGTGTTTTGAATTAATGCTTCAAGGTTTTCTAGAATAAAGAGTTGTTGATAAATGCTTGTTTTATAAGTATTGTTGTTGAAGCAATTAAGTTGAGTTAACTTGAACTAGGGTTTGTAAAGATCATGAGTATCATTTTTATGTGAATATTTTTGATAAGCATTGTTGTTGAAGTAAGTGAGTGAAGAACTTGAAATAGGTTTTGCAAAGAAGATGAGTATCATTGTTATGTGAGATTGGTTGATGAGCATTGTTGGAAATATTTGAGTGAATTTTAGTGAGTTTGTACGAGGTTTTATAAGAAAGGATTATTTCATTGAGTGATTTATTGAACAGATTTGGTTGAGCCTAGTCAAGTGGATGTGTTGGTATGATAGTTCAAGTTCTATAAAACAAATTATTCTATATTATGAATTGATTTGAGAAAGAGGTTAAGTTTTGGTGAGTATGAAAAAATTGAGTCTCTAACAATTCTCTATATGTTTCTATGCTAAAAGAATGATTTAAAGTAATTGAACAATGTGGTAAATGTGAAGCATATTGAGTCTTTAACAATTCTCTATATGTTTTTATGATAAAAAGAGTGATTTAAAGTGATTAAGTATTGTGATGAATGTGAAGCATATAGAGTATCTAACAATTCTCTTTATGTTTCTATGAGATTGGAAAAGTTTTAGTGTGGAATTATTAAGTATATTTAAGGCAAGTCTTAGAGAAGACTTGTGGATATATTTATGTGAGCTTTTATGGAAGCTTAAAATATAGATTTGAGGACAGATATTGAGGATATATTTGAAGATAGATTTTGGTATAGGTTTGAGGACAAGTTTGTGCCAAATTAGAGGATTGAGGTTGAAGATAGAATTTGGTACATATTTGAGGACAGGTTTGTGCCAGATCAGAGATAGATATAGAGGATAGATTTGTGCTAGCGAAGGACTATGTTTACTGTAGATTTGAGATAGATCTTTTGAGGTGATAGAGTATAGAGGATGATAGTCTCCAATGGATAGAGATCCATTAGATAGGGCATTGAGAACATGTGTCTTCAGTGTATAGAAATCCATTATCCATAGCAATGGGAGCAATAATTCTTCTAGAAGATCATCAGCCATAGTAGAGGAGAAAGGAGTTCTCCTATGGATAGATATCCATGAACTTGATTAGGGTATTGATGTCTACTTTGGACAAATATCTATAAAAATTGTAGGGAAAGGATTCTCAAGATAATTTATTTGAGAAAATTTATAAGGAATATTTTCTCTGTGAAGTAGTCTACATTGGGTGAACCACATTAAATCATGTTTCTCATGTGTGTGATGCTTTGTGTGATGTTTACTACTTTAAAATTTCTAATGTTATTATTTGTATTAAAAAGAAAAAATTTATATCTTATATTTTTCACCCCCTCTCGGTATGAACACATGTTCTTCAATTGGTATCAGATCGGGTCTCTTTGTAAAAAGACTAATAGCTTGGAGGAGGATCCATTAGAAACACACATGACTTCAAAAAATGAAGAAGATACCATGTTTTATGTAAAAGATTAATTCTTTACTGCTCTCAAGAATTTATAAAGGATTAGAGAAAAGAACTCAAGCCTGAAGGAACAAATTCAAGAGGATGAAGAAGCAAATATGGAACTTCTACAAAGTCTCATAGAACTTAAGATAAAGGTAGAATAAGGAAAGAATATTGAGCAATATATGATAGATCTATTGAGAGTAAGAGAAATAGAATGTGAAATATTAGAAGTAGAAATTTTATCTAAGGAATGAAGTTTAAAGGACCAAAGTACTACAAGATATAGAGCATGGGAAACAGAAATAAAATTCAAGTCTTCAAAAAGGAGAAACTTAAAACAAATAGAGGCAAGCAAAGTATACTTCAAAAGAAAAGGATATAAGAAATGAAGAAATAAAATAAGAGCCTTATATGAGATTTAATCATAAAAGAAGAAGGATCCAACCACAATATCAAAGACATCCAAACTAGTTACATAATTTCTTCCATGTTCATTATTTTTCTTGTAATAAATATGGTCATAGAGCTATACATTGTATTGGTCGTGTAAGAAACAATGTCAATAGAAATTCTAATTATTTTGAATATCTTATGGATAATGATATTATATTTTACAAATGCAATAATTTTGGGCACAAGTCTAGGTGGTGTAAAATGATGCTTTTTAAGCCTAGTAAAAGAAAAACAATTTCAACAACTAGGAAAGATGAAAGGGAAAATGTAAAGACTAGATCAATGTTATTTCAAACAACCCTTCATGATCAGCATAAATAATAACAATGGTAGTTAGATAGTGGTTTCTCTAGACGCATGACATGATATAAATATAAATTCATTGTTCTAAAAGAAACCAATAGAGGATAAGTAAGTTTTGGTGATAATGGATCAACAAATATTGGTGGAAGAGGAACCCTAAGTTTAAATAATGGGGAAAAAATAACAAAAAATGTGTTGTATATCAAAGGGTTAAAACATAATCTGCTTAGTGTTAGTCAACTTTGTGATCAATGTCATATGGTTACATTTCACCCAAATAGATGTGAGATAAGAAAATCAAAAACTAGAAAAGTCATTGGAAATGCAAAAAGAACTCCAAACAATCTATACATGCTTAGTGAGATCAAAGGGGAAAAGTGTTTTCTATAAAAATAATATGAGATTTGGTTGTGGCATAGAAGATTCGATCACTTAAATTTTGACAACATAGTCAAAATAAGAAATAATCAGGTTGTCATAGATTTACCCAAGATAAAAAGGCCACAAAATACAATTTGTGCACCTTGTCAACATGGAAAGCAAACTAGAACAAGATTTAAGTCAAAAGGATATATGTCATCTAAGCCATTAAGTCTAATACATAATGATTTATGTGGTTCTATCAGAACATAGAGTATTGAGGTTGAGAGTTACTTTATATTCTTTATAGATGATTACTCCAGAATGGTTTGGGTAGCTTTCCTAAAAGTGAAGTTAGATGCATTGGAAAAATTCAAAGCATTTAAAGAAGTGGTTGAAAATGAGACTGGTAAGAGGATTAAGTTTTTAAGATATGATAGAGGAGGAGAGTTTACCTCAAATGAATTTATAGAGTTTTTTGAACAACATGGGATCAATAGAGAATACTCAGCAGCAAGAACTCCCCAAAAAAAGTAGTTGAAAGGAAAAATAGGATTGTTTAGAATATGGCTAGAGCTATGTTAAATGACTCTAAAATCTCATATGGATTTTGGAGGGAAGTAGTCAACACAATAGTATACATAATCACTAGGTCTCAAATGAGGGTAAATCATCACAAGACTCCATATGAGCTTTGGAAAGGAAGACCGACCACTTTAAAACACTTCAAGGTTTTTGGAAGCAAGTGCTACATAAGATGAAAATATCAAAACTTAGGCAAGTTTGATCCAATATGTGATGAGTAAATGTTTCTTGGTTATTCCTCTAATATTAAAGCCTATATATGCTTCAACAAGAGAACACACACTATTGTAGAAAGTATAAATGTAACAATTGATGAGAATATAGATTCAAGAGAACCAATTCAAAAAATTATGTATCATGAATATGGAAGTTGTCAAGAAGAGTTTCATGAGGAATCATATGATGAAGAAGAAGAAACACAAAGACTTCTTTCTAAAAATCCATCCAGGTATGTACAAAAGCATCATCAAAAAGAGCTAATAATTGGGAATACATATGAAAGACAAACAAGGAGAAGGATAATAATACCATATCAACAAGAAAATTTTTCTTTACTATCTAGTATTGATCCAAATACTTCAATCAAGCAAGTGAATATGAGTTCTAGATCAAGTCAATGAATGAGGAATTATATTAGATAGAGAAAATCAAGACTAGGGAACTTATTCCATGACTAAAGGACAAGAATGTGATCAACACAAAATGGGTATTCATAAATAAGCTAAATGAATATGGACAGGTAGAAAGAAATAAAGCAATTTTAGTGTGCAAAGGTTATGCACAGGTAGAAGGAATTGACTTTGATGAGACATTTGCTCCAGTTGCATGACTTGAAGCCATAAGAGTTTTTTTAGTCTTCTCAAGTTTTAAAAACTTCAAGGTATATCAGATGGATTTTAAGTTAGAATTTATAAATGGTGTTCTAGAAGAAGTCTATATTGAACATCCAGAGAGATTCATATTAAGAAAAAAAACTAGATCATTTATGTAGATCAGAAAATGAACTATATGGTCTAAAGTAGGCTCCTAGAGCATGGTCCTCAATATTGGATAAGTATCTTTAGGAACAATGATTTAGAAAAGGAATAGAAGATAGAAACTTTTACATAAAAAATGAAGGGAATAATCTACTAATTATGGTTGTTTATTTTGATCACATCATTTTTGGAGGAAAAAATTATAAGATGTGTAAATAATTTGCAAAGAATGTGCAGAATGAATTTGAGATGTCTATGCTTGGTGAGTTGTCCACTTTTATTAGACTTTAGATTTCAAAATCATAGAAAGGATTATTTATCTCACAAACCAAGTATATAAAATAGATTCTAAAGAAATTCATGTTAGAATATTGCAAATAGGTAAGTACTCCCATGGTGACAGGATGCAAGTTAAGTAAGGATGATGAATCTCCAAAGGTAGATCAGAGACTATACAGATCTATGATTGGCATATTGTTGTATGTTATAGCTACAAGACCAAACATAGTGTAGTCAATGGGACTAGTGGTAAGGTTTTAAGCAACACCTAAGGAGACACATGTGGTAGCAGTAAAGATAATTCTTAGGTATCTAAAAGGGACTATGAATTTTGGGCTTTGGTATCCCAAAAGTGATAGGTTCACACTCACAACATATACAGATGTAGATTAGGATTACGTTATTGATGATAGAAAAAGCACAAATGGAGAAGCATTTTTTCTTGGATACTGTTTAGTCTCTTGGATAAGTAAGAAGCGGGTTTCAATATCCCTATCTATAGTACAAGCAGAATATATTGCAGCAATAGCCAATTTTACATAGTTATTATGGATGAAGCAAACTCCAAAATACTTCAAGATAAAACATAATCATCCTATTCCCATATTATCTAATAATACAAGTGCTATAAGTATCTCAAAGAATCTAGTGATGCATTCTAGGAAAAAGCATATTTTGATCAAGTATCATTTTATAAGAGAGCAGGTGACAGATAAATAGGTCAGGTTGGAATATGTTTTTTTGTGTGTAAAACATCCCATAAGGGATGCCACTTTTGGGTAAGACCCAAGGAGGCAGGGGTATCCATTTCACAAAAAATGCCCAGGAATCGAACCTGGCCTACCACCTTTGACATACTCAAGGAGAAAACAAACACACAAAACCAAATTAAAAATAATAATAAATAAATAACAATAAAAATAATAAAATAAAATAAAAATTATGCTCCTTGACTGTGTCAAAAATAAAAGCACAAAAAAACACACAAAAAAAGATTAAAAAAAACCACAACACGAACCACAAAGAAAAAACACAAGAAAAACATAACAAAACATAAACATGACAAAAACAACAGAACACTACAAAGACATAACAAAAAAAACATGAAAAATAAACACAACCAAAACCAAAAAAAATAAAAATAAAAAACAACCAACAAAAGACATTAAACAAAAACAAAAAACATAGAAAACACTCACACATAAAAACACAAATTAACACAAACAAACAAAACACAAGAACAAAATCGACAAAGACACAAGAAAAATAACAAAAAAAATAAAAAAACACAAAACAACAAAAATACAAGAACAACACAAAGAACACAAAAACAAAACAAAACAAAAGAACACACACACCTAAAAAATCTAAACAAAAAAACAAAAAAAAATTGAACATAACAATGACCTTTCTAGACCAGAAGACTAATAAGACAAGAATCAATAGAGGAAACAAAATAAAGAAAATATTTAGCTAGGGAACTAAAATAACCTGAATGAACCAAAGAGAAGCAAAAATAAAGCAAGAAGAAACTAGGTACCTTCAGAACTAGAGCTATCCAAAGAAATGATAGAAAGAAGAGCTTCCCTTATTTGCGAAGCCCACCATCTAGGAGGATGGCCATAACAAGTAAGATCACCTTTGTCCAAAGCCCAATTAGCTAAAGCATCAACACTCTTATTTTGATCTCTGACCACATTATTGTAATAAACTTTCAAAAATCCCATCTGGATTAATTGAATCTTCTCAATAATTCTTTTTATTCTCCAATCAACCTTATGATTCTTAGAAGGAGTCTTCAAAATATTAATCATGAGTTGGGAGTCAGACTCAACTAACACCTTTTCCCATACAACCTTAGTAGCCTCTTGAAGGCCTCTGAGGATACCATACCCCTCATCAAGGTTACTGGAAGGAATACCCAAATTCTTAGCAAAAGTAAAAACCAGGGAGCCATCTAAAAGTCTACCAATTCCTCTCGCACTGGCTTTTCCAAGGTTTCCTCTAGAGGCTCCATCAATATTGAATTTTCCAAAATTCTTAGGAGGAGGTTGCCAATTTCTTGTCCTATCCATCTTACAAATACTCACATTCCATTTAAGTTGGTTGCCCTTAGAAAATTTAATCTTCAATATTTGCATCACTTGATCCCATATTTGGTGGGAGTTTTGGGGGTGATTAAGGAGTTGATGGATAGATTCAACTAAGTTGGCTATGGTCTTTTGCCAAATATAGTGAATATCCTTCCTATCTTGATTAAAAATTCAGTTGTTCCTTTCATTCCAGATATTCCAAAGAAGAATGGTAGAACCCATCCAAACTAAATGCCTAATAAAATGATCAACACCCTCTTGATTAGGCCAATCCCTCAAAAATTGTTCAAAAGTAAAAAAAATTGGACCATTGTAAGCCAAGTAAAGTGGCCATTCTCCTCCATAGCTCAGAGGCTAAAGTACACTCAATAAAAATATGGCTAGGATTTTCTACATTCTCTTCACACATTTCACATCTAAAAGGGCCATGAAAACGATGCTTCATAAGTTGCTCACCGATAAGCACCCTAAGATGCAATAAAATCCAAGTAAAGAACCTCACCTTAGGCCAGATATTTTGAGCCCACAATTGAGAAAATATGTGTGAATATTGGTTGGGATTATTATGGTATAAGGTCAAATAACCTTGAGCAACTGAATACTCACCCTTAGTAGTGTTGTTCCATCCAAAACAATATTTTTCATGGGACCAAGAGAGAGATCTCATATGAAGGATGCCTTGGATATCTTTTCTTTGTATTTCTAGGATTTGAATAGGCCAGTCCTCAATAGGGATCCAATATCTACCAACATTTGAATTACCAGTATGGTACTGACAATAATTAGCCACCTTTATCCAGTTAGCTCGGTGAAGCTCCTCCATCCAAGACCTCCAATCAGGAAATTGAGTTATCAAAGGCTTGTAACCATCCCAAGAATCTATCCAAAAATTACCTGTTGACCATTATGAATGATCCAAAATAATTTTTTCTTTATCAAATCCTCACAAATCTTAAGAACTACTAAAATGGGAGAACCTTTGGTAGAAATTTGATAGCAAACAAGGTCTTCAGGAATTTTGTTCTTAGCATATTTAGCATGGATATTATTGGCCCAAAGAGCATTGGGGTTATGCAACATCCTCCAATATAATTTAGCAGCTAAATATTTGTTTTTATTAATAGAAGACCGAAATCCTAACCCCCCTTCACTCTTAGGAAGACATAAAGTATCCCATTTCACCAAGGCCCATTTTCTTTTCTCCTTAGTACCACTCCAAAGGAAATGTTGACTGATTTGATCCAGTTCTCGAAGAACAACCTTTGGGATATTCAACATGGAAGATACATAAATAGGAATAGCTTGAAGGAATAATTTTACCAAGGTGATTCTACCCCTAGAAGGAAGCCACCTATTTTCAATTTTTATTTTTATGCCTTTGAATATTGATGGGAATACCCAAATAAGTGATTGGAAGGGAGGTCTTCTTATATATTAATTTATCCAAGACCATGGATTCCTCTCTGGTAGAGTAGTGCAAGAAAATAACTTTAGATTTGTCTTCATTGATCAACTACCCAATAGCCTTAGAAAAATAGCTAATGATTTGCTTAATATTAGAAGCTTCCTTAACTGTAGCTTTACCTAAAAGAGTAGAGTCATCCAAAAATTGAAGATGAGATATAGGTCTAGCTCCATGAGCAATGGTAACTCCCTCAAGGGTTTTTTTCCCTCTTTTTGGTTATAGTCCTACCCAAGCATTCAACAAGAATGATGAATAAATAAGGGGATAGTGAGTCACCTTGCCTAATACCTCTGGAAGCTGGGAATAAATGAGAAGGCCTACCATTGATAAGAACTAAGTAGGAAACTGAAGAGATACATCCCATAATCCAATCCATCCAATCCTTAGAGAAACCAAATTGCCTCAAAACTTTGGTAAGGAAGTGCCAATCCACTCTATCATAAGCTTTGGATAAGTCTAACCGAATGAACATGGAAGGAGATTTTTGCATATCCATGGAATGGATGGCTTCCTGAGAAAGAACTATCTCATATACTATTTGATGCCCTTCCACATAACCCCCTTTCTCAAGGGAAATAATCTTATGCAAAAGAGGCTTCAACCTTTCTGCCATGATCTTAGTAATGATTTTGAGAAGAACATTACATAAAGCAATAGGTCTAAAAGCTAAGATATGATCAACCTCTTGAGCTTTTGGAACAAGAATAATATAAGTTTTATTGATAACCTTCAAAATTTATTTGGCTTTCTTGGCTTCTTCCACCACCTCTAATAAATCAACATGAAGGATATCCCAAAACTCTTGGTAGAACTCAATGGGAAAACCATAAGGACCTGGGGTTTTCCCTTTTTTCATTTAAAAAACTACCTGTTGAAGCTCATTGATAGTAATAGGAGCAGTAAAAATAGAGTTCTACTCATAAGTGATAAGAGAAGGGATTTCTTGAAGAACATTTTGTTGAGAAGCTGAGTCAAGAGGAGTAGAAGCAAAAATATTGGAAAAGTAATCAACAACAATAGAGTTCATGCCATCCCAAGTATAGACAACATCTCCAGAATTTGATTTTAGGGAAGAAATAAAGTTGTGAGATCATCGAACTAGAAGATATTTGTGGAAGAAATTTGTGTTTCGATCTCCTTCTTTGAGCCATTGAATTCTAGATTTTTGCTTCCATAACATTTCTTCTCTTTTTTCCCATGACTCTAACTGAGTTGTGAGTTTAATTTCATCTGCACTTCTATTCTATGTGAGGCCATCTAAACAGATTTTATTATTCAAATTTTCAAGTTGAGCAATAACTTCATGTTTTTTTATGAACATCCCCAAACTCTTTCCAGTTCCAAGTCTTGATTTTGGATTTAATATATTGTAGTCTTTTGGAAAAACAAAACATCTTAGTCCCATGCCTAGGCTTACCTTCCTTCCACCATTGTTGTACATGAGATCTAAAGGAACTATATCTAAGCCACATAAATTGAAAACAAAAAGGAGAGAAACTCACATTGGTTTTCCACATTTCCACCATGATTGGCCAGTGATCCAAACCAGCATTGTTAAGAGTTTTCACTTTAGGAATGTGACCATGGATTAAGAAATTTTTAGAGAGCAAAAACCTATCCAATCTCTCCATTATAAAAGCTAAGCATTGCCTTCTATTAGACCAAGTCATAAGGCCATTATCTAGTTGGATGTCCACAAGATGGAGGTTTGCAATATATTCGCTCATGAGGTTAGTGTTTTTGTCCAAGTTTCTATTTCTTCCTATTTTATCATCTAGAGAGAGGATGGTATTAAAATCTCCTCTGATCAAGATCCAAGCTTTAGGAAAATGAGAGATAATATGAGTTATATCCTTCCATTATCTTCTTTTTTCCTCCAAAGTAGTCAGAGCATAAACAGTAATGCAAAGCATAATTTGGTTGGAATGTCTACTTTGAATAACTATAGCCAACATACCCCAACTACCAACCATATGGTGAATAACTACCTCTTTTGGGTCCCAAAGATAGGAAATGCCATCATAAGTCCCCTGGGAACTAAGGGAAACCACTTTTCTAGTTGGCCAAATTTTACTGGCAATTGAGTCAATATCCTCCATTGACATCTTTGTTTCTTGAAGGAAAACAAGATGTGTATGATTTATCCGAATCATTCTTCTAATTTCATTTTGTTTTTAAATACTCCCTTTGAGTCCTCTAATATTTCAGGTGATGATCTTCATTAATACCAGGGCTAAAAAATTTGGGAAGGACATTAATATTACCTTCCTCTACAAGTTTTTCACCTTCTTTTACCATATGATATTGAATGGTCTTGTGACCTACTTTTTAATTAGAATCCATATTCAGTTTTTTTCCATGTTTCTTGACTTACTCCAATTGAATCTGATATGGCTTCTAACATTGAAGAATGCTTGTACATAGCCAAAATTTTACTAGAGGGTTCAACAAAGTCTATATTGGGACCTGTATTATTTGAAGTTTTGACATTTAAAAGATTGTTTTTCTTGTGTAAATTTTCTCTCTTTTTTTCTATTGAAAACCTTTGATTTGTTGGTTTGTCTCTAAGTTCTTCCCTTCATCTTTAAATTGTGTTTCTAAGATTTTTATTTCCATTATTTCCTCTTCCTCACTTGGGATATCATTTATGGAAAGGATTTCAAACATATTAGCATATGACTTTAATTGATCCTTCATAACTGGATGTTTTTGAGTGTTCTTCTTCTTAGGCATTTGGAATCCTGTTGAGTTTATATTTTCTTTCTTTTGATCAGGAATTTTATTTGGGCAAGCACTAGCCAAATGACCATATTCATGGCAAATTCTACAATGAAAAGGAATGTTCTCATAGTCCACTACTTGCTCCCAAGTGTCTTCCCCAAATGGTAATGTGATATTTTTAGGTAGGGTTTTGTCAAAATCCATTAAAACACAAATCCGAGCATAAATAACATGTTCAAAATTTTGAGTACAATCAACAGTCATCATAAAATTTCCTAAAGAGTTTCCAATTGAAGAAAAAATAGTAGGATTCCAAAATTCAATAGGGAGGCCAAAGAGTCTAACCCACACGGGAGCTATAGAAGGCATCTCTTCTTCGGCTTTAAATTTAGTATGCCAGGGCTTCATGAAAAGCCCTACCATTTCAAAAAACCAAGGACCCCCTTGAAATATTTTCTCTCTATATTCATTATTAGCAAATAAAATATGCAAATAACCATTTGGATAAATAGAGATTTGTAACTCATCTTTAGTTTTCCAGCTTTTTGTAGTCCAGACTTTGAAAGCAGATAGGCTTGGATGAAAACCCACAAACCAACAAATTAGTCTTCTTTTTTCCAAATCTTCAATGCTAGTATGAATGTTACCCATATCAAGCTTAACAATAGGAGTTCCATCAAGCTGCTTCAAGACATCCTAACTCTATTTTCCTAGGATTAATCTTAGGCATTCTTAGAGGTTTATGGGAAGCCCTAAGATTAATATTAGCATTGGGCTGAGGTTGTCTACCATGAAGGGCATCCCTAAAATTCATTTTTGGGGCTGAGTCTTCAAAATTATTACCCTTGACAAGGGTTTTCATAGTAGAATTATTTTGTGGGTGCACCTTAGCACCAAATTCACTTGAGATCTAAGCCATTTTTTGATCAACTACTTGAAACTTGTTTTGTGATCTCTTTAATCCTTGCCCTAGACACCATGGAAAGGTATGGTTTTCACTTTTATTTTGTGCAGCAAATTGGAAGCCATTGTCACTCAAGTTCACAACATGATCTATTGAAAGATAAATTTCTAACCCATCTTGGATCCCCTACAACATATCCCGCTAAAATTTTGAGCATAAACAACAAAAATATTGGCCTCTAGGGCTCGAAGGCCCTAAAAACCAACCTCTAGAGCTGCTTGCACTCAACCCAGATGAAACCCTTGCACAAATGCTTGCCAAAAATCTCATTCACACATAGGTATGCGCTAGGATATATGTTGCTCCAAATGATCTAAAAATTGGCAGATTTGTTATAGGGTTTTCAGGCATCTACCCTCAAAATTTCAGCTCAATCCTAGTCCAGATGAGTGAGATATGTCTGAAACAAGTTTGATAGTTTGGGAAGTCCTACGAAAAATGTCCCTCCTCCAGATATTTTTCATCTCAGGTTGGAATATGTTACTACAAAGTAATATATAGAAAATATTTTTACTAAGCCACATTTGAAGGAGACCTTTGAGTATCTTTGAGGAAAACTGGGAGTAATACTCCCACCCCATAATTAACCACCTCAAGAGGAGGTGGGGGAGGGGCTAAGCTAAGAGACTCATTCTTAGCCTCAATCCCCAAAGGTGACCCTTTGCCATTGGTTTAAAATGGAGAGATATTTGAGTAAGGGGGTGATGGAGGACCAAATATCTCTCTTCTCAATACCACAAAATTTCTCATTAAACAACTTGAAAATATTTACAAAAATGGTAGCTACCAAATAAACTCCTTTGATCCCCCCTGGAAGAAAAACAGCCCTTGCCTTCAACTCCCCTAGCTTTTTCAACCCCTTGTGCATGCCTTTGTTTCCCCTTTTAAAATCTCTACGTTCCTAAAGGTTCGTCCCAAACCTCTAGGCCATTAATGACCCTCCTGGAAGAATACATCCTCTGAATCTAAAAAGTTAGCTCTTTATTGCCTTCATGACTGAATCTTCACATCTTTTACCCTAACTGGAAACTGCCATTAGGTCAGCCACAAAAACATGCATTAATGAGTTTTCTGAACGTCTCTGACCTCTAGATATAGCCTTCGAGTGGCCGCCATTCTTAGCAAGCTTACCAGACAAGAAATCATGCCTTAATGAGGCCTTTGATAGCCTCAGGAAACACCTTCTGGGAGCGTGTGCCTTTTCGAATCATGAACCAGTAGTATGTCACAATATCGTGACATTTTTCTTCCTTGTTGCCTTTCTCTTCTTTGGGTCACAAACACCCCCCCCCCCACAAACCACACAACCACCCCCCCCCCAACACACCACCACCCCCCCCCCCCTCTTGGTCACAAAATCATGAAATGTCCATATCACACCCCTTCCTACTCCCCCCCACCAACCACCACCAATCCCCCCCCCCTCCATAAACTATCCCCCCCCCCCCCCCCCCCCCCCCCCCCCCCCCCCCCCCCCCCCCCCCCCCCCCCCCCCCCCCCCCCCCCCCCCCCCCCCCCCCCCCCCCCCCCCCCCCCCCCCCCCCCCCCCCCCCCCCCCCCCCCCCCCCCCCCCCCCCCCCCCCCCCCCCCCCCCCCCCCCCCCCCCCCCCCCCCCCCCCCCCCCCCCCCCCCCCCCCCCCCCCCCCCCCCCCCCCCCCCCCCCCCCCCCCCCCCCCCCCCCCCCCCCCCCACACCAAAACAACAAATTTTAAGAGGGGAGAGATTTGGTTTAATAAGAGAATATTGAGTTAGGGGAGCAATTCTCTAGGGGAAGCAAAACATAAAAAATGTCAAGTTTTGGTAAAAAGAATTTGGGTTACCATCAATGACAAAGGGGGATATTGTTGGACATTTTGAGTAGATGAGTTGTCATTGATGTCAAGAGAAAATGGTCATTGATGTTAAGTTTTCATCACCAATAAGTGGTAGTTTTAGTGGGTAGCATTAGTTTCAGGTTCTTCAATAAATATAAAAATATGGTTCGGCTTCAGCTAATCAAATCTCGGTTCTAGGAAATCATATATGGTCCAAAGTGAAAAGAAGAAGCCTTGGGAATAATATTATAATATATTTTTTATAATATTATAAAGGGAAGTTTAAATTAATTATAAATTAATTATTATTATTTTTATTAAAATCTAATTTATTAATTAAATTACTTAACTCAAGTTATTTAAAGTAATTATTAATTAATTTTAATACTAGTTATAACTTAATTTATATTAATTTTAACTAAGCCTAAGGTGGTTTATGAAATTAAATTTAAAATTTGAATTCAAATTATTAAGTGTCGATGTGGGGATAAAATACCCATGTGTGTATAAAAAGGAGATTACCCACCTTACCCCAAAATCACCATGCCTTCAAATTTAATTAATGCAAGCTTGTGTGAATCGTGCTACAACAAAGAGGAGTACTTCTTGATTTTCATGGGAAGTTAATAGCACGCAGAATTATAAGAGGAAGGAAGTCCTCCTTCCTTTACGTGGGCACTAATATCTCATTCGGTGGGCTCCAAAGTGCTAAGGCACTTGGACTTGGGGAGACGGCGAATCGAATCACACTGAAATATATTTTGGTTGAAAACAAAGGTATGCTTTATGTTGAGTGCTGAAAATTTTGGGGGTATTAGTTGAGCATTTAAAATTTAATTTTTGCATATTTATTTTGGGTTGTAAGGTTGTAAGGGGAGTTATAAGGCTTATACAAAATTAAATTTTTGGTGTTATTTGCTTTAGTGTTTGGAAAGGGTAGTAAGGTGTTCTAGGAATATTGTTTGAAGTCTTGTGGTGTTGGATATTATTTTAAGTTGGAGTTTATAAGGTGTATTCAAGTAATTATTTTTTATTTATAACTTGATGGATGTTAATTTTAAAAAGGAGCAATAAGGCATAATTGAGTTTTGATTATTTTTGTGTATAAGGAATATTTTGAGAAAGTTTTGGAGTGATATTTTGTGATCTAACCATTGAAATTGGAGAGAAGAAAATTATGATTGAGACAGGTTTTCTAAAGGTACTTTTACATCAAACAAAAGGTATGGGCACATATTCCTAGTGTGTGATTGTTGAATGTTGTGAATGCAAAGTTGGAGTGAAAATAATTGTTTGGTAAGCATTGTTGAGTGTGTTTTGAATTAATGCTTCAAGGTTTTTTTGGAATAAAGAGTTGTTAATAAAAACTTGGTTTATAAGCATTGTTGTTGAAGTGATTAAGTTGAGTGAACTTAAACTAGGGTTTGAAAACATCACGAGTATAATTGTTATATGAATATTGTTGATAAGAATTGTTTCTGAAGTAAGTATGTGAGTGAATAACTAGGATTTACAAAGAACATGAGTATTATTGTTATGTGAGATTGGTTGATGAGCATTTTTGGAAAAATTTGAGTGAATGTTCATGAGTTTGGACTAGGTTTTGTATGAAAGGATTATTTTAGTGAATGATTTGTTGAATAGAGTTGGTTGAGCCTAGTCAAGTGGATGTGTTGGTGTGATAGTTCAAGTTCTATGAAACATATTGTTCTATATTCTGAATTGATTTGAGAAAGAGGTTGAGTGTTGGTGAGTGTGAAACATATCGAGTCTCTAGCAATTCTCTATATATTTTTGTGTTAAAAGAGTGATTGAAATTAATTCAGCATTGTGTTGAATGTGAAGCATATTAAGTCTCTGACAATTATCTATATGTTTATGTGATAAAAAAAGTGATTGAGTATTGTGATGAATATGAAGCATATTGAGTCTCTAACAATTCTCTTTATGTTTCTATGAGATTGGAAAAGTTCTATTGTAGACTTTTTGAGTATATTTGAGGCAAGTCTTAGAGAAAACTTGTAGATATATTTGTGTGATATTTTATGGAAGCTTAAAATACAGATTTAATGACGGATATTGATGATAAATTTGAGGATAGAGTTTGGTATAAATTTGAGGATAGGTTTGTGCTAAATCAGAGTAGAGATATTGAGGAAAATTTTGAGAATATAATTTGGTATAGATTTGAGGATAGGTTTGTGCCAGTTTAGAGACAAATATTGAGGATAGGTTTGTGCTAAATCGAAGGATTGTGTTTAGTGTAGATTTGAGATAGAACTTTGGAGGTGACAAAGTATAGATAATTATACTCTCTAGTGGATAGAGAATTATTTGCTAGGGTAGTGAGGATAGCTATCTTTAGTGGATAGAGATCCATTAGCTAGGGTAGTTGGGGCAACAATTCTTTTAGAAGATCATCAACTAGAGCAAAGGAGAAAGGAGTTCTCCTATGGATAGATATCCATGAACCTGATTAGGGTATTGGTGTCTCCTTTGGATAGAGGTCCATAAAAATTGTAGGAAAAGAATTCCCAAGAGAATTTATTTGAGAAAATTTATAAGGAATATTTTCTCCGTGGAGTAGCCCATATTAGGTGAACCATGTTAAATCATATCTCTCATGTGTGTGATGATTTTTGTGATGCTTTAATATTTTTGATGTTATCATTTGGATTAATAATAAAAAATTTATATCTTATATTGTTCACCCCCCCTCTCAGTATAATCACATGTGCTTCAATTGCATCACTTTATTTAATGTTGGTAGGCATTATTAATACATCTCTGTTATATAATCCTATACATCATTAAAATATTTGAATAATATTCCAAATAGATAATGATAATATATATCAAAATAAGAATACATGCGCATGTTATAATTATAAGGTCAAATTTTAAAAATCCTATTTTGAGCACCTAGCCAAATACCTTTTAACAATTAAAGAAAAATTAACCTTTTTGCACTTGAACATATAGAAAATATTTACACTATCTATGTCAAACTTGTTAACTTCATTATAACCTTCATAAGTCCCCTAAAACATTAGCAACATTTAAAAGTACTCAAAAAATAGTCTCTTACATATTTAACTACCAATCAGTGTAATTAAATAGCCCAATTAATGTCTACTCATACTCATGCACCTACCAATTGAAATTAAGGAGCAACAACATTAGTTATTGAATTGTTATTCCAAAGTATATATAGGTTTACATTAGGCTAAAGATAGCCTTATTAATTAATATCCCTCTATGAGCATGAAAAAACAATATGCACTTAGGATATTAAATAGAAGATACAAACTTAAGATATTGGTCGAAAAATAATAAAATATCATTTAATAAAGTGATAGAAAAATAAAGGAAATAAACTATATGCTAGCATCCCCCCTCTATGACATTATTTTTCAATACAAAGTGAGTTGTGAATGTTGGATATTTTGAGTGATAAGTTGTCATTGATGTCAATATTTAGTAGTCCTTGATGTCGAACTTTCAGCACCAATCAGTGGTAGTTTTAGTTGGTAGCGTTAGTTTTAGGTTCTCCAATAAATGCAAAATGGTAATTTGGTTTTAGTTTCAAGACATGGTTCTAGGAAGTCATATTTGGCCCAAAGTGCAAAAATAAGCCCAAGTAAATAATATTATACAAAGGAAGTTTAAAATTAATTATAAATTAATTTTAAATTAATGTATTAGTTAATTTACTTAACTTATAATGTTAATTAAATTAATTATTAATTAATTTAATTATTAATTATAAATTAATTTAAGCTAAGGTTAAATAACCCTAAGGTGGGTTATTAAAATTAAAATTCAAAATACAATTTTGAAATACAAAGTGCAAACGTGAGGAGAAATTTAAAATGTGTATATAATGGAGGAACTACCCACCTTACAAAATTTACCATACCTTCAAAAGTATTTGTAAGCCTTATGATTTTGTGTTGCATCCAAGGAAGATAAAGTGTGAGAATTTTATTCAAATTTAAACAACGACGGAGGCATAAGAGGAAGGTACTCTTCCTTCCTTCATGTGGGAATTAGTGGCCCACATGGTGGGATCCCAAGCACTAAGGTACTTAGGCTAGAGGAGACGGTGGATCGAATCTCACCGAATCCATTTTTTGGGCAAGAAAGAGGTATGCTTTAATATTGGGCACCAAAAATTTTGGGAATATAGTTTGAGCATTTAGAAATTAATTTTCACATGTTATAATTGGTTTTTGAGGTAGAAAAGGGATTTATAAGGGATTTTCAAAATTAGATTTTTAATATTATTTACTCAAGTGGTTTAAAGGGTAGTTAGGTATTTGGTTGATGTTTTATGGTGTTAAAACATTGTTTTGAGTTGGATTTTATAAGGTGTATCCAAGTAATTATTTCATGTATGTTATGATGAGTGTTATTTTTAAAGGGAACAATAAGGCATAAATTGAGTTGTGATTATTTTGTGTCTAAAGGAATATTTTAAGAAAGTGTTGAATTTATATTGTTGTGTTTAACCATTGGAATTGGAAAGAAGAAAATTGTTATTGAGAAAGGTTTTTCAAAAGGCACTTTGACATCCAACAAAAGGTATGGGCATATCCTTCCTAGTGAGTGATTGTTGAAAGTTGTTTGAAAAGTTGGAGTGAAAAGGATTGTTTGGTTAGCATTGTTGAGAGTGTTTTGATTTAATACTTCAATTTTTTTTGGAATAAAAAGAGTGGTTGATAAAATCTTGTTTTATAAGCATTTTTGTTGAAGTGAGTAATTGAGTGAAGGACTTGAACTAGGATTTGGAAAGAACATGAGTATCATTGTTATGTCAAATTGTTTTATAAGCATTGTTGTTGAAGTGAGTAACTGAGTGAAGAACTTGAACTAGGTTTTGGAAAGAACATGAGTATCATTGTTATGTGAGATTGGTTGATAAGCATTTTTGGAAACATTTGAGTGATTGTTCATGTGGTTGGACAAGGGTTTGAGAGCAAGGATTTTTTCTTTAAGTGATTGGTTGAGTAGAGTTGGTTTATCCTAGTCAAGTGAATGTGTTGAAGTGAATTTTCAAGTACTATGAAATTATTCTAAATTTATTTGAGAAAGAGGTTGAGTATTGATGAGTGTGAAACATATTGAGTCTCTAACAATTCCCTATATGTTTCTATGATAAAAGAGAGATTGGAAGTGACTGAGAGTTTGTGAATGTGAAGAATATTGAATCTCTAACCATTTTCTATATGTTTCTAAAGAGTGATTGAAAGTTATTGAGTATTGAGGTGAATGTGAAGCATATTGAGTCTCTACAAATTCTCTATATGTTTCTAAAAGAGTGATTGAAAGATATTAAGTATTGTGATGAATGTGAAGCATATTGAGTCTCTAATAATTCTCTATATGTTTCTATGAAATTGGAAAAGTTCTAGTGTGGAATTGTTGAGAAGATTTGAGGTAAGTCTTTGAGAAGACTTGTGGACAAATTTATGTGAGCTTTTATGGAAGATTACAATAAAGATTGAGAGCAGATTTGGATAATTTCTAGTGAGGACTTATTGAGTAAATTTAGACAAGTTCTAGTGAGGACTTGTAGAATATATTTAGACAAGTTCTATAAAGGAATTGTGGATAGATTAGTAAGAGCTTTTATGGAAGATTACAAGGTAGAATTGAGATATGTCTTTGAGAAGACTTGTGAGCAGAGTTGATTGATTGATTTATTCAAAACATGAGTTAAGGTTTGGGGCAGATCTAGCAGAGTTGATTTGAGATTTGATAAAGATTTATGCTAAGGCTTGAGGACAAATATTGAGGATATATTTGTGCTAGATCAAATGACTGTGTTTAGTGTAGATCAGTGGATAGAGATTGAGGATAGATTTATGCTAGATTAAAGGATTATATTTAGTGTAGATCAGAGGACAAATATTAAGGACAAATTTTTGCTCGACTGAAGGACTATGTTTATTATATATTTGAGGACAAATTTTGGTGCATATTTGAGGATATTTTTTATGCCAAACCAAATATAGAGATTGAGAAAATTTGTGCTAGATCCAAGAACTATGTTTAGTACAGATTTGAGACACATCTTTTAAGGTGCTATATTATAGAGGACGATAATCTCTATTGGATAGAGATCCATTATCCAGGATAGTGAGGACAAGTGTCTTCATCAGATAGAGATCCATTATACATAGTAGTGGGAGAAACAATTCTTCTAGAATATCATTAGTCAGATCTTAGGGGAAAGGAGTTCTCCTATGGATAGAGATCCATAAACTTTATTAGGGTATTGGTTTCTCCTTTGGATAGAGATCCATAAATATTGTAATAGGGAAATGATTCCCAAGATATTTATTGAGAAAATTTTAGTGAAATATTTTCTTTGTGGAGTAGCCCACATTAGGTGAACCATGTTAAATTGGTGTCTCTATTGTGTGTGATGATTTGTGCATTGAATTGGTTATTGCAAAGGGTTTAGTAGTGATAAAGATGAAGATGATATTTTAATAACCTGAAGTCTTAGAGGATGGTTCAAAAAAATATAATAGGAATAGTCAAAATAGGTATGAAGAAAAAACTCTACTTTTAGCAATAGAAGAAAATGCTCCTATTGAAGACCAAATAAAACAGAGAAATTTTGAAAAATAAAAGGAAGAAGCTACTCTTAAGGAACTTGTTGAGTTGGAAAAGGATAAATTAGATTTAAAGGCTCGAATACAAGAGGATGATAAATATAATACAAATCTTCTACAAGATCTCTCTGACTTGAATGTTTAGGTTGAAAAAGCAAGGAGAGCTAAAAAATATATGGTTGAATAGTCAAAGGTAAAAGAGCAAGAATGTAAAAAACTTAGTGTTGATCTCAAAGAATTAATAAGGGAGAACTCAAAATTAAGGGTTCAAGCCCAAGAATATGAGAAAGCAAAAGCAAAGTTTCTACAAGAACTCACCAACTTCAAAATCAAGGTTGAAGAGGCAAGAAAAATTGAAGAAGGTATGGATAAAAAATTAAAGATAAAAGATCTAGAGTGTGAAATATTAGAACATGAGATAGTTTCAATAAGGATGGAAGTAAAAGGTTCTAAGGACAAGATACACAAGGTTGAAAAAATTCAAAGACTTTGCACAAGATTATCAATGCACAAAGATCATCAGTCACCAAAACAAGACTTAGTTTTGAAGAAGAACAAGGAAAATAGGAAGCAAAAAAAGGAGAGTCAACCTCAAGTTCTAAATAAGAAGAAAATTTGGAAAAAGATAGTGTAAGATAAATTTACACTTCTGAGGATTAGTTGGACAATAAAAAGTTCAACAAGGAAAGGAACAATGCACAAAGAAGAAAAATATGGAACAATAATCAGAATAGGTTAAGAGAGACTAAGAGACCAATGATGTCAAGACAAGTAAACTTCAATGGAATATGTTTCTTATGTCATAGGTTTGGACACATGGCATCACAGTGCAAGAAACATGAAAGAAAAGAAAATGGGAATTTCAAAAATAGGTAGCTTTTCCAAGGGTATTGCTACTCACGTAATCGGTTTGGTCACAAGGTAATGAATTGTAAGGTTCATGACAGAAAAGAGTATGGCTAAACTAGGAGAAATCCTAAGACATTTGCAACTTCAAGTAATAATAACATTAAGTGTTATAAGTGCAATAATTATAGAAATACAACAAAGTGGTGTAGAGCAAACATTCCAAAACCAAATATGAATAAGAACAGGAACAGGAAAAGGAGTATGAATATGAACAGGAGCAGGAATAGGAATAGGAATATGGATATGAACATGAGTAGGAATATGAACAAGAATATAGATATGGACATGAACAAGAACAAGAATATGGACATGGATAGGAACAAAGACATGGACATGGAGAGGAACAATAAAAGGAATCATAAGGATCATATAATAAGGAAAGAGGACAAAGGTAAAGACTAGTGTTTGTTGAGAGTAGAAATAATCCCACCCCAAAATTAACCACATCAAGAGGAGGTGGGGGAGGGGATAAGCTAAGAGATTCATTCTTAGCCCCGAGCCCCAAAGGTGACCCTTTGCCATTGATGTCAAAGGGAGAGATATTTGAGTAAGGGGGAGATATTTTGTTTAAGGAAATAACATGGAGTTAGGGGGAGAAGTTTCCTAGGGGGAGTAGAACAAGAAAAAGGTCATGTTTTGGTAAAAATAATTTGGGTTGCCATCAATGACAAAAGGGGATATTGTTGTAAATTTTGAGTGATAAGTTGTCATTGATGACAAAATCGAGTGGTCCTTGATGTCAAACTTTCAACACTAGTCATTGGTAGTTTTAGTTGGCAGTATCAGTTTCAGGTTCTCCAATAAATGCAAAAGGATAATTCAATTTCAGTTTCAAGACCGAGTTCCAGGAAGTCAGATTTGGCCCAAAGTGCAAAAAGAAGCCCAAGTAAATAATATTATAATATTATTTTATAATATTATACAACTAAAGTTTAAAATTAATTATAAATTAATTTATTAGTTAATTTACTTAACTTATAAAGTTATTTGAATTAATTATTAATTAATTTAATTATTAATTATAAATTAATTTAATCTAAGGTTAAATAACCCTAAGGTGGGTTACTAAAATTAAAATTTGAAATACAATTTCAAAATACAAAGCGTCGACGTGAGGAGAAACTTAAAAATATGTATATAAGGGGGGACTACCCACCTTACAAAATTTACCATGCCTTCAAAAGTATTTGCAAGCCTTGTGATTTTGTGCTACGTCCAAGGAAGATAAAGTGTGCAAATTTTGTGCAAAGTTAAATGATGGTGGAGGGATAAGAGGAAAGGACTATTCCTTCCCTCACATGGGCATTAGTAGCCCATGTGGTGGGCTCCCAAGCACTAAGGTGCTTAGGCTAGAGAATACAATGGATTGAATCTCATTGAATCCCCTTTTTTAGGAAGAAAGAGGTATGCTTTAATATTGGGTGCCAAAAATTTCAGGAATATAGTTTGAGCATTTAGAAATTAAATTTTGCATATTATAATTGGTTTCTAATATAGAAAGGTGATTTATAAGGGATTTGCAAAATCATATTTTTAATATTATTTGCTCAAGTGGTTGAAAGGGTAGTAAGGTGTTCGGTTGATGTTTTATGGTGTTAAAACATTGTTTTGAGTTGGATTCTATAAGGTGTATCCAAGTAATTATTTCATGTATGTTATGATGAGTTTTATTAGTAAAGGGAGCAATAAGGCATGAATTGAGTTGTGATTATTTTGTGTCTAAAGAAATATTTTAAGAAAGTGTTGAAGTGATATTGTTGTGTTTAATATTTGGAATTGGAAAGAATGAAATTGTAATTGAGATAGGTTTTTTAAAAGACACTTTGACATCCAACACAAGGTATGGGCATATTCTTCCTAGTGAGTGATTTTTGAAAGTTGTGTATGAAAATTTGGAGTGAAAAATATTGTTTGGTTAGCATTGTTGAGAGTGTTATGATTTAATGCTTCAAGGTTTTTTGGAATAAAAATATTGGTTGATAAAACCTTGTTTTATAAGCATTGTTTTTGAAGTGAGTAATTGAGTGAAGAGCTTGAACTAGGGTTTGGAAAGAATATGAGTATCATTGTTATGTGAGATTGTTTTATAAGAATTATTTTTGAAGTGATTAATTGAATGAAATACTAGAACTAGGGTTTGGAAAGAACATGAATATCATTGTTATGTGAGATTGGTTGATAAGCATCATTGGAAACATTTGAGTGATTGTTCATGTGGTTGGATAAGGGTTTGAGATCAAGGATTATTTTATTAAGTGATTAGTTGAGTAGAGTTGGTTGAGCCTAGTCAAGTGAAAGTGTTGAAGTGATTTTTCAAGTTCTATGAAACAAATTATTCTATATTATAAATTTATTTGAGAAATAGGTTGAGTACTAATGAGTGTGAAACATATTGAGTATCTAACAATTTTCTATATGTTTATATGATAAAAGAGAAACTTTAAGTGATTGAGATTTTGTGAATGTGAAGCATATTGAGTCTCTAACAATTATCTATATGTTTCAAAAGAGTGATTGAAAGTGATTGAGTATTGAGGTGAATGTGAACCATATTGAGTCTCTAAAAGTTCTCTATATGTTTTGAAAAGAGTGATTAAAAGTGATTGAGTATTTTGATGAATGTGAAGCATATTGAGTCTCTAACGATTCTCTATATGTTTCTATGATACTGGAAAAGTTATAGTGTGGACTTGTTGAGAATATTTGAGGCAAGTCTTTGAGAATACTTGTGGATAAATTAGTGTGAGCTTTTGTGGAAGCTTACAATACATATTGAGAGTAGATTTGGATAAGTTCTAGTGAGGACGTATTAAGCATATTTGGACAAGTTATGGTGAGGACTTTTAGAGTAGATTTGGACAAGTTCTAGAAAGGACTTTTGGATAGATTAGTGTGAGATTTTATGGAAGCTTACAAGGCAAAATTGAGATATTTCTTTGAGAATACTTGTGAGCGGAGTTGATTTATTGATTTTTTCAAACCTTGAGTTAAGGTTTGGGATAGCTCTAGTAGAGTTGATTTTAGAGTAGATCAAGATTTATACTAAGGCTTGAGGAAAAATATTGAGGATAAATTTGTGCTAGATTGAAGTACTATGTTTAGTGTAGATCAGTGGATAGAGATTGAGGATATATTTGTGCTATATTGAAGGATTATGTTTAGTGCAGATCAGAGGACAAAGATTGAGGATATATTTGTGCTAGACCAAAGGACTATATTTAGTGCAGATTTTAGGATAGATTTTGGTGTATATTTGAGTATAGGTTTGTGCTAGATAAAATATAGAGATTTAGTAGATTTGTACCATATCAAAGGATTGTGTTTAGTGTAGATTTGAGACAATGATTTGAAGGTGACAGAGTATATAGGACAACATTCTCTAGTGGATAGAGATCCATTAGCCAGGGTAGTGAGGATAGGTTTCTTCAGTGGATAGAGATCCATTAGCCAAAGTAGTGGTGGAAATAGTTCTTCTAGAAGATAATTAATTATAGCTTAGGGAAAAGGATTTATCCTATGGATAGATATCCACAAAATTGATTAAGGGATTGGTGTCTCCTTTGTATAAAGATCCATAAATATTGTAATAGGGAAAGTATTCCCAAGAGATTTATTAAGAAAATTTTAGAGAAATATTTTCTCCGTGGAGTAGCCCATATTGGCTGGACCACATTAAATCGGTTTCTCTATTGCGTGTGATGATTTGTGTATCACTTTGGTTATTACTATTGATATTGCCATTTATTATATTGGTTAATATTATTTTTGAAGTAAAAAGTGGTCTTATATTGTTCACCCCTCCATATCAGTATAAGCTTGTGTTCTTCAATGAAAGAATTCAAACTTGATGCATGCAAGAGTCTTGGTGAAAATGTACACAACTTGATCACTGGTGGGAATGTATTGAATTTGAATTATATGCATTAAAACCTTATATCGAATTAAGTGACATTGTGTATCAATGTTTTTGGTTTGTTCATTATTCATTGGATTCTTGACTAGGTTTAGAACACCATGGTTGTCACAAAATAAGTGAATTGGAGATTTGGATGGAAGACCCATACTTGTCAAGATGTGATGTAACCATATCACCTCACACACTACTTCTCATGTGTTGTGATACTCTACCTTTGTAGATGAGACAACAATCGCATGTTACTTCTTGATATACCATGAGAAAGGACTAGATCCAAGATTAAATATATATCCTAAAGTTGACTTACAATCATCATATGACCCAACATAATCGAATTTTGTGTATTCTTACAAGAAGAATTTATCATTCTTATTATACTCTAGGCCATATTTAATAGTACCACGGATATAGTAAAGAAAATATTTTTTTATTTCCAATGAGTGGTCTTAAGCTCGTGCATGAACCTCAAAATATAGTTGACAACAAACACAATATCTGACCTAGTACTTTTCAAATATATGAGACTCCCAATCAGTTTTCAATAGGGAGTACCATCTACCTAAGGTGGTTTATCATACCATGATAATCGAAGTCCTATACCCATTGGAGTTGCCATTGGTTTGAAATTATTCATACAATATTTTTCTAACAATATCTTGGCTTACTTTTAATGGATCACCTTGATGTGATGCTTTTATTGATGAATCAGATGTTTGTGATAAATTCTTAAGATCTCTTCCAAATAGATTCAGTGAATAGGTTTCTACTATAGAAGTATCATTGGATGGTGATAATTTGATAAGAGATAATTTTCTTTGTATGCTAACAAATTTTGAGATAAGAATAAAAGTTCCTATTTCCCAGAAGGAAGCAACATTCACAGCAATCAAGGAAACAAAGGGTAAGAAGTTAAAATCAAGAAATGAGTCTAGTTATGAAGAATATTATTATGATAGAAAAGATAAAGGTTCCATAAGACCCATAGATCTAATATTTGTTAAGTGTTTTAATTGTGGAAAGTATGAATATTTTGCAAAAGATTGTAAAGAACCAAAGAACAACAATAGTGAAGAAAAATAGGATCACAGGTATAGGTAATAATAAAGATATAGGCATCAAAATAAAATCAAGGGTGGACAAAGCATAAAATGAAAAAAGTTCTTCCAAATATAAAAGAGGATCTACTATGTGGATAATGCAAGTAAGTACTCAAATGATAGTGATGCTAGTTTTTTAGACAATGATAGATATGAAGTTCAATTTATGATTGAAGAAAAAGAACCAGTTAAGAAAAAGTCTCCAGTTATTCTCAAGTGTTTTAGAGGGTGTAACTTTGGACATATTGAAGATGATTTTACAAGGGATGGTTATAGTTTTAGTGATGATGAATATGAAGATACACTTGAAGGGCCAGATGAAAATCTTCTAATGACATTAGAAGAAGAAGTGAGTGATCCTATAGAAGTCAAGCCAAAAGAAAGTAATGATGTGGGAAAAGGCAAAAAAATAAAGGATTATTCAGAAAATAATGGTTATGATCTCAAGGGAGAACTTATATATGCCCTTGACATGGTAAAGAAGGTAAGGAAGTAACACTCTAAACTTGAAATTCAGTTTTAAGAATGTGATGAAGAAATAAGATTGCTCATAGAGGATTTAGAAAAATCAAAGGCTAAGGCAAGGAAGCTCAAATATTAGTTAAAAGCAAAGATTTTGGAATGTGAGAAGTTAGCACAAGAAGTGTCACTACTAAAGGAAGATTTAGAAGATTCCAATAATAAGCTATACAAATATGTAAATAGTGCAAAGAGTGTGGATAAAATAGTCAAGATACAAAGAGGAGAAACAAGTATAATAGGTCTTGGTTCTAAATAGGTTCAAAATAAATGGGAAGAGGAGTCAACTTCAAGCCTCAAATAAGAAGAAACTTCAGATGAAGATAATTCAGAAAAAGGTAGTGTAAAATGGAGTGAGACATTAGAGGATGAGTTGGACAATAAAGGGTTCAACAAATATAGGAACAATACGCAAATAATATACAGATGAAACAACAATCAGAACAAGATACCAATGAGGTCAAGACAAGGAAGCTTCAATGGAAGATGTTTTTCATGTCATAGAGTTGGGCACATGGCTTCACAGTGTAGGATACATGAAAGACATGAATATGGGAATAGATAACTTTTCCGAGGGTATTGCTACTCATGTAATCAGTTTGGTAACAAGGTAATGAATTGTAGGGTTCATGACAGAAGAGAATAGGAACAAGAACATAGATGTGAAAATGAATAGGAATATGAATGGGAATATGAACAAGAGTAGGAACATGAACATGAACAGGAACAAGGACAAGAACATGTATGATAATAAAAAAATGAAGAGGAACATGAATATGGATGTGAATAGGAACAAGAACAGGAACAATGACAGGAATAGTTATTATGACACAAATAGAAAAAATCAGAGGAATCAAAAAATTCAGAAAATAAGATAAAATGATAAAGATAAAGAATAGTGCTTTTGGGGAGTAGAAATACTCCCACCCCAAAATTAATCATCTCAAAAGGAGGTGGGGGAGGGGCTAAGATAAGAGGCTCATTATTAGCCCCGAGCCCCAAAGATGACCCTTTTACATTGATGTCAAAGGGGGGGAGAGATTTTATGGGGAGAGATTTGATATTTGAGAGAGGATTGAGCTAGGGAGAGCAATGTCCCAGGGGGAGCAGGATAAAAATAAAGGTTAGGTTTTGGTAATAAGAGTATTGGTTTCCATCAATGACAAAGGGGGATATTATTGGACATTTTGAGTCCCTAAGTCAAAGTTGTCATTTATGTCACCAGATGAAGTCATCATTAATATCAAGGAATTCAATAGGAAATAAAGGGGATAAAAATGGTTATTTGATATCCAAGAAGAAGGCCAAAGATCAAGAGAATTAGTGCAAAAAATAGAAGTTAAAAAGGAGTTATAATATTTATTTTATAAATTATTTAAATTTAGTGAGAATTTAAATTTTATAAATAAATATTATTTATGACATGGAATATAGTGAGAAGGAGGTAATTTATCAAAGGCATAATATTATAATAATGGTTATTATAATATTAAAGGGATATGGTGAAAACCCAAATAAAATATTTATAATTCTCATTATAATATTTTATAATGCAAAGTGGGTTTTATAAAGTTTAAATATATTTTATAAACCCAAAGGTTGGGTTTAAGACAAAAGGCATTCAAAGCCTTTATAATATTTGTCGACGTCATGGAAGATAACATGGAGAGCGCTGATGTTTTTAAAGTAATAGAGGAAACATATAAATAAAATGCCCAAAGTCCAAATTAATTATCCTTGCTCAAAATTAAAATATTGGCATGCGAAGATAAGAGCTCGTGAGTTTTTATGAAAGTCATGATAGTGAAGCATTTAAGGGAGGAAGATTTAATCCTCGAAGTCACATAGGATAGCATGGCCTAGTGGTATTTTAGGAAGCACAAAAGCGTTGGCTTGTGAGAGGGTTTGCGTTCGAATCTCGGTGGGTGCATCATGAGTTGTGTTGGTTAAGGCACCCATGATGCACATTCTTTTGCCCAAGGCGGAAGGTGTTAGGATATTAAGAAGCATGTGGTGCTTCATTAATCACAAATGAGTGCATGGCTCATGTGGCGACTTTGGCCATGGCTAAGGTGCATGTTGGGAGCAAGGTTGAGGGTTCGATTCCCTCCGAAGGTGAGGTAATATTTTTTGTTTTAATTTTAATTATTTGCCTAAGTTGGGAGGTATAAGGTTTGATTAATGGAATTGTTTGGTAAGGTTGCTTTGTAGAAAAGTGGTGGTTGTTGAGAATTATCATTTTAGCTATAAGAGGATTTCTGGTTTTGATTTTTTAATAAAGTCTTAAATTGCTATATTGATTTTTGGAGGATTAAGACTTTGTGGGTATTGTGTTAATTTGAATTAAGGATTTTTGTGATTATTATGAGGGTGTTGATTATTAATCAAGTTGGAGTGATAAGGTGTAATTTTGATATTATTTTTGTGTTATGTTTTGTTGAGAAAATTATCTTCTAACCCTTATTGAGATTGGCAAAGAAGTAATTGTGAGTGTGGCATATTTGTGATATCAACTCCTTGTCAAACAAAAAGGTATGGGAAAATTCTTCTCTGGTTGAGTTGGTTGATTGGATTAGGGTTTCCTTTTTGAAAGTGTTTGAGTTAATGCTTCAAGGTTTTCTAAATTTGAGAGTTGTGATTAAAACCTTGTTTTGTAAGCATTGTTGTTGATGCCATTGGTTGGTTGAAGAACTTGAGTTAGAGTTTTGAAAATAACATGAGTATCATTGTTATGTGAAGATTGATTTATGAGCATTGTTTTTGAAGTGAGTTGTTATGCAAAGAACTTGAACTAGGGTTTTGAAAAGAACATGAGTATCATTGTTATGTGAGATTTGTTGTTGAGCATTGTTGGAAACATTTTGAGTTGGATGATACATGCTTGGACTAGAGTTTGTAAGAAAGGGTTGTTTCTTGAGTGATTTTTTGAGTAGATTTAATTGAACCTAGTCAAGTGGATGTATGAAGTAATTTTTAAAGTTCCATAAAACAAACTATTCTATGTTCTGATTTGAGTTGTGAAAGAGATTGAGTTGTGAGAATAGAACATATTGAGTCTCTAACAATTCTCTTTATGCTTCTATGAGATTGAGTTGAGAAAGTGATTGAACTTTGAGTATAGAACATACTGAGTCTCTAAAAATTCTCTTTATGCTTCTATGAGATTGATTTGAGTTGATAAAGTGATTGATATTTGAGTATAGAACATATTGAGTCTCTAACAATTCTCTTTATGTTTCTATGAGATTGGACAAGTTCTATGTGGACTTGTTAAGCATATTTGAGGCAAGTATTAGAGAAGACTTATGGACTAATTTTATGTGACCTTTTGTGGAATCTTAAAATATATATTTGAGTAGGTTCTAGAGAGGACTTGTAGAGCAGATTTGAAAAATATCCTAGAGAAGACTTGTAGAGAAGATTTGAGCAAGTTCTAGAGAGGAGCTGTAGAGAAGATTTGAACAAGTTATAGAGAGAACTTGTAGAGCAAATTTGAGCAAGTTCTAGAGAGGACTTGTAGAGAAACTTTGAGCAAGTTCTAGAGAGGACTTGTGGATAGATTGGTGTGAGCTATTGTGGAAGCTTGCAAGGTAGTTTTGAGACAAGTCTTTGAGAAGACTTGAGAGCAGAATTGATTGATTTGTTCAAACCTTGAGTTGATATTTGGGTTAGATCCAATAGAGTTGAGTCAAACCTTGAGTTAAGGATTGAGGACAAATATTGAAGATAGATTTGTGCTATACCGAATGGATTGTGTTTAGTGCAAATTTGAGAGCAGATTTTGGTGCAAATTTGAGGATGGGTTTGTGCCAGACTAGAGAGAGAGATTGAGCATATTTGTACTAGACCGAATGGACTGTATTTAGTGCAAATTTAAGTGGATTTATGCTAGATCGATTGGATTGTGTTTAGTACAAGATTTGAGTATATTTGTATGATACCTAATAGATTGTGTTTAGTGTGTATTTGAATGAAATTTTTAAGTAGACTTTTGCTAGACCAACTGGACTGTGTTTAGTAAAAGAGTTGAGCATAACTGTGCTAGACTAACTGGACTATGTTTAGTAAAAAATTGAGATAGATCTTTGGAGGTGAGAGAGAATAGATTATAGTAGTCTCCAACGGATAGAGATCCATCAACTAGGGTAGTGAGAATAGTTCTTCTAAGTGGGGATAAGAGTCTTCAGTGGAGAGAGATCCACAAGCTTATGTAGTGGAGGCAATAGTCTTCTAGAGGATCACCAGCTAGAGCAGAGGAGAAGGAGTTATCTTATGGATAGAGATCCACAAACCAGATTTAGGGGATCACCATATCATTTGGACATAGGTCCATAAACATTGTAATTAGGAAGGATTCCCAAGATATTGATTGAGAAATTTTAGTGAAAGATTTTCTCCATGGAAGTAGACATCGTTGGGTGAACCATGTTAAATTGGTGTCTCTATTGTGTATGGTGTTTTGTGCATTACTTTGATTACTGCTATTGATACTACTATCTATATATTGCATAATATTGATTTGGAAAGAAATGTAAAATGTGCTCTCCCTCACACCCCCCCCCCCCCCTTTCCCCCCCCTCCCCTCTTTTTTTTTTCCCCCCTTCCCCCCTGACTTAATTTATCAACTGAATTCATGAGGGAACTTGGAAGGACCCACGACACACCCAACTCTTTAAAGAAAAATCTAAATACTTCAATAGAAAAGTAACAACATGAAAATATATGCCATGGTGATTCCAAATCACACTCACATAGGAAACATATGTTTGGAGTACTCATCCCCTAATTTTGAATATTATCAATCATTAGATATTTCCCTTGAGAAACTAACAAAATAAGCACATTGATTTTTGAGGTAAGACCTTTAATCCAAATGTGATTGATAGGGAACCATGGATCACCTTCAGATTCCAGATAGTGGTAGGCTAACTTGATTGAAAAATTACCATCATTAGTTAGGCCCTAAATTAATCTATAATTTAGACATGTACCCAAGAGAAACATCCATTTGGTCTCATTATACAACAATATAAGATCCCTTATGACTGTCTGAGATGTTTTTGGCATCTTAAAAAATTTCCACCTATGGATCCCATTGACAACCTCAATAAAATCACGTAATTTGGATCTCAAAAATCTATCAATTATAGGTTTTAGGTCCATAAATTCCAATCGATAAGCAAGTGGAAATTTGGCCATCCAAGTTTCCAACTAGAATTCAATTGAATTACCATCTCCCACAAGCCACCTTAGGCCCTTGCATATATCCAGACGGTTGTCAATCAAACTAGACTAGAAGGTGGAACCCATCAGAAAGGAGTGGGAATTTAAAAAATTGTTTTCATTCAGATACTTCACCTTTACTATCTTAACCCAATTTGTATCCTTATTTTTAATTAGCCACCAAGCTTACTTCACTAGCAGAGCCATATTGAGAGTTTTCATCCACTGTAGACCCAGGACCCCTTCTTATTTGGAGCTACAGACTTGATCCCACATGACTAGGTGGAATCTCTTTTTGACCTCATCACCAAACCAAACAAAAGTACATTGGAATTGTTCCATTTTTTCTAGGACTTTTCTTGGGATTTCGAAGAGAGACAAAAAATAGACTAGGATGCTCTACAAGAAAACCTTGATTAATTGGATTTTTTTGGCCCAGATTAAGAGGATGCCTTTCTACTCGGTGATATTATTTTGAAAATTTTCCACTATCGAATCCCAAAGAGAAGTATTTTATGAGTCTTTAAACATCAGTATTCCAAGATATGGTGCAGGGATATAACCAGCAAGACACCCCAAAATATTAGTTATATTACACTACCGCTCCAAATAAGTATTAAAAAAAGAGCAAAATCTTCCTAAAGTTGACTTTCTGACCCACCACCTTCTCGTAATATTCAAGAATAAATTAAATTGATTTGTGTTGTGGAATTAAATCTAGGAAAGAAACCAAAGTATCATCCTCATGCTTGTGATGAGAAATGAGGTCAATCGAGTGATTAGGTCTCAATACCTCAATACTAAAATTAGCTCGAATGGCTTTGCCCAAAGATTTGACCACAAAAATAAATAAATGTTGTGAGAGAGGATCACCAGATTTATTTGTAGCTACAAAATTAATTGGTCAATGATATATTAATTATAATAGAAAATATTACCATGGAAATACAATATTTAACCAGATTCACCTAGCTCTACGTAAAACAAAATTTCATAAGGACTTTGAGAAAAAATTCCTAGGCCACCTTGTCATATATCTTATTCATATCCAACTCAAGAAAAGTGCTAGGCCTCCCACTCTTGCTAGTTGAATGAATGATCTCATGTACAATGATGATGTTGTCCAAAATTTACCTCCTTTGGACGAAGTCACTCTAAGGAGAATCAATAATCGAATGGAGAAAATTTTAGTCTATTATCCATATATTTCATTAGAATTTTAAGAACTGTGTTGCAAATATTGATTTACCTATAATTAGAAAAATATATAGCCTTCGAATATTTATGAATAAGAATAGGGAATGTATAATTCACATTCTTATGGACAAAACAAGATCTTTTTGACTCTCTAATCGCCTAGCCAATTTTCAGTCCAATGATGTGCCAAAATTTATGGAATAAAATTAGTGGAAAACCATCAGGTCCTAGCATCTTTAAACCTCCCATTCCTTCTGACACCTTTTTGATTTCATCTTCATTAAATATCTCACACAAAATTTTATTCATGTTCTCAAAAACCAACATGTCCTAGCATCTTTCGTAGGAAGGTATTTGATGATGGGAGAGCATAGCAAATATTTTAAAAACTACTGCATTTTACCTAATCTCATCAAAATATTTAGAGACTATTCCTATAATCCTATTTGAGTTCCTATGTCTCAAGGATGAGGAGTGGAAAAATTTTGTATTGTGATCCCTTTCTAGAAGCCAAAGGGACCTCAAATTTTGATGCCATATCATCTCTTCTTTAGCAAGCACATTATGGAATTTAAATAAAATATTAATAAATTCACATAACATCAATATCTCATAACAATAAATCTTACAATACATCAATAATCTTATTTGATTGCATTAAAAATTTATAAAATTATAATGTATGAAACTTTATATCTATAATATAACCTTACAATATGATTATTCAATACTCAACTATTTTTATCCTTAAATATTTTTGAGATGCATCCTTTGAAATACCTCACATATGAAAAAAATATCCTGGCTTTTCACTTTACAACTTTCCACCTAAAACTTATGACACTTTGACACATACATACATTAGATAAATATACAAATACATTAGACACTTTGATACATATATTAGAAAAATATACAATACATAGCTAATATAATAAAGCTACCAAATAACGTAATATCTTCAACAACCTCTAATATTATAGTATTTGGTATGAAGATATTTTGATGTACACAAATGGATTTGAAACATATTATACTTGTTTTTTTAAGTGCTTTTGTAAAACTATCTAGAAATTGTTAAACTGTCTAATAAAGTGACATTGAGCTTCAATATGTTTTTTTCATTCATGAATAACATGATTTTTAATTAATTTAAGAACTCCTTTATTGTTATAATTTATTATTGTAGGAGTATTTTTATTATAATGTCTAACAAAAGGTATTTTAACCAAATTTCTACACATATTGAATCTCTTGCTATATGTTATTCTACTTTTGTTGATGAAAGGGCCACTACATGATATTTCTTACTATGCCAAGAAATATATCATGTCCCAAGATGAAATATATATATATATATATATTGATGTTTATTTTGTATCATCTATAGATCTAGTATAGTCAATATCTGAATATCATTGTAAGTAAAAATTATGATTTATTTTGTATTTTAAGCCATATTCTATGGTTTTGTTGATATATTGCAATATTATCTTTATATATTTACAACTAATTTACCTAGGCTCTTGTATACACCTAGAGATATAATTTACAACAAAAATAATAATAGGTCTAATATTTGTTAAATATAGAAGTCTTCCAATTAGTTGTTGATACATAGTAACAGATACTAGTGGTGTCTTATTATATCTTGTTAATCGTAAACCTTTCTCCATGAGTGTATTTAGGTTTATATTTTATCATTATATATTTTTCAAGTAATAATTTTGCATAATTTATCTAACTTATTGTGATTCTATTGTCTCTTTGACTTCTTTCTAAACCAAGTAATATACCATTCCTAGATTTATCATTTCAAATCCTTTTCTAGATAATTTTTAACTTATCTATCAATTTTTTAAGCTTCTTGTAATTACTGCATCATAAAAATATAATACCATTATTCTCTAACCCATGGAATGGATCAAGATATGAAAGTGCAAAGGATTAGGTATTTTTCCTAAAAATATCTTATCTTTTAGGAGTCATATCTTCATGAAGAGTAATCTAATTTACCTGGTTCTTGGACCAACGTATGCATAATTTGAATAGCTTTAAAATGAGTGGCCATATCTAAACATCCAAGTAATATTAAGGGAGATACAACCCTATGAAGTCAACCATTTGGAACAAGGGTAGTGACAAATTTTCAAGCTAAAAAACACAAAACTGCAAGTATTTGCCATCTAGGGTTCGAACAATGGGAAGAGCAATGAAGGGATAGGACTTTATTAAGGCAAGACATTCTCTTTTGATAAAGAATTTTTTAGCTAAGTTTTTTTTTCCATTTCTTTATCTTAGAAATTGTTCATGAAAAATTTATGAAGTTTTTATCAAATATTATATTTGCTATAGGACATTTAGATAAATTTCAATAGATTTTAAATTTTAGTTTGCTTTCTATGGACCAATTTATAGTTAAATCCTTAGAATTATGTCTAGTGGTAGATGTTAGTGAGCGCACCTTAGAGGGATCCTCATTGATCCAAGATAGGGTAGTTTTTGGTAAATTTAATAGGTATTGGCTAGGGGCTTCAGCCTTAAGAAAATGGATTTATAGGAGTTGGAAGTTTCCATGATGATTCTATAATTTATTCCCAAAGGTTTATTCCTAGAAATTTTTTGTTCTAGGGAAGAAAGAGAAAGAATCCAAAAATGGTGTCTTTGGTTTATGGAAAGAGTATATTTATTCCTTACCCACTGGTATGAATGATTTTCATATAAAAATGTAAATCTATCCCTAGTATGAGTTTGGGTTAGGATGTTTGGATTACCCATTGAATTTTGGTAAATAGATACCTTCAAGGCAATAGGAAATACTCTAGGAGAATTCCTTGAGATTTCATATATGACAAAATATGGATTTTTGGCTATTTATGCTTGAATATTGGTCATGATTGATATAAGTAAATCTTTACTAGAATCAATCATTCTTAAGTATGGGAACAAGATGTGGATCCAAACTACAAATTATGAAAATATATCTTTTATATGTATAATATATCATGAGGTGAAGCATATTGAGAGATCATGCCCTAAGAGCTTATCATAATAATTTGTAGAAAACCACAAAAGAAAATTACAAATGGTTATGGATGAATATGGTTTTCAAATTTAAAAAAATAGATCAAGAAAAATAAAAGAAAATAAATAGTCAACATTGTAGACACTAAAATTGCATCAATATGATTATACTATGATGATGTCAATCTTAAAAAAACCATATGACCCCATTGGGTAATCCTCAAGGGTTAAGTAGTTGTCCCAACTACTTTTAGGAAGTTTTACCCCACTTTTGGGAAGTTTTTGGCCATGTAACCATGGCTGTCCCACCCTACAATGACCATAGTTCATGATCACCCCACCCAGGGATGGCCACCAGAAACCATTCTTGGATGGGAAAACCATGGCCTAGGGCCCTCAAAATGGTAAGGGTGAGATAAATGGCAATCACATTATACCATTTATCCTACCTAATGACCTATGAAAAACTAGGGGCTTGCCAAAGCCATTACAACTTGCAAATTGAAGGCCCAAATTGGAGGCCTCTTCCACCCAATGTATGGATAGGGTTATGAAAAGTGGTGACACCTACCTTACATGCACCAATTTGCACCTTTGACCCTGTGGCCCTCTTGGGCTATAAATTGGAGTCTTTCCAATAAATTTTGGAGAGAGGCATTTGCAATAATTCACCACAAAGTGTTACTGAGATTCACTCTCCCATTATACCCATGTATATGCCCTTAGAATCTTCATAAATCGAAGGAGTTTCCAATAAATTTCCAAATATGCACATCCATTCCAAAACCCACCCATTTTTTGAGTTAGATTACCAAATTTGACAACACTCCTAGGGGTATTTTTGACTAGATCCCCAAGGAATTGGTGGCAAAAACCAACAGGTTTGTTGGCCATCCCCCATTGGAATAGTTAACAATACCAATTGGAACACCCAGGGATGTCCATGAATTGGCATACAATTTGGAGTTAATTTTATTGTAGATCATTTCTAAATTATCTTACATATATCATACTAGAATTTGGTGATATTTGGAGTAGTTTTGGACTTTCAATTATGATTTTTGTGATGACAGTCCAAATTGGAACATCCAAGGATGGCCATGGGTTTTTATTGCAATTTAATTTTAATTTATACATAAATCATTCCTAAATTAGATAATATATCATGCTAAGTTTTGGTACAATTTGGAGTAGTTTTGCATCATCTATTACACTTTTTGTATTCAATGTTGCATGCATATTTATGATTTAATATTAATACGCACATGCTATTAATAAATTTAAATTTCTTGTGTGTAGATCCAAGTATTATAGTGTGCAAGGAATGAATTAAAATTTTTAACATGGATAGATCATTTCAGTGATAGAAAAAGCTTGCTCTTCAATCGTGAGTGTGAGGAAGAAACTGCAAGTTCACCTTATGTTTATGAAAGGATTGGATCCTTTGATATTGAAATGAGTTGTATCAATTGAGAGCCCTCACATGGAGGTTTTGTAATTCTATATTTGGTAAATGCAATAATATAAAGATAACCACCCATTTCTTTCACTTATTTGTCATTTATTGTTTACTTTAATTTTTCTTTTGAATGCTTAAATAGAACAATAGATGCATTTCATTTCTCTTTTCTAAGTGCACATTTTTTTTTGCTCTATAGAAACAAATAAGGAAGGATATTGGAAGAAAAACCAAATATTTTGAGTCTTTAGCCTATGAAGAAAAATCATATCAAAACTTAGAGGACATAGTACAACAATTTCAACATATTAACAAGGAACCATCTATTTAGTATGATCCTAATTTAAGGAAGAACATTCTCAATGAACCTAAGGAATGTGTCTCATCATATTTTTAAGACTCTCTTGAAGTACCATGTATCATTTAGGAGAAAATAATTGGTAAATAAAATGTATTTTTAGAATTTAATACCTCTAAGTCTGCCATTAATAAGAAAATACCAAAAATGAGCAAGGCAAGTCAAAAGATTCTATAATAGTGCTAGGAGAAGATATATATGATGAAAAAAATTATGAAAGAATATTTAAGAATAGAATAATAAGACCTAATACTGATATAAACAAGGCAAAAAGAGGAAAACCCTCAAATTATCAAGCAACATCCATGGAAGCAAGAGCAAACATAGAGAAAGGAACACAAACTAAGTTTGTTGAACTTATTTTTACCAAACAACAAAATGATATTGGTAATATGCATGAGGGGAAAAAAGCCCCTAATGAAATATTATTATCATCTCATGGAATATAATGGATGTTAATGATCCCTCAAAGTAGATGTGTATTAGGGACCTATCTTTAAGTAATAAACCTGATATTCTATATATCCAGGAAACAAAAATGATAAAAGAAGAAGCTTCACAACCTTTGAAAGTAGTATGGGAAATATGAGAATGGGGTGCTATGGATTTTAAAGGAGTGGTAGAGGGAATTCTAACTTGTTTGAATCCTTCTATAACCTCTTGTGTAATTATTTATAAAATTAGGTATGGATAGCCTCTTTATTCACTTTCTACTTTGCAGATATTCAATTCATCCTTATCAATGTATATGAATCTACAACTTAGTCAGGTAGATTAGAATTTTAGAGTGGGATTGAAAAATCCTTTATGAGAAGTGAATACCAAGAAACCCAATTCATGATCATTGGATATTTTAATGCCATAACCAAGTTGGACAAAAAATATGGAGGAATTAGGAAATTTACCCAAAGTATGAAAGATTTCTCAGCTTTTATTCAAAATAATAATTTATGGGAAGTTGAGTTTTAATAAGATAACTATAATTGGACCATCAACAGGAGAGGCTAAAACCTGATAGTATAAAAATTAGATAGATGTATTATAAAATAATTGGCTAGATGAAGTAACATGTGATAAAATTAATACATTAACTAGCTTATATATAAAGGATATATATCTAAAAATGCCGAGAGTTATAAATCTCGAGGTGCCTATCTCATTTCTTGGGGGTGTGATCTACAAGATAGGTGCCTCGAGATTGATATCTCTCGACATTTTTAGATATGTATCCTTTATAACTAAGATAGATTAAATATTTTAAATGTTTTTGTTAATGTCAGCTTTTTTAATAAAAAATTGTTTACAGCATGACATGTATGACCTCTTTGCCTTCCACCCCCTTGTCTTCCATTGTAGGAACATGACGGGGGACGAGGAATCCAAACACCCCAAAATACACAAAAAAAAAATTCTTCGATTAAATCTGATTCATTTACATCAATTCATAAAACAGCCCGCAGGCTTACAATAACCAGAGCTTGTCTGGTATTTTCCCATAGCACTCTCTGTCTTCCCACCTTCTAGTCCATCATCCCGATCTCTTACAAATTTTGAGTTTTTATCGAGGTCTCGGCCCTCTAGGTCATTAATGACCCACCTACATGAAAATATTAAACAAAACCTACCAAAATCGGATTCCCCCGTCGAGTTTTAAATTTTTCCCTCCATAAACGACCAACTCCCTGATCTGCCATGAAAGCACGCAGTCCATTAGTCCTTCCTCTACAATCGTCACTTTGTCAGAATGTTTGTCTACAACAGCTGTCTCTTTTCCCGCATGCTCGACCTGTCCACATGTCCATTTTCTATTTGTCTTCAACTAGCTGTGAAATCACGACCTATCACGATATCGCAACCAAACTGGCGCCTTGCCTTCATCCACAAAATTTGTAGCGAAATCGCTACCAAAATGCCCCTCCGCACCTAAGCTTAAAAAATGTCGTGACATTGCGATGTCGCGATATCATGATGTCATGATATCATGACGAAAACTCCCATTCTCGCCTTAACCTTAAAAATGTCGTGACATCGCGACGAAAACTCCCCCTCGTGCCTTAGCCTCAAAATCATCGTGACGTCGTGATATCGCGACAAAAACTCCCCTTTGCCTTGCTATCGCCTTAGGGGTCACGATTTCGTGACATGTCACGAAATCATGACATGTCATGATTTTGTGACCCCCCTCCCAACTCTTGCCTTGTCGTAGCTCCTACCTGTCTTCGCCTTTGTCTTTGCATTAGTTTCAAAAAGCAGTTGCGATATCGCAATGTCGCGATATCGCGATGAAACTCCCTCCTTGCCTCTGCTTCCAAAAGCGATCACGATATCGTGACGTCGCGATATCGCGACACAACTCCCTCCTTGACTCTACTTTTAAAAATGGTCACGATATCGTGATGTCGCGATATCACGATGTCATGATATCGTGACAAAACTGCTGACTTGCCTTGAGCTCCTTCAGATGCCACGATTTTGTGACAAAATACTTAGAAAAATTTTGATTGATGCGAGGTTGCTCTCGCCGGATGCTCCTGCATCAGACACCCGAGGTAAATTGAGAAGTGACCTTCACTTCTGTGTTGTTTAGTATGCGTCTTTTGCAACACCTCCAAACACTCATCTACCTTTGCAACCTGCTTAAATTTTGTTTCCTAGCAAAAAACCTTTCTGCCTTCTACCAGACAAATTCTGGCATTGCCACACACCTTCTCATCCACTACCTACAAGGGCTTCAACTTGTGGTGCACTCCATATTTCATAAAGGAGTACGTATTTGTATGACCATCATGCACTGCATTCCGATCAAACTGCCATGGCCTTCCTAACAGCAAATGGCAAGCATCCATGGGGAAAACATCACACAGGACCTCATCCTGGTACTTCCCAATATTGAACATGACTAAACACTGTTCACAGACCCATGCTCTATGGTCCTTCCTCAACCACGCAATCCGGTATGGATGCGGGTGTCTCCTTCTCTCTAGCTATAACTTAGCTACCATCTCCTCAGAGACTAAGTTATTTGTACTCCCATTGTCTATAATAACATTACAGACTTTGTCTGCACTTTTGCATCATGTGCGGAATAGGCTTCACCTTTGCTCTAGTTTGTCTTCATCAATCAACATGGTTCTCCTCACTATCATTGCTTCTCCTTTCTCACTTCTTAATGTTCGATTCAATCTTTCACCCACAAACTGAGACCCACTTGTTTCTTGTTCACTCTCTCGAGGGTCGGGACACTCATATGCCTGATGCCCCTCTTCTCCATAGTGGAAACATGTTCCTCGAAACACTCCTCTTCCATACCCATGTCTAGATCTACCTCTTCCTCTTGGGTAGCCATTGTTCTAAGCTTGGGGTTTGGGTTCTCCATATTCTTTCTGATCTTAGCTGTTGCTAACCTCTTCTTTCTTCTCCTCTTTTCCTTCATCTTTTCTTCCACCAGTCTTTCCTCCAGGTCCTTTTCCTCTTTGCTTGCTTTCAAACTTTCTGTTCAGTTTTTCTTCAACCTTCAGAGAAAATTGGTAAGCATCTTCAATGGTGCTCACCCGAACTAAGCTCAACTCTTCCTGAATACTGGGTCTCAACCCATTAATATAACGGGCCACCTTCTCCTTGCTTGCTTCTAAATGGCCAGTTATGATGGAGATTTTATAAAAATCCTCCGTATATTCTTGGACAGTTTTAGTCATCTATCTCAAACCCTGCATTTTTCTTAGTAGATCCAACTCGTAATCTGTCGGAATAAACTATCTTTTTAATTTTTCTACCATCTGTTCCCATCTGGTTATTCATTATTTTCCTCTTCTGTTCCATTCTAGCTGTACCAACTTCCACCATATGCTGGCATGACCTTTTAATTTGGTTTTGGCAAATCTGACCCGCTTGGGATCTTTAACTTCTTCATATTCGAAGTATTCTTCCAGATCATTGATCCAGTTGATCAACTCCTCTAGATTCAAGTTCTCAAAATACACGAAAACTTCCATCTTCGGCCTCTTCCCAATCTGGGATATGGCCTTGTACAGTCTGGCTTGTGTCAGATCTATAGCTTCTTCTTCTTCTTCAAACTGGTTTAATTCTTCATCTACTTCATCTTCACTGTCTGCATCTCTTCTGGGTTCGTGTCCTCTACGCAGTTCTTCTTGCAGGGCCTGAATTTGTCGTTGCAAAGCTCAAAAATCTGCTACTACCATGCCTCTCCCACCAATGGGGTTTCTTCTTGGAGGCATTCTATTCACTTTCCATGAGCCTTCCCATAGATCCTGGTGTAACTGCCTCACGTCCGATGATCTGTTACACACTCAGGATCTCTCGGCTTTGATACCACTGACGGGGGATGAGGAAGCTAAACACCCCAAAATACACAAAAAAAAAATCTTCGATTAAATCTGATTCATTTATATCAATTCATAAAACAGCCCGTAGGCTTACAATAACCAGAGCTTGTCTAGTATTTTCCCATAGCACACTCTCTATCTTCCCACCTTCCAATCCCCCCCCCCGATATCTTACAAATTTTGAGTTTTTATTGAGGTCTCGGCCCTCTAGGTCATTAATGACCCACCTGCATGAAAATATTAAACAAAACCTACCAAAATTGGCTTCCCCCATCGAGTTTTAAAATTTTCCCTTTTAAACCACCCCCTATCCACCAAATGTATCCATTTCCTCCCACACCTAGATTTCCCCTTCTGTGTCCATTTTCTATTTGTCTACAATCCCCCCCCCCCTCCTAAGCTTCAAAAATGTCATGACATCGCGACGTCGCGATATCACGACGAAAACTCCCCTTGTCGCCTTAACCTTAAAAACACCAGACATGCCACACCGCAAAAACCCCCCAACCCCCCCCCTTGCTACCACCTTTGGGGTCATGATTTTGTGACATGTCACAAAATTGTGACATGTCACGATTTCACGACCCCCCTCCCAACTCTTGCCTTTCCGTAGCTCTCGCCTGTCTTCGCCTTTGTCTTTGCCTTAGTTTCAAAAAGCGATCATGATATTGTGACGTCGCGATATCGCAACGTCATGATATCGCGACGAAACTCCCTCCTCGCCTCTGCTTCCAAAAGAGGTCGCGATATCACGACATCGCGATATCGCGATGCAACTCCCTCCTTGACTCTACTTTCAAAAACGGTCGCGATATCACGACGTCGTGATATCACGATGTCGCGATATCATGACAAAACTGCTGACTTGCCTTGAGCCCCTTCAAATGCCACAATTTTGCAACAAAATACTTAGAAAAATTCCAATTTATGTGAGGTTGCTCTATTGCCGCCGGATGCTTCTCCATCAGAACACCTCTCAGCGTAACAAGAATTGGTTCATATCGCTAGCCAATAAGAGTTAAAATGATGGTAAGTGAATTCAAAAAATTATCATATTTTAAATATGAGTATATGTGGGAAGACCATTCTAAATTTTTTGATATGATAGGTCAAACATGAAATTCTTTAGGTGATGGTGGGTTGTATGCTCTTCCAAACCAAATTAAAGCTATGACATCTAGATTAAAAGAATAACAAGAACACCTTTGGAAATATTTTTGAGAAGAAAGAGCTAAAAGATAAACTTTCAAAATTCCAAAAATGTGATTATAATAATACAAAAATGGAGGAAAATGATATGCTTAGTGAATATCATAATATGGCCCAAATTCAAAATATTGGAACCCAAGGCAGCCTCGACTGTGGTCAACCTAGTGGAGTTTTTGAGGATGGGGAAATATGTGATTTTATTCCTGTCAATCCTATCGGGTCTGGGGTGATGAAACTCCCAAAAAAGGTGATCCTCATGGGTCCCCCTCTTCTAAGGCTCCCATTATATATAAAGTATCTTTCACCAAGATGGTTGGAGGAGGGCAACAAAGTTTTCCTAATTTCAATTCCATGTTAGAGCCTACTGGATCAAAATTAAAAGTCCTTGATAACTTGATCCAAAAGTATTTGTCCTTTGAATATTTTAATTTAGTTGATAAATTTATTGGAGGGCATCTTAATCTTGAAATCATTCAAAGTTGGACTTTTTCCAAGTGGAAAACTATTGGTTCCATGGAGATATTTGGTCTATCTTGAGTTTTCTTTGGGATTCGCTTTAGCAATCGTGATGATGCCAGTAGAATTATTACTAGTGGTCCTCAATTTCTTGGTCATAGAATTATTTTTCTTCGGATTTTTATTTTGACCCTAAGACTTAGATTATTAATTTTACCCCTATTTGGGTTTGGCTTCCCAATATTCCTTGGCATTTCTAGAACTCGGATATCCTTTCTACTATTGCTAAGACTATCAGTACTTTGGTTGCTATTAACCATGCTACTTTAGATCAATATATAATGACCTCAACTAGAATATTTTTAATGCAAATCTTAATTTAAAACTTCCAACCTTTTTGGAGCTGGAGTACAGTTCTTACTATCGCAAGTAGGCTATTAAATATGAAAATAAGCCAACTTTTTGTGTGGAATTTTGCACTCAAGGACATCTTCAGAACCAATATCCTATGCTAAAGGCTAAATTTGTAGAAGAATATACTAAAGTGCATGAGGATCCCAAATATCATGTGTAGTATTGGAATAAAGTTGGTCCTAAAGCTCCAAATTATAACACTCAGGGCTGGAAGAGTGTATATCAAAAAAAAGGATTCAAGTACTCTAAGTAACGACAACATCAAGTTAACAAAGGCATTTTCATTCATGAACTTAAAGATATGCAACCCCATCCTTATCCTTTGCATTCAAATTTGTTTGATCAAGAAAATTGACAAAATATCCAAAATATTTATTTTCATCTTCCTCAAAATCTTGATTCTCTTGCAAATTTTGGACCATCCCTTCCTCCTCCTAAGACTTTTAGTCCCTCCAAAGTCTCAAATATTTTAATGTCTTCCAATTCTATAGTTGAGCAAATAGTTCCTTCAAAGTTTAGTCCCAAGCACACTCATAGTTCCAAGAAATCTCCAATTGATTATGGGCATGAAAAAAATTAAGGATGACCTTATGTGAGTGATCAATCGAAAACATATTTTAGGATGACATTGATAATGGCATCCAAAAAAACTTTACTTCCCCTTGTTAGTTATCATGTCAGGGATGAACCGAAAGGTACCAAACCTCCTCAAACCACTGGTAAGGGAGGTAGAAAAATCATCCAAGGCTTCCAAATGAAGCTCCTCTCATGGAATATGAGTTTTTTGAATGGGCTAAAAAAATAAATAGTTGTTAGATCATTAAGAAAAGAAATAATACCCATTGTTCTCATTTTACAATAAACTAAACTCGATCAACACAATTTTGCCTCAACTGCTATCAAAATATGGAAAATAAGAGATTTTGCTTTTAGTCAAGCCATAGGTTTATTAGGAGGTCTTATCTATTATTGGTATCCAAGAAAAGTATATGGAAAATTGATTCAATCTAGTGAAATAATCCTTAGTGTCATGTTTCAAGATAGATATACCAATTCCTCTTGGATTCTATCAAACATTTATGCTCCAAACTCTTTATCTAAAAGAGCTCAATTTTAGGATGTTCTTAGCAACCTCAAATATTCTTTCAACAATGTTCCCTGGATTTTTGCTAGATATTTCAAATATCTTCTTTATCCTTCAAAACAATTTGGGGGTTCTAGATGTCTTGAGAAAAGTATGGAATATTTTCTTGAATTTGTCAATACTAATAACCTCATGGATGTTAAGCTTAAAATGCAAAGTATATCTGGATCAATAGAAGATTAGAAATCCAACTTTATCAAGTGAATTTGGATAGAATATATTTATCCCAAGAATCTATTCAATTTTTTGGGGATGACAAACTTCTATCTCTTCCAAAGGTTGGATCTTATCACAGTCCCCTCCTCTTGGATATTCTCAAATATAGCCCCTATAGAAGGCCCTTAAAATTTGAATCAATGTGGATCCAACACCTTGACTTAAAATAAAATTTCTCAATGGTGGCAACAGGCTAACTAAGGTTTTCCTTATTTCTATCTTGCACAAAAATTAAAGCATGTAAAAGAAAATCTTAAAATCTAAAATAAATAAGTGATCAAGAATTTTTTTGAGATCAAAAAATCTCTTGAAGATATACTTCTCTATATTGAGAATAAAATTTAGGTAGGTCAGTGCAATGAAAAAATCTAGGATGAGGAGAGATGCATCCTTACTGGCTATCACAATATTATGGCTCATGAAGAAATATTTTGGAAATATAAATACAAATATCCTTGGCTTAAATAAGGGGATTTGAATTCTAAGTTTTTTTAGGTTTCCACTATGAGAAATAGAAGCCACAATAGAATCAAAGAGCTGACTAAAAATTATGGTTCCACTAATTCTGATATTCTAGAAACTAGAAATGAAGTTGTTTCCTATTTCACCAACCTTCTTGGTGAGAATAGGCCACCTTATAACCTTGCCCTAAATTCCATGCTTTACCATATTTCTCATATGGTTTTAGATGATGCTAATTCTAAAATTTTAGCCCCTTTCTCTAATGAGGATATTTACCAGGCATTATTTTCAATGTCTCCTAACAAAGATCCTGGCCTTGATGGGTTTCCTCCTCATTCTTTTAAACCTTCTATGATATTATTGGACCTGATGTTTTTTGCACTATTAGAGAATTTTAATCTGTAAAATCTATCTCTCATGGCTTCAACTCGACCTTTATTTCTTTCATTCCAAAAATTTCAAATGCCAAATCCATGACTAACTTCCAACCTATAAGCTTATGCAATGTGGTTTATAAAATTATTATAAAGGCTATTTTTTCCATATTGAGGGATATCCTTCCTTCTATTATTGATCCTTGTCAAGGAATTTTTGTTCAAGGTAGGTCTATACTTTGTGGAGTTATTACCATTCATGAAGCACTTCAATATGTTCATCTATCTAAAAAAACAACTTTTATTTTGAAATTGGACATGAAGAAAGCCTATGATAGACTTAATTGGGATATCTTTGTTTTAGTTCTTCTAAAGTTTGGTTTTCATCCTGATTGGGATAACTTAATCAAAGGGTGCATATCCACTTCATTGTTTTTAGTTTTTGTTAATGGATCCACTGCTGTCTATTTTCCAAGAAATAGAGATATTCGTATAGGAGATCCCATATCTCCTTTACTATTTATAATAGTTGTTGAATATTTAGGAAGAACAATCAAAGTAGCTTGTAATATCAACCTTATTTCAATAATAAAAGTAGCCTCTCAAACTAGACCAATTTCTCATCAAAAGTTTATGGATGACACAATTATTTCCTCTAATGCATATGTTTTTGAGGCTAGTGTTATCAAGCATATTTATTATTATATGAAGATGATGCTAGCCAAAATATTAACATCCACAAGAGCAACAGATATTTTCTAAATAGTCCTATCCAAAGACAAAGCAATATTTATACCATTCCTAAATTTCCAATATCATCCTTTCTTGATACTTATTTGGGACTTCCCTTTTTTATAAGTTAGCCTACTGCTTCAATGTGGAATAATGTGATTAAAATATTACTAAAGAAATTCCCTGGTTTTAAAGGAAATATTCTATCTCAAGTTGGTAAGGTTACCCTCACACAAGCTTCTCTTAATATTTTTCCTATCTACTTCATGTATGTCTTCAACGTCTCAATAGGGGTTTGTAACAAAATTGAACAAATTCAAAATATTTTCCTATGGTCAGGATATAAAAACAAAAACCATTTCCACCTTGTTGTTTGGGATAAAGTCTGTTGGTCAAAAAACTATGGAGGGATTGGTCTCATAAGGCTTCATATCTTAAATTTAGCTCATATAGAAAAATAGGTTTTGAGGTTAATCTTAAACATTGAGTCTGAATGGATTACCATTTTACACTGCAAGTATCTACAGGAAACTGATTTCTTCAATTTTGTTCCTCCCCCAAGAGGGTCCTTCTTTCAGAGATCAATTTTTCAAGCCATATCTCTTGTAGAATGTGGTCCAATATGGAGAAAAGGGGATGGGAAAATTTTGATTTTTGACATAATAAATAGTTTTTAAATGAGCCACTAATAAATAATCTCTGCTTGGCTATCCTCAAAGGATATACTAATATTGTTTTTGGTCCAAATGTCTCAAGTTTGATCTACTCTTAGGCTAATATAAAGATATGAAATATTATTTGTAGTGAATATTTCCCTCAATAATCTAAAGAGTTGCGGTTTCTCGTTAGTTCCTCCATCATTCCTTATAAGAATCCTCATGATCATTTTGGGGGGAATTTACTAAATGTGGATATTTTTATGTTAAGTTAGCCTATCAACTTCTCTTACCCCATGATGAACCTCTAATTCCTTTTGGACTTGTCTAGACTAAGAATTTGATTCCTAAAATTGCCACTTTTGCTTAGATAGCCATCCAAGAAAAGATCCTTACTATAGATAATTTATTGAAAAGAGGCCTACCCATTCCCAATAGATATTTTCTATGTTTGTCTTCTTGGGAATCCCCCCATAATTTATTTATTTCTTGCCCTTTCTCATCTACTATCCTCAATAAATTATTGTATTGATATTTTCATCCACTGGACTAATCCTTTTTGTAATATTTGTCTTAAATCGTTGTGGCAATTTTGTCTACATCATTTTTTATGGTAAATCTGGCTAGAAAGAAATCGCAGAGTTTTTTCTAACTCTTTGCAAAGCCCAAATTATATCTTGAATAAAAATATTTCTTCTACCACTGAAAATTCCTCCCTTTATACTCTGCCTTCTCATCCTGCTTCTCATTTTAAATTTTCTTTGGGGTTGTCTCTGAATTTTACTATCACAAATAATACTTCGATTCAACCTTCCAATAATAGATCTCTTTCCACTTGGAATCCTCCTCCTGTAGGTTGGATTATAATTGAATGTTTATGGCATTTCTAAGGGTAATCATGGGCAGGCTAGTGATGGTGGTATCCTCAAAGATAGTAGAAGTAGGGTTATCCTTGCTTTTGCTAAATTTTTAGGAACCCAATAAAATCAATTTTTTGAGGATCATGCTATGTGGCATGGCCTAGTTTTGGATAAATATTATTCTAAAAACTTTTGATTGAAGGTGATTCCATCACTATCATAAATTATTTAAAAAAAATTAAAGTTCCATCCTAGAGGATAAGAAATTGTATAGACAAGCTAGAACTCTTAATCATAATTTCTAGTATTTAATATTTCAGCACACTTTTAGGGAAAGTAATAAAGTAGCTGAAATTTTGATAAATATTAGAGGTCAGTCCATAAAATTGATGATGTGTACCATTGTCTTTCCTCAAAATTTGGTACATGTCATTGATCAAGAAATTTTGTTATCATCATTGATGTTGACATGGAGTAATTCAATCCATTTCCAAATGGATATCATGATCGTGGTTCTTAATTGCTTCATTTATAGTTCTCATGCTACCTTGGTACATGGGTTTCTCATATTATTGGTTTTTTCAACCTTGATTGTTATACGCTCATCTTTCTAGGTAGATTTAATGATAACTTTTCTTGTCTTGATAGTCTCCACATTTTCATATTCTGATCCCTCCTTTCCTTGGTTATCACTCCCTATAATTTTTGCATCACCATGTTTCCCTCTTCTCTTCATCCATTCCCAATCCTTCTTTCCTCTATCCACATTGAGCCTTTCCCTCGTGTCTCACCTCATTATTTTATTTTTCACTTTATTGATTCCATCATGTAGGTGATTGGTTCGAATTTCCACACGATCCTTTCAAATATTTGTAATTGCCTTTTCTATCATGAACACCTCGGTTCATGCAATCTTACTCATCCCCATCCCATTTAGCATGCTTATTGAGAATGTCATTGGGATGCTTTTGTTATTGCTTTTTTAGCTGGTGTTTTTATACAAGTCAAGCTCCGCTTCTTCTCCATTGCTAACTTCCTTAATTTCTTATTTAAATGTGTTCCTATCCCTATGTTGTCATCATGAATTTTGTTGAGTCTTTCAGGATTTGTATGGATTCTATCGTTGAAGGGATCCTCTTGAGAAGGGTTTTCCTTATTTTTTTTTTCATAAATTCGAAGGGGAGGACCTAGAAATTACTATGACATTCATGAATACATGGTATAGTTGCAGGATCACCATCTGTGATAAAACTTAAGATATTGACATTAAAGTTCTGGTTTAGTTAACTGGCTAGCTTGCTAAGGGAATATCCATAAGAAGAGAAAAGAGTAAATGGGATGTCGAGTTGATATATGTCAAAGATAATAAGATTTGCAGGAAATATTGTGTGGGGATTCATTATGATGAACTTCCTTTTTCTTGGGGAATTTTTTTAAAACCCATAATGGATTTCATCACTATTGATGATCCAGATAAGGCTCTTTGTAGTTTCCATTTTGCTTTCTTCAATCATTTTCAAGATGTGAGTGCAGTTAATATTCCTAAATTTTAAATAAGGTTAAATAACTCTAGAATAAGCTATTTGAGTTATTTTATTATAAAAAATGAAGACAATAGGAAACTCATGGAGCCAATTACTCTAGAAGAAACTGATTTAGCTATTTTATTTTTAAATAAGGTTAAATTCCCCAGTCCAAATGGACTATCTACAACTTTTTACTAGTATAATCGAGATATAGTGAAGGATTTTTTATTGGTTGTAGTGGAATAGTATAGGGTAAAACAATACATACCTTATACAATAAATGCAATATATCTTACCCTAATTCCAATAAAGGATGATGTTAAATTGTTTGATTCTTTTATACCCATAAGCCTATGTAATATGGTATGTAAGATTATTTTCAATGTGATGGCAAACATATTAAAGCTATTGTTAGACAAAATCATTTCAAAAGAGTAAGGAGGATTTATAAAAGTGAGACAAATTATAGATGGGATCATAGTAGCTCATGAAGTTATAAATTCAATATCTTTAAGAAAAGGGAAAACAATGATCTTAAAACTTGATATTAGTAAATCCTATGATAGGGTTAAATGATATTTTATTTTTATAGTTTTAGATAAGTTTGGTTTTGGGAATAAATGGGTTAGATAGATTAAATATTGTGTCTCTACAATTTCTTATTCATTTTTGGTCAATGGGTTAGTGATAGAATATTTTATATCCAAGAGAGGCCTTAGACAAGGAGATCATATATCTCCTTATTTATTCATTATTATGGTAGAAATTTTGAGTAGAAACTTAAATAGGACTTATAAATATGGGCTTATAAGTATACTGAAGGTTAGTAATACCATAAATAACATCACCCATCAACAATTTATAGATGATACAACTATTTTTAGAAGGGAAAGGATAAATGAGGTTAGAGCTTTGAAGAACTTTTTAAAAGAGTACGAAAGAGCTTCTGGGTAAAAATTTAATAGGATGAAGTCCAAAATTTATTTCCTTAACACTTCTACTAATATCAAAGTAAGAATTTATAGGATGCAAATTTACCAATAAATTACCTAGGAATGCCTTTATTTGAGGGGATAATGAGAATAGATTTATGGGATCCAATTATTAGTAAAGTTCAGAATAAACTTCTAGCTTGGAAAGGTAGATGGTTATCGTTAGCAGGAAGAGTGCAACTAATTAATTCAGTCTTACAAGCCATTCTAACATATTATATTCCATTGTATTCTATGACAAAATTAGTTGAAATTTTTTAATCTATATGATGCGATCCTTTTTATGGTTAAATTTACATGATAAAAAGAATTTTACTTTGGTTAAATGGAGCATGTTGTGTGATGTTAAAAATAGGGCATGTTTTGGTTTAATAGTTATTACAAATGAAAATTTAGCTCTTAGGGGGAAATTTATTTGGATATTATACAAAGAGATTCAAAGACAATGGGCAAGAATTCTGTTAAGTATGTTTATCCCAATTACCCAAGTTTAATATTTATTTCATTCTCTCTACCAAATGATTCTGCTCTTTGAAATGGTTTAAAACAATATATTGATATTATGATTAAAGGTTGAAGATGGATGGTGGGAACTAGAGAAAAAATTTATATTTTGATGGATACTTGGTGTGATAAAAAAAAATTCAATCCAATTTTTAAAACTTGGATGAGATTACACTAAGATAAATATGGTGATAGGGTTTCAAACATTTTTTATAAGGATCAAGAAGGAAGATACAAATTGAAAGAATATTTTTTTACAAGTATACAAGACATTAATGCCAGGAGGTAATTGAGTAGAAATATAATAACTGTGATTATTCTGAGGGGATAAAATGATAAATTGACATGGAAGTTGAATAGCTCAAGATAATACACAACAAGAAGTGGATATAATATACAACACCAAAAAAATAATAATATCACTAGAATATGGAGATATATTTGGGATAGTCCAAGCATTCCTAAAGTCAAAATGTTTGTTTGGATAGTAGGTCATAGAAGAATTTTATCTTGGAATAACCTTATGAAAAGGGGTTTTCATGGCCCCTCTAGATGTATTTTTTGTAATCAGGAGGAGAATATAGATCATCTATTGGGATATTACTCAATAGTCTAGAATCTATGGCAATGGATTCTTATTATGTTTGGTAAATGCATAGTGATGAATAGCATAATTGAATATTGGTTAAAGCAATGGAAGATCACTTATAAACATGAATATTTATAGAAAATATGGGATATATAAAAATATGCAATGCTTTGGACTATATGGATAGAAAGGAATAGAAGAAAATTTAAAGTAAATAAAAGCAGTTTAGCCATAAGATAATTTAATGAAAAATAAGATATTTTTAGCCATACAGGAGTCTAAACCAACCCTATCAACTCACCTGGTACCTAATTTGAAAGTAGAGATCCTTGATAGATGGATTCAAGTCATTAAATGGAATTATGATGTTAGGTATAAAAGAAGTAAAAAGAATGAAAAAAATATAAAGTGGAAACCACCAGATTTGGAGTGGGTTAATTTAAATTTTGATGAAGTATCTAAAGGAAATTCATGTCTACCAGGAGTAGGAGGAATAATTTGAAATAATAGAGGAAATATTTTATCTCATTATACTTTCAATAGTGGATTTAAGATAAATAATGAAGCTAAAGCTTGGGTAGCTTTAGAAGGATTAAAAATATGTAAACAAATGAAATGGAATAGAGTATGGATGGAAGGTGATTCTCTCATAGTAATAAATACAATTTTGAGGAAAGCAAAGGCTCCATGGAACATACAAGAGATAATTATAGAAAATCAATATCTTGCTAAAGAGTTTGAAGAAATCACATTTAAACGTATATTAAGGGAAAATAACAAATGTGCAGATAAGATAGCAAATAGATGTATTTTTATTGAGGATCATGAAGTTAAATTATCCTTTCCATGGTTAGAGGAAGTAGAAAGTTTAGTTAAATCTAACAAAAAAATATTTATTGCTTGAATAAATTAATGATTAGGATTTACTTTAATGTTTCCCATTTGTAATATGTGCTTTAATTTGTAAAAATAATGTGTTTATATTTAGACTATTTATTATAATTTTTGTGGTTACACTTGTGTTTTAGGAAGGAAACTAGCAATCTAGATATGGTAAAGCAAACTATGATTGTGCAATGTTTTGGAAATATTACTCTACTAAGATGCAAGTCATAGTTAGTAGAGGTGAATGTTTTGCATTGTAAAGGATGCTATAGGAAAATTTCAAGAAAGATGCTAAACTCTAGATTAATTGTTTTCATACAAAATTTTGAAAAGAGCCAAAAAATGAAAATCAAGAATTCAAATATTTTATATAAAATGATATAGGTTTCTAGCTATAGTATCTCAATTTATATGGAAGTGTATCTATTTGTAAACTATTAAGATCTAAAGAAGAGAGATGTAATTTATAAAATGTGGAGGACCCGAGGACAACCCTTATTATCCAATAAAAAAATTATTCTCTAACTCAATTCTTTTGTATAAAGATTTGAATTTGATGCACTTTTTTGAAATTGTGTCATAGTAGATTATGAATAATCTTAATGTAACATGGTCTTGGTTCTTATTTTAATATATATAATGATTTATTTAATTTATAGACCTTTTGTTCTTTTTGTTTGATAACCAAGCCTTCTATTTGAGTCATATATACCTCTTATTCAATATCACCATTAAGAAATGCACTCTTAGAATCCATCTAATGTAGTTTCCACCCATATTGTGTTGGTAATGTACAAATCATATGAATTGTAGTCATTCTTGTTGTAGGTGAAAATATTTCTTTATAGTTAATTCCTTCTATTTGAGTATAGCCTTTTGCAAATAATCATGACTTGTATTTTTTAAGAGAATCATCTACTTTGTATTTTATCTTGTACCATTTACATCATACCTTTTTATTTTCTTTTGGCAGATAAACTAAATTCTATATTTTATTCTTCATCAATGCTAAATATTATAATTCCATGACTAATTTCCATTCTAGTTTGGCTTCTTATGTAGTTGTAGATTCTGCTACTAAACTCATTAATCCTATATTTTTTCTTGTTATACTATTAGTTTGAGATTTTATAGTGGTATGATCTATAATTTATTTTAATTTTGAGTCCTTAAGTGTATTTATATACCATTTTCCATTTTTTTTTGTCTTTTAATTTTTCAACCAGTTCATCTAATATTTATGATTTGATTCTTCATTTCAATACTTTTCTTCATTTAATAAAATATTTAGAATATGACTTGTATTAACCTTCAAGTTTTCATTAATGGTCTTGTTTCCTTCATCAAAAACTACATCTTTGCTCATATGAATTTTCTTGGTAATTGAATCAATTGTTCTATATCCTATTGTAACAGCCCACCAAGAAATACCTAGAAGAGAGAGATTGTTTTCATAAGGTACACATAGTGCACCCAATATTATATTTAGCATTCTCAAAGCTTCACCACATTTGAGTTCAATATCATTGTAAATGAGATACAAGTAGATAGGAGTGGTCAATATCCCATATTTTTTGGGTTCTCCTTAATAAATTTTGACATTTATAAGGATATCAAAGTGGCCCCCCACCTTTCCTATACCATCATCGATATATGACCATCTAAACACAACATAGATATTATCCTTTAAGACCCATAATACTTAAATGGAATACCTATTACTTAATAAATCCATAAGTTTTTGTATGTAGGTTATTCTAGTATAAATCCTGGGTGCTTAGTTACCACACTTTCATGGGCTAACAAAAGTCATTACCACTCACCTGGTAATAAGCATGTCTACTTGAACCTCATTACTCAAGCTACCACCTCTACTATATCATGAATGATCATATTATCTACATAATTATAGAACACATAATATTTTTTGTTCAAGGTGTTTTAATCATGAGAATTTGGATATTGCATCACCACAACTCCTTCCAAATATGTGGTAATCTAGCTATTGCAACATTGCAACTTCATCTAGGACTCACATCTACTTAGTTATTGCATCACCATAACTCCTCCTAGTATTGGATTGTCTTATTGATTCATGGGTCCAAATAAAGTTCTATAACATTTCCCCATAACCCATACCAAATTAAAATATTTATTAAACAATATAGCATACCTCTCCTAATGAATTAAAGTTCTATAATAACATGCTAAATTATAACACAATATTAAATCCTGAATTTAAATAGAGCAATATAACTTAAACAAAATATAAGCTCTAATATAATAATATCACAAAGAAGCATCTCTCTAGATTAAAACCATCACTAGATTTATGATAATGGTTACACCTATCTTAAATATATTATGAAAGAAGTATCTTTTCAAATTTAAACATGATCAATTAGTCATATTTTTAACATATCTACATAATGATAGCATAAATATTTTTCTTTTAAATCTAGTAAAATGAGCCTAAAATAGATCATAGCACAACATTTAATTCTTCTTCTTTTTCACTAATATAGTGCACTTTTCAAATAAATATCACAATTCCAATAATTCCTTGGTTTTTCTCACCAACCAAGTATTATTTACATTTTACAAAAAGACTTCCAATATTTTAATAACTTGGAAATATCATCTAGGTAATACAAAGATAACTCTCTTTTAAATAAAAAAATTCAATCCAAAATATATAAGAGATAATCTGCCTAATTGGCCTATACACCATCTTGTTTTCATGATCTTCTTCATGAAAGGTTTTTTTGTGAACTTGAGAAACTTAGGGATTATGACAACTCATAAATTGCTTATGCAATCCTACCATGCACTAAGCAATAAAATATGCTAATGCAACCTTCTATGCAATACATATTTCAAACAATCAAGGAGAGAATCCCATACTTCTATATATAATGGTTTTTCTACCTGCTCAAGTCTTAAGAAACCATTATAATTTCTTAACCAAACCAAAGCTCTATGTAATTTTTATTTATAAAGTAAACTCATAAATAACAAATTAATCAATAAATATAAATAATATGATGTACATGCTCTCATTATTAAATATACCAACTAAAATAGTCGATGTAATAGAGACCATCTATAGAAAATTCTATGGAGAGGCATTCAGGAATGGAAGAGATTCCATCTGGTCAAGTGGGAAAGGGTTTGCTTACCAAAATCCTATGGAGGACTAGGCCTAAGAAGAATAAAGACCCTCAAAAATGTTTTAGTATCAAAAATGGTGTGGATAATCATTCAAGAAAAAGAAAGACCATGGAATGACATCATGAGGATAAAATACATTCAATAGGAGGAACCAACAATAATTTTTAAGAAAAACCAAATCCAAGGTGGCTTAGCAATCTGGAACCATATCCATCAAGGCATAGACATCATACAGGGAAGAACACACTAGAGGATAGGGAATGGAAATAAAGTAAAATTTTGGGAAGACAACTGGCTTGATTTAGGACACTTGGATAGAGATCAATATTCAGAGGAACTTAGAAGAAATATCCAAGATGAGTGGGCAACCTCCTTCAACTCCTATGCAATGAAGTATAGAGGATTCAAAATATGGAGAACTAACATGCAAAAAACCAATATAAGACACAAGCTAGAATAAGTATGTGCCAAAGTAAAGTACTTTAAGATCCCAAATTATTATAAATTATATCAATTGATGTTATTTGGATCAACTTTGGGTCATTATACAATCAAAAGTGGTTACATTGAGATGCTTGGAAGACCTCAAACAAAAGTCTCCTAGAGGAATATATGGAAAAACAAGTGCATTTTTAGTGATAATTTTGTCCAATTGCAAAACCACACTCAGAGTTAGAATTTTGATTAGAAAAATCTCTCTTGCAAAGAAATAGAAATTTCTCCAAGGTTACTTTTACTTAATTTGTGTTTGTATGCTTGTGAAAATGTATCAAAATAAGTGCTAGAGTACCTTAGAGTGCAAGCAACTATTAACAAGGGGTATGTGTTGGTATTATTATATTATGTTATGCTATTTATTTTTCATGAAACTTAAAAGAAAATAAAATGTTATTGGCCCTCATATGACTATCATGAAAATATGATTTAATCCATTTTATATTTGAGTTTTTTAGGTAGATTTTATCTTTGTTTTTTAAGCATATTTTAACAATTTTTGTTTGTTAAAATTTAATTCAAGCATGAAAGGAAAGACTAAAATCTATCTCTAAAATATGAACATGAAATGATGAGTGGATTCATTTTATCTTGCTTGGTGAATGGATTTTATCTTGTATTGTTAAGCTTTGAGCATGAAATAAAATCATCTAAATGACTAGATTTGAAAAATGTAGCCTTTGGAATGCCATATAAATTACCACCTTTAATGAAATTTTAATTTTCATAAAGAGAAGTTAATTTATTGTTTGAAAATCAAAAGTACAAATCTTGCAATTTGACTCTCCTGTAAAATGTGAAATCATGTAAAGCTTTGAAATTACAAAATTATTTTAAAATATGAAGTTTATATGAAATTTTAGAATTTTGAATTTCCTTCAGAATAAAATCAAAATTACTTAAAACAAAACTTTAAAGCTTAATATTGGAATATATGCATCTCCTTATGGAGTTTTAACTTTTTTTTATATTTTTTTATTTTATTTGAAAAAATTAACAAAATGGAAAAGGATAGGGTTAGAGAAATAAAGGAAAATGAAACAAAATAAAAAAAGTCATTGTAATCCTAAAATTTCACACAAACCTTGAAAACATTAGTATTTTGCGTAAAACTAGCATTAATTTGATCCGTATTCATGCAATTCAACATTCAATGAGGTGCAATATTCTAAGGAAAAGGTGCAATATATTAAAAATTAGAGATGAGTCTACCATTAACATGCATAAAAACTCACTTAATTTCCAATATATTAGCAAAGAAATATTTTCATAAAACCCAATACAAATGCTGAATACCAACTTCAAATGACATCAATGGTGAAATTGGTGCAATCAAGCCACTTGGGAGGAGAAAAATATCTTCCACAAAAAATCTGGTTTCCAACATGCAATTCCTACAAAAATTCTTCGACTTGATTTTTGTGTTTCAGTGGTCCTTTTAAAATTTTCAATAACTTTTGTTTCTAATTCCTTTTTCATTTCACTTTCCAACGTTTTTCATTTCTTTTCCCCCTTTGTTTTGCTACATAATGATTCTTCCATCTATTTTGTAATTTTTCTCAAATGATACCTTATCCTTCCTCTTGGCGTTACAACTTTCATAAGGTTACCCAAAATTATGAAAATATTATAAATATAAAATTATTTCTTTATATTAATTCAACGAGGTCAAAAGTTCGAAATGACCTTGGCACCATATGGATATTATCACCAATGTCTAATTTGGGATGCACCATAACTATACCACCTATATTATTATATGACACATCATTCCTGATGTGCTTATATCAACCACATTAGCTTATAATTCAATACACTTTACTCTTAATAGATATATGCTATATAAGATTGTTGTGATTAATATCATGTTGGACTATTCTACCCACTCCATTTGTTGCTATGTTTTGAGGCTAGGAACATTTGAGGGTATGTTCTATTATCGAACACTTCGTTATGCAAGTGATAAAATCCTAACCTCTAGCATATCAATGAAGCACCATGTGGACCAATGAACCTTACCCTTCATATTATTAGTATCAAATTCTACCATGATATATGGTCAGATGATGCATCTAGGGTATTCCATATATCATACATGGTGTGATTTTGTTGTGATAATGTGTTAGTTGTCCTTTTATATCTATGGAGTAATAATCCATGTTGATGGTCCACATTATTACCAGAACTAGTTCCATGTGCTTCATTTTTATATTCAACTTTGACAATACCATACGACAACAATAAGCATTCTTCTCTCATTAATCCTTTGTTGTTACACCACTCAATTTTCTTTTGTTTGTTCAATATTAACTATCATTGTCCCAACTTTAATGCATTCACTACTGCTATAAAGCCCATTTCTATGAAGATTGTTTCTATGATGGCCACTTCTATGAAGCCCAATACTATGATGCCCATTACTTTGATGCCCATAGATGTAAAGCCTACTATCTCTAATTGATACTATACCTGCCCAAACGATAATACCTTAAGCAGAACTATAACCGTGTATGTGTGTTGATCCGATCAATTTATTAGGCTCATCTCTCTTCATATTTTTTTTTATTTCACCCAACCATAAATCTATCTTTTTTATCCTATGAAGAACCTTAGAAACTACAATATTTTGTCCTTCCTTGGCACTTCAAACATGTCGATGCAAGCTAAATGATGTATTAATATTTTGTCATCAATTTCATTGGTTTCACTTATGCATTTGTAGATAATATGCGTACAAGGGTCCCTTCACATAAATATATTAAACATAGCACCCCCACTACATTTGCATTTCACCCCCTCTTAACTAGACCTTTGATGTCATATCTTGAAAATAATACATTTTCAAATCCACTTCTAGTTTTTGGTGTGCACGCCCATTAATGGGTACTTCAAATTTGTATTCACCACTTCACATTTTGAAATATGTGATATCTCAACCTTTATTCATACTATGTTATAGGAACAATACTGAGTGTTACTTCCTTAATGTTCTATATTTACCAATATATCTATTTTGAACACCGTATCGCATGGAAAAACTTGTAAACGTATGTCATGCTGGTAGACTTGATATGCCTTATGTATACTCCTTGGTGCAATGGTTTCATTTCCTTCATCATTTATTTATGTCTAGTTTGCTATCAGGCCTTTTTATCTACCTACCACCCTCCTCATAGGTCATCCATATCCTAAGTGTCATTGTCCATGGACCATCCTATCAATGCATTCGATTCATCCATCTAACCTAGTATTCTATATTTATCATCATGTTTATCTAGCTATTTAGTGCATGCTACCATATCATCAAGCATGTCTGATCTAGATAATCGTCTTCTTTGCTATGCATTGTCTAGGTGTGTGTGGTCTCCTTGTCATTCATATGATTTTGCATACATCCACTGTGGTTCATAAGTCTAGCTCCATGTCTCTCATGGGTGGTGCTGCTACCTACCTATGTACACCATAATGAAATGCCCAACTTTTAAATATTTGCATGGTCTTACCTCAAACTTAAAAATAACAATAAAATATAAAACTACACTCTCTCAAACCATTAAACTATAGAATTGAACTAATAATTCTAGAACTCTAAAATTAAAAATTTTATAACTATAAAGCAAACTATTTCAAAACCCTAGTACATGTATTATTTCAATGAAAAAATATATTTTTTATTTTTTATTCCTAATGTATAAGGAACATTATAATGTAAAACAAGGAAACACATTTTCCTTTGTTTTATTTTATTCCTTTTCACTTTTTTTAACAATATGGTTTAACTTAAATATTTGAATTATAATTTTAACATGTTAAAGTTAACCAAAACTTTATAAACCTCACCTACTCACTAAAAATTAAAATAAACCAAAAGGGAGACTCTAACTAACACAATCTATACTACAACCTTAGAGGCAGGGCTTTATGAAAATTATTACTCAAAGCAACCCAAGATTTCTCAAAAAAATCAAAATTTAAGGTGGATCCCCAAATTTGGGATCAATTGTGCAATGGGAACAAAAAATAACGACTCTACTAGGAAATGCTCCTAAGCATTTTATATGAAGAACATAATTTGAAACCAAAGAAATCAAAGATCACTGAAGTAAGAATTATTTAGCAACATTCAGATAAAATAGGGTTAGATGATTTCAATGAACAACAAAAGAAGAATTTTCCATTGCTCAGTGTGGAGAGTGATTCATTTTGTATTAATAAAACCATCCACATTCATCACCTATTTTACATTTAGGCTATAGAATGCTACTCATTAAAATGTGCCTTTGTATTGCTCCACTACTACCTAGGAATCTATAGCCCCGATGGAGATGAACTTGATCTCTTGTAGACCTTTTCCACTGCCATCTAGGCATCTATAGCCCTGGTAGAGATGATATGAATCAACCAGGCCTTAGGCTAATTTTTATTTTACTTTTTTTTTCTTTTCTTTTTCTTTTCCTTTCTAGACATTGCTCCACTTCTAGTCAGATGCCTATAGCCTCAATGGATATTACCTAAGCCTTTTAATTGTTTTGGCTTTCCTTTCCTTATTTTTTATTGAGAATTATATTGCTTTGAAAAATTCACCTACCACCTGGGTTATAGACCATTCAAGACTAAATATGAAGTGTGTTATATTTTTGCCTTAATTTGCAAACTAAAATGACTTTATCCTTTAATATTTCAAGAATACACTTTAATATGTGAAAATATGTGGAGCTTTAGTGAAATATTTAATTGTTCCACCTTCAACCATCATAATCAAACATCTAATAATGATTACTAAGCAACTTCATTCCTATTTTCCTCAATTCCACCAGATTCCAAACTAGGCAATTCAACCTACATGACAAAGGAATGCAAAAAACAACCAAGAGGCTATAAGTTAGTAGCTACCACAAAACACTACTACAAATGAAGAGAACAATCCCAAATTGTAAAAAACCCTACAAAAAATGACAAAACCAAGCAAAAAGTATGTACAAAACCAACCATACCTAAAAAGCCAAAAAATATTTACAATAGTATAAAATATAATACAAATGGTGCAAGAATTTAACCATCACTTTCCTTGATTCCAAACCTGATTTCTATCACAAATGGAAATACATATACTATAATATGCATGTCAAGATTTACAAAAATTCAACCAAAATAATATTAATCCATACAATAGAAAAACTCTTATTTTACCTCTCTCACCCCACCAATTTGATTCAATGATATTAGCAATTCCATGTTGAGAATTTGATTCATTAAAATTACAAGAGAATACATGTTTTTCAACTATCTTTTGCTTATTCAATGAGGTGTAAGTTTTGAAACCTTATTCATCATTCTGACTTGAGTTCTCATTTTCACAAACATATAGTTTTTTCTTTAAATAAGAGGCTATTTATAAAACTTTTAAATCCAAGTCATCATATATGTCTTTAGGCCAATCATAACCGTGTAGTATTTTGCAAGTATCTACCTCTATTTTGTTTAACATAGAAATATTATTGCTAGTATGATAAGAAATCAACTCAAATTATTTTTCAACCACAAATGGCATTTCATAATTGATAACCTTCAAATCCAACAAATAATTAGGCAAAAATTTACCTAGAGTTATAATGGTTAAACATTAAATATGATATTCTACCTTTTGTACATGTTCATTTACCAAGACCTAAAGAGCATTCATAATCTTTTATTTTTCTTCATAGGCTTCTTCATCATCATCTTGTAGACCTTCATCTTCATCAATTACCTAATTTATAAAAACACAAAAATTAGGCACCTAATTAAAAATATGCCCATCCTTTTCAAACCATAAACCTATTCATAAAAAGGATGTGTTAAATAATAAATATTTATGATAAATTACTTGAGTTACTTCAAATAAAACCATATTTTCATTTGGATAATCAATAGCATCAAACCCAAACCATTTAGATTCTAGAATTTTATCCATATGAGGTAGCATAGATATTATATGGTCCTTAGGTGAAATAAGGATTTAAATTTATTACCCCTCAAATGGGAACAAAGTGAGTGATTCTCCTTCTTTTTCTAGAATAGTATAATTATTATCATTCTGAAACATTTGATGAGATTTTATCCCTTCTTTCATGCCATTTTTAGATTGTACCAGAATTGCAAGATATTCATGTAATATAGTGATTTTAGCGTCTTGAATATCAAGTGAAATAAAATTTTCATCAATAGGAGTATGAGAAATGAATTATTCCTCATATCTTTCCCAATTATCATCATAATTATCTTCTAAAAACAAGTGATGAAATTCTATCTTGTCTTCTACATAATATTTAGATTCATCTAGTGATTCCTTTTCAAATTCACTTTCGACCACCTCTAATGGATCAAGGATTTCTACAATGGGATACATTCTTATATTTAGCTTTCTATAATTATCCTAATCCTTCCTTGTAAATAATGACTCTAAGCTTTTCATTTATATCTGGTCATTATTCAGAGCATGTTGGATTTCTTGATCATCTACTTTAATAATTTTATTTAATTCTATGAAAGATCCTATACTATCACATATTTAATATTAGGTAGATTTAGAACTCATCCATTACGTGAAGGCTCATGCATTTCTAAAAATGAACCAATCTCTGCATTTTGATAGGCTTATTTACCACAATTCTCATTGGTGTATATTGGCCTTAAGACTTGCACCTCATATTGGATGATATATAATATGGATGTAACATTTATACATTCAAATTTATCCCATTCATTGCCCATATTAAATATTTTTAAATTCAAGGGTGCCATATTGGATGGTTGGTATTGGTTGGAATCCATAACTTCTAAAAAAATTTCATCAATGGATAAGGTTGTGCCTCAACCTGACTTATGGATGGTACCTAATTATGATACTTATGGTTAAGTAATGATAATTGACCCACATCAACACCTTTCAAATTCCATCATTGTTCTACTAGTATTACTTCATTATAGGCTCTAGGCAAGGATGGATTTTTAAGGATTCTCCCTAGAAATATAGAAGTTAAGGGGTCTAAGGCTCCTATGTATATTTGAATGGCTTCTTCTTCTGAAATTATGTAATGTGTCACCACTTTGGTATAGAACCTATGGAACCTATAATTGAATTATCTCATGGATTTATTAGGTTCTTTACAGATAAAGACAAATTGATTTAGTACCATAACTAGGTCAACTAGTTTTCCAAAATGGTTAAGAAATGTTGTTTATAGCTGATCCTAAAAAGTGATAGAACTTAGAGGTAAGTGGATGTACCAATAAAATGCAACCTCATCCAATGTGTATGAAAAAAATATACAAGAAACATATTCATGCATAATTTATATATACATTATCATATTCTTGTATCTCTGAATATGTTCCTCAGTCGATACCACATCATGCCTAAACATGGGTAAATCTTATTTTGCACCTTGAGGAACTTTATGGGGTAATATAGGGATGTTTAAATTACTATAATAATCCTCTAACCAAGATGTAATTCCTACCATTGTTTGAATAAATATTGCCATTATTGAAACTTAAAGAATATAACTTTAATACCAATTTTATTAGTCAAAGCAGTATATCTTGCAAAGAAGCATGAAATGACTAACAATTTTCAAATTTTTAACATATATATCATCATGTTTATCAACCAAAATATATGCACTAGTTAAACAATACCAATAAATAACATTCCCAATTTGCAAAAATGTTAACATTAATGCATCATCACTAAAAGAAGTTTATAATCAATGAATGTGATCACTTATCAACAACACATCGTTAGTCAAGACCAATACCTTCAAATAATTTTTCAAATAAAAATGAACAATTTATCCTTAAAGTAGCAATAAAATGACCAATTTGGACCCTCCTACTAGCATAAAACAAAAGAGTGATACTTTTACCAAATTGTAAATCCACACTCACAGTTAGGATTTTGATTAGAAAATCCTCTCTTGCAAAGAAATATAAATTTCTCCAAGGTTCGTTTTACTAAATGTGTGCTTGTATGCTTGTGAAAATGTGTCAAAATAATTGCTAAAGTACCTTAGAGTGCAAGGAACTATTAACAAGGGGCATGTGTTGGTATTATTTTAATATGGTATGTTATTGATTGTTCATGAAACTTAAAAGAAAATAAAATATGATTGTCCCTCATATGACCATGATGAATAGTTGATTTAATCTATTTTATGTTGAAGTCTTTTAGGTATATTTCATATTATTTTTTTAAGCATATTTTAACAAATGTAGTTTGTTAAACATTGCTTTAAGCATGAAAGGAAAGACTAAAATATATATTTTAAATATGAACATGATATTATGAGTGGATTCATTTTATCTTGCTTGGTTAATGTATTTTTATCTTGTATTATTAAGATTTGAGCATGGAATAAAATTATATAAATGACTAGATTTGAAAAATATAGTTCTTGAAATGCCATATAAATTACCCCTCTTTAATGAAATTATAATTTTCATAAAGATAATTTAATTCATTGCTTGAAAAAAAAGGACAAAGCTTGTAATTTGACTCTCCTGTAAATGTTAAATCATGTAAAGTTTTGAAATTACAAAATTAATTCAAACTACAAAGTTTATATAAAATTTTGGAATTTTAAATTTCCTTTAATAAAATTTAAATTTCTTAAAATAAAACTTCAAAGCTTAATATTGTAATTTGTGCATCTCTTTTTGGATTTTTAATTTTTTTATATTTTTTATTGAAGAACACAAGCTTATAATGAGATGGGGGGTGAAAAATATAAGACCACTTTTTAATTTTCTTATCACAACAAATATTATGCAATATATCAATGGCAATATCAACATTAGAAACCAAAGCAATGCACAAAACATCACACACACATGAGACACCAATTTTACATGGTTCACCCAATGTGGGCTACTGCACAGAGAAAATATTTCACAAAAATTTTCTTAATAAATCTCTTGGTAATCCTTTCCCTATTACAAAATTTATGGATATATATCCAAAGGAGACACTCATACCCTAATCAAGTTTGTGGATATCTATATACAGGAGAACTCCTTTCTCCTCTTGCTTTGGTAGGTGATATTCTAGAAGAAATTTTCCCCCCACTACTATGGATAATAGATCTCTATCCACTGAAGACACCTATGCTTATTACCCTGGCTAATGGATCTCTATCCATTAGAGACTGTCATACTATATAATCTATCACCTCCAAAGATTTTTCTCAAATCTATACTAAACACGGTCAGTCAGTCTAGCACAAATATATCCTTAATATCTATCTATGGTCTAGCACAAACTTATCCTCAAATATGCACCAAAATCTATCCTCAAATATGTACTAAACATAGTCCTTCGGTCTAGCACAAATCTATCTTCAATATCTGTCCTCAAGCCTTAACTCAAAGCTTGAATCAATATCAAATCAACTCTATTGGATCTGTCCCAAATCTTAACTCAAGGTTTGAAAAAATCAATCAATCAACTCTGCTTTCTATTCTTCTCAAAGACTTGTCTCAAATATGCCTTGTAAGCTTCCATAAAAGCTCACACTAATCTATCCTCAAGTACTCTCTATAACTTATCCAATCTTCTCAATAAGTTCTCTCAAGAACTTATCCAAATATTCTCTCAATCTATATTGTAAGCTTCCACAAAATCTCACACCAAATATGTCCATAAGTCTTCTCAAAGACTTACCTCAAATCTACACAACAAGTCCACATAAGAACTTGTCCAATCTCATAGAAACATAAAGAAAATTGTTAGACTCAATATTTTCTACACTTATCACAATGCTCAATTACTTTCAATCACTCTCTTAGAAACATACATAGAATTTTTAGAGACTCAATATGATCCAAATTCAACTCAATGCTCAATCACTTTCAATCACTCTTTCATAAACATAAGGAGAATTGTTAGAGACTCAATATGCTTCTTATTAACTTCAATTCTCAATCACTTTCTCAAATCAATTTAGAATATATAATAGTTTGTTTAATGAACTTGAACAATCACTTCACATATCTACTTGACTAGGCTCAACCAAATCTACTCAACCAATCACTCAATGAAACAATCCTTCCTTACAAACCCTAGTCCAAGTATATAAACACCAACTCAAAATGTTTCCAACAATGCTCAACAAACAATCTCACATAACAATGATACTCATGTTCTTTTCAAACCTTAGTTCAAGTTCTTCACTCAAAAACTCACTTCAACAACAATGCTTATACGACAATCTTCACATTAAAATGATACTCATGTTATTTCTAAACACTAGTTCAATTTCTTCACACAACCAATGGCTTCAATAAAAATTCTTATAAAATAAGGTTTTAACAACTCTTTATTCCATAAAAAATTGAAGCATTAACTCAACACACTCAATAAGAAAACCCTAATCAAGTCCTTTTCACTCTAAACTTATTTTTTAGAAAACCAACCTATCAACTCAATTATGGAAGAATGTACTCATACCTTTTTATTTATGATGAAGGAACCTCAAATATCTGTCACAACCACAAAAACTTCTTTTCCAAGCTCAAGGGAGTTAGAAGATACTAAACTCTCTCAAAGATGCAAAATATCAAAACACGCATACACCTTATCACTCCATATTAAATAAAGTATCCATAAACATATACAAAATATTGACCAAACACACCTTATGATCTCCCAATTAAAACAATACTCAATACCAAAAATATTGTCAATACATTATTCCTTTCAAACTAACTCAATGGCAAAAAGTCCTTTTTAATTCATCTTTTGATAAATCAAAAATATCACAATAACTTTATTTAATAATAAATTTCAACACCTTATTCCCTCATTTAATCAAAAAATAACAATTAAACTAAGCATCTTTCATAATACCTTATAACTCCCTAAACCTTATGTTTACACCTTAGGCTAATAAAAATAATGTAAAATTTATTACCTCCGCCTAGGTAAGAATCAAACCCTCGATGCAACTTCTCCCCATGCCCCAGCTGTGACTTTAACCACCACACAATCTAGGGGATCATTTGGGTAACAAAGAGCACAACATGCTCTTTATTATTCCCTTAGTGCATCAAAACCAAAAAAGGGTCAATGCATCGCTTCCTCTGACACCAAAGCACAACACAACAAAAATGCTCTCGCAAAGAATCAAACGTAAACCAATATGCACCCACATGATTTAACTCACAATCACTTGCCACTAGGCCACATGCCTTGGCGGATATGAGTATTTGCCCTCAATGTTCTTTAACACTTTTGCTGGTGCCTTATGAAAAAGATTTATCTTCTTCTCTACATGAGTATTCATGACAATATTGGCCATAATTATTTCTTTCGAACGAAGGGTATGTTCTATGCCATTTAGGCATACAATTTTTATACATATTGCCTCAAATAATTTTGAGCGTGGACGTCTTAAAAAATTTGAATAATTAATTTATAATTTATTTAAACTATTTAGAATTTAAATTTTATAAATTAATTTTTAAATCCTTTTTGGATTATTAAAGCCCTCTTTGATTTTACCTCTTTGCATAGATAATATTTATTTATAAAATTTAAATTCAAATTGAATTTAAATATTTTATAAAATAAATATTAAAACCTCTTTTATATTTTCAAAATGCTTCCTTGGGTTTTTATGAAAAACATTTTATTTTTCTTATCCATAAAAAAGCTTCCTTGGGTTTTTACGAAAAACCTTTTATTTTACTCATCCATGGTTTTACTCTTTTGCCATTAACCTTTGCATTATTCCTTGAAATATTCCTTGACATCAATGATGACTTCATTCCTTGACATCAATGACAACTTGACTCAAAATGTCCAACAATCTCTCCCTTTGTCATTGATGGCAACCCAAATTATTTTTACCAAAAACTTAACCTTTTCTTTGTTTTTCTCCCCATGGGACATTACTCCCCCTTGCTGAATTTTCTTTTCAAATCTCTCCTCTTTATTCAAATACCAAGTATCTCCCCCTTACTCAAATCTCTCCCCTTTTGACATCAATGGAAAAGGATCACCCTTGGGGCTCAGGGCTAAGAATGGGCCTCTTAGTTGAGCCCCTCCCCCAACTCTTCTTGAGGTTATTAATTATGGGGTGGGAGTATTTCTACTCCCATAAAGCATTTTTCTTTTATTCTTATTTGATCCTTCTGATTTTTCTTACTATTCCTTTCCATGTCCATGTTCCTATCTATGTCTATATTCTTGTTCCTATTTATGATCATGTTCTTGTTCATATTCATACTTAATTCTGGAATGTCTGCTCTACACCACTTTGCTATGTAACCATCGTTATTGCACTTATAACAGTTAATTTTATTATTCCTTGGAGGTTAAAATGTCTTAGGACTTGTCCTAGTGAAGCCTTATCCTCTTCTGTCATGAACCTTGCAATTCATTGCATTGTGATCAAATTGATTACATGAGTATCAATACCCATGGAAAATATGTATGTTTCCATATTCCTGTCTTTCATGTGTCCTACACTATGAATCCATGTGCCCAAACCTATGACATGAAAAACATATTCCATTTAATTTTTCTTTTCTTGACCTCATTGGTCTCCTAGTCTCTCTTGACATATTTTGATTTTTGTTCCATCTATTTCTTCTTGATGCATTGTTCCTATTCTTGTTGAACTCTCTATTGTCCAACTCATCCTTAAAAGTCTCACTTTCTCTTAAAATGTGTTCTTCTGAAGGTGCTTCTTCTGAAGTTTCTTATCCTTTATAACTTAATATTGGCTTCTCCTCCTGTTTCTTTTAAGCTTGTTCAAAATCAAGACATGTTTTATTTGTTGACCTTCTTTTTACCTTGATCATATTATCCACTATATTTGAACTCTTTCTAAAATTGTGTATCTTACTCTTGGAGTTTTCTAAATATTATCTTAGTAGGACTATCTCTTGTGCTAAATTTTCACATTATAAGATATTTTCTTCAAACTTATCCTTGAACTTCTTTGTCTTAGCCTTTGATTTTTCTAGATCCTCTATGAGTAATCTTCGCTCTTCATCACATTCCTGAAACTGAATTTCAAGTTTAGAGTTTTGCTTTCTTAGCTTCTTTACTATGTCAAGAGCATAAATAAGTTCTCCCTTGAGATCATATCCATATTTTTCTGAATATTCCTCTATTTTTTTACCTTTATCCACATCTTCATTTTCTATTGGCTTGTCTTCTATAGGATCATATTCTCCTTCTTATAATGCCATTAGAATATTATCTTCTGGTCCTTCAAGTGTATCTTCATATTCATCATCACTAAAAATAAAACCATTTCTTGTACAACTCCCATCAATATGTCCAAAGTTACCACATCTAAAACACTTAAGAATTATTGGAGTCCTTTTCTTAACTTGTTCTTTTTCTTCAATCACTTATAGGACTTCATATCTATCATTGTCTAAAAAATTAGCATCACTATAACTTGAGTACTTAATTGCCTTATCTGCAGAGTAGCTCATTTTTATCTTTGAAAGAACTTATTTCTTTGTCTTCTTTGTCCATCCATACTTTTATTTTGGTGCTTGTATCTTTTTTATTCCTTGTTTCTGTAATTCTATTTTTCTTCACCATTGTTATTCTTTGCTTCTTGAAAAATTGTTGCATAATAACCATACTTTCCATAATTGAAACATTTAATAGATTTTAGATCTCTAGATATTCTAGAATTCTTATCCCTTCTACCATAATTATCTTGTTCATAACTGGATGACTCATTGCTTTATTCTAACTTCTTACCCTTTTTTCTTCTTAATTTCTTTGAATGTTGCTTCTTTCTAGGAAATAGGTTCCCCTTTTGTTCTCAAAACAACAATATACAATTCATATTCTTTTACTTTCTTGACCATGTGTGTTCTTTTATTCATGTGTCTCATGGTTCTACCTTTACCTTTCTTTGCCATTTATGTTCCTGTAAGATCTTCCTTCAAGTTGTTAAACCTTTTTTGAAGGAACCAGCTTTGATACCAATTGAAGAACACAAGCTTATACTGAGAGGGGGGGTGAAAAGTATAAGACCACTTTTTACTTTTCTTATCACAATAAATATTATGCAATATATCAATGGAAATATCAACAATAGAAACCAAAGTAGTGCACAAAATATCACACACACATGAGACACCAATTTTACGTGGTTCACCCAATGTGGGCTACTCCATGGAGAAAATATTTCACTAAAATTTTCTCAATCAATCTCTTTGGAATCCTTTCCCTATTACAATTTTATGGATATCTATCCAAAGGAGATACCAATCCCCTAATCAATTTCATGGATATCTATCCATAAGAGAACTCCTTTCTCCTCTTGCTTTGGCTAGTGATCTTCTAGAAGAACTATTACCCCCACTAATCTAGGTAATGGATCTTTATCCATTGAAGACACCTTTCCTAAATGACTTGGCTAATGGATATTTATCCATTGGATACTATCCTCCTCTATACTCTATCACATCCAAAGCTCTATCTCAACTTTGTACTAAACACAGTCAATTAGTCTAGCACAAATCTATCCTTAATATCTATCTCTGGTATGGTACAAAGTTGTCCTCAAATCTATACTAAACATGGTCCTTTGGTCTAGAACAAATATATCATCAATATCTATCCTTAAGCCTTAACTCAAATATTGAATCAATCTCAAATCAACTCTGTTGGATCCATCCCAAACCTTAACTCAAGTTTTTAAAAAATAAATCAATCAACTCTACTCTCAAGTCTTCTCAAAGAATTATCTCAAATATTCCTTGTAAGATTCCACAAAATCTCACACTAATTTGTACTTAAGTCCTCTCTAGAACTTGTCCAATCTTCTCAATAGATTCTCTCAAGAACTTATGCAAATATTCTCTCAATTAGTATTATAAGCTTCCATAAAATATCACACCAAATATGTCCACAAGTCTTCTAAAAGACTTACCTCAAATCTGCTCAACAAGTCCACACAAGAACTTGTCCAATCTCATAAAAACATAAAGAGAACTTTTAGAGACTCAATATGTTCTACACTTATCACAATGCTCAATTACTTTAAATCACTCTCTTAGAAACATATAGAGAATTGTTAGAGATTCAATATGCTTCAAAATCAACTCAATTCTCAATCACTTTCAATCAATCTTTCATAAACATAAGGATAATTTTTAGAGACTCAATATGCTTCTTATTAACCTCAATACTCAATCACTTTCTCAAATCAATTCATAATATAGAATAGTTTTTTTATGGAACTTGAATAATCACTTCACACATCCACTTGACTAGGCTCAACCAACTCTACTCAACCAATCAATCAATGAAACAATTCTTCCTTACAAACCCTAGTCCAAGTATATAAACACCAACTCAAAATGTCTTCAACAATGCTCCACAACCAATATCACATAACAATGATACTCATGTTCTTTTCAAACCCTATTTCATGTTATTTTCAAACCCTATTTCATGTTCTTCACTTAACAACTCACTTAAACAACAATATTTATAAGAAAATCTTCACATAACAATGATACTCATGTTCTTTTCAAACCCTAATTCAAGTTCTTCACACAACCAATGGCTTCAACAACAATGCTTATAAAACAAGGTTTTAACAACTCTTTATTCCATAAAACCTTGAAGCATTAACTCAACACACTCAATAAGGAAACCATAATCAAGTCCTTTTCACTCCAAACTTATTTTTCAGAAAACCAACCTATCAACTCAATTATGGACGAATGTGCTCATACCTTTTTCTTAATGATGAAGGAACATCAAATATCTATCACAACCACAAACACTTCTTTACCAATATCAAGGGAGTTAGAAGATACTAAACTCTCTCAAAGATACAATGCAAAATATCAAAACACACATACACCTTATCGCTCCATATTAAAGAAAGTATCCATCAACATATACAAAATATTGACCAAATACACCTTATGATCTCCCAATTAAAATAATACTCAATACCAGAAATATTGTCAATACAAAATTCCTTTAAAACTAACTCAATAGAAAGAAGTCCTTTTTAATTAACCTTTTGATAAATAAAAAATATTACAATAACTTTATTTAAAAATAAAGTTCAAAACCTTATTCCCTCATTTAATAAAAAATTATCAATTAAAATAAGCACCTTTCATAACACCTTATAACTCCCTAAACCTTATGTTTACACCTTAGGCTAGTAAAAATAATGCAAAATTTATTTCCTCCACCTAGGTGAGAATCAAAACCTTGACGCAGCTTCTCCCCATACCCTAGTTGTGACTCCAACCACCGCACGAGATAGGGTCTCATTTGGGGAACGAAGAGCACAACATGCTCTTTATTCTTCCCCCAATGCACCGAAACCAAAAAAGGGTCAATGCATCCCTTCCTCTAACACCAAAGCACAACACACCAAAAATGCTCTCACAAAGAATCAAATGTAAACCACTCCGCACCTGCATGACTTAACTCGCAATCGCTTGCCACTAGGCCACGTGCCTTGGTGGATATAAGGATTTTTTCCTCAATGGTCTTCACCACTTTCACTGGTGCCTTAAGACAAATATTTGTCTTCTTCTCTACACGAGTATTCACCACAACATATGCCATAATTATTTCTTTTGAACGAAGGGTAAGTTCTATGCCATTTAGGCATATAGTTTTTATACATATTACCTCCAATAATTTCGAACATCAACGCCTTCAAAAATTTGAATAATTAATTTATAATTTATTTAAATTCTTTAAAATTTAAATTTTATAAATTAATTTTTAAATCCTTTTTGGTTTATTAAAGCCCTCTTTGATTTTACCTATTTGCATAGATAATATTTATTTATAAAATTTAAATTCAAATTGAATTTAAATATTTTATAAAATAAATATTAAAACCCATTTTAACTTTTCAAAATGCTTTCTTGGGTATTTATGCATAAAAAAAGCTTCCTTGGTTTTTTATGAAAAACCCTTTATTTTACTCATCCATGGTTTTACTCTTTTGCCATTAACCTTTGCGTTGTTCCTTGACATATTCCTTGACATCAATGATGACTTCATTCCTTGATATCAATGACAACTTGACTCATAATGTCTAACAATCTCCCCCTTTGTCATTGATGGCAACACAAATTATTTATACTAGAAACTTAATATTTTCTTTGTTTTGCTCCCCCTGGGACATTTCTCCATTGGATCAATGTTATTTTCAAATATCTCCTCTTTATTAAAATACCAAATATCTCCCCCTTACTCAATTATCTCCCCCTTTGACATTAATGGCAAAGGGTCACACTTGGGGCTCGGGGTTGAGAATGAGCCTCTTAGCTTAGTCCCTCCCCCACCTCCTCTTGAGGTGATTAATTCTAGGGTGGGAGTATTTCTACTCCCAAAAAGCACTATTCTTTTCTTCTTATATGATCCTTATGATTTATCTGACTATTCCTTTCCATGTCCATGTTCCTTTCCATGTATTTCTACTCCCAGCAAGCACTGTTCTTGTTCCTATTTTTGATCCTATTCTTGTTCATATTCATATATGATTTTTAGAATGTCTAATCTACATCACTTTGCTATTTAACCATCATTATTACAATTATAACACTTAATTTTATTATTCCTTGGAGGTGCAAATGTCTGAGGATTTCTCCTAGTGAAGCCATATCCGCTTCTGTCATGAACCCTACATTTCATTGCCTTGTGACCAAACTAATTACATGAGTATCAATACCCACAAAAAATATGTATGTTCCCATATTATTTTCTTTCATGTGTCCTGCACTATGAAGCCATGTGCCCAAAATGGTGACATGAAAAACATCTTCCATTGAAGTTTCCTTGTCTTGACCTCATTGATATCCTAGTCTCTCTTGAACTATTTTGATTGTTGTTCCATCTGTTTCTTCTTGATGCATTATCCCTATTCTTGTTGAACTCTCTATTGTCCAACTCATCCTCAAAACAATCAATTTCTCTTACAGTGTCTTCCTCTAAAGTTTCATATCCTTTAGAACTTGATGTTGCCTTCTCCTCCTATTTCTTTTAAGCTTGTTCAAAATCAAGACTTGTTTTATTTTTTGACATTCTTTGTACTTTCATCATATTATCCACTATCTTTAAACTCTTTCCAAACTTGTGTATCTTACCCTTGGATTTTTCTAAATGTTATCGTAGTAGGGCCATATCTTGCGCTAAATTTTCACATTCTAAGATATTTACTTCTAACTTATCCTTGAACTTCTTTGTCTTAGCCTTTGATTTTTCTAGATCCTCTATGAGCAATCTTCTCTCTTCGTCATATTCTTGAAACTGAATTTCATGTTTAGAGTTTTTCTTTCTTACTTTATTTACTGTTTCAAGAGCATAAATAAGTTCTCCCTTGAGATCATATCCATATTTCTTTGAATATTCATCTATTTGTTTACCTTTTTCCACATATTCATTTTCTATTTGCTTTTTTTCTATAGGATCATATTCTACTTCTAGTTCCATTAGAATATTATCTTCTGGTCCTTCAAGTGTATCTTCATATTCATCATCACTAAAACTAAAACCATTTATTGTACAACTATCTTTTGTCCAAAGTTACCACATATAAAACACTTGAGAATTATTGGAGTCCTTTTCTTAACTTGTTCTTTTTCTTCAATCATAAATTAGACTTCATATCTATCATTGTGTAAAAAAATAGCATCACTATCACTTGAGTACTTACTTGTCTTATCTGCATAGTAGCTCCTCTTTTGTCATTGAAATAAATTCTTTCCTTGTCTTCTTTTTCCATCCTTGCATTTATTTTGGTGCCTTTATATTTTTGATTCCTTGTTTCTGTGATTCTATTTTTCTTAACCATTTTTATTCTTAGCTTCTTGACAATATGTTGCATAATGACGATACTTTCCATAATTGAAACATTTAACATATTTTAGATCTCTAAATCTTCTAGAATCCTTATCCCTTATACCATAATTAGCTTCTTCATCACTGAATGATTCATTGCTTGATTCTGACTTCTTACCCTTTGTCTTATTAATTGCTTTGAATGTTGCTTATTTTTGGGGATTACATTCCTCTTTTGTTCTCAAAACAATAATATAAAATTCATATTTTTTTTTCATGACCATGTGTGTTCTGTTCTTCTTATGTCTCATGGTTTTGCCTTTACATTTATTTATCATTTGTATTCTTGTAAGATCTTACTTCAAGTTGTTAAACCTTTTATGAAAGAACCAGTTCTTATACCAATTGAAGAACACAAGCCTATACTAAGAGGGAGGTGAATAGTATAATACCACTTTTTACTTTTCTTGTCATAATAAATATTATGAAATATATCAATGACAATATCAATAATAGAAAACAAAGCAGTACTTAAAACATCACACACACATGAGACACCAATTTTATGTGGTTCACCCAATGTGGGCTACTCCACGGAGAAAATTTTTCACTAAAATTTTCTCAATCAATCTCTTGGGAATCCTTTCCCTATTACAATGTTTATGGATATCTATCCAAAGGAGACACCAATATCCTAATCAAGTTCATAGATCCCTATCCACAGGAGACCTCCTTTCTCCTCTTGCTTTAGCTAGTGACCTTCTAGAAGAACAGTTGTCCCCACTACTCTAGCTAATGGATCTCTATCCACTGAAGACACCTATCCTCACTACCCTAGCTAATGGATATATATACATTCAAGATTGTCATACTCCATACTCTATAACCTCAAAATCTATATCTCAACTCTATACTAAACATACTCAATTAGTCTAGCACAAATCTATCCTCAATCTCTATCTCTGGTCTAGTACAAACTTGTCCTCAAATTTACACCAAACTCTATCCTAAATTATATACTAAAAATAGTCCTTTAGTCTAGCACAAATATATCCTCAATATCTATCATCAAGCCTTAACTCAAAGCTTGACTCAATCTGAAATAAACTCTGATAGATCTGCCCCAAACCTTAACTCAAGGTTTGACCAAATTAATCAATCAACTTTGCTCTCAAGTTTTCTCAAAGACTTATCTCAAATCTGCCTTGTAAGAATCCACAAAATCTCACACTAATTTGTCCTCAAGTCCTCTCTAGAAATTGTCCAGTATGCTCAATAATTTCTCTCAAGAACTTATCCAAATATGATCTCAATCATTATTGTAAGCTTCCATAAAATCTCACACCAAATATATCCTTAAGTCTTCTCAAAGACTTACCTCCAATCTACTCAACAATTCCACACAAGAACTTGTCCAATATCATAGAAACATAAAGAAAATTTTTAGAGACTCAATATGTTCTACACTTATCACAATGCTCAATTAATTTCAATCACACTCTTATAAATGTTGAGTATTTTCCTCCCTAGTGGGGGTTTTGGGGGTATCGCCCCCGAAGCTAAAAATAGATGTTTTTTCCTATATATAAATTTGGACCATTTTTTAGGTCATAGATTGGACGATATATTTTAGACAGGTTTTCTGTCCTAAAATTTTAATGCTTTATTATAAGAGGAGGTTGTATGGTGGTTAAAAATGTAATGAGGTGCGTGGTTGTGTACAAAGAGGTTTTATAGATGGAATACAAAGGACCTGGTTATTTTCTCCATGGAGTAGCCTGATTTGGGTGAACCATGTTATATCTATGTCTATTGTGTATTGCATAATTTCTTCTGTGTTTATTTTTGCATTATATTATTGCTCGTATTTGTTAATTAATCCTAACAACTAGTATCAGAGCATAGGGTTTGAAAAACACACTTGAAAGGAGGGTTTCTAGTTTGAGTGGGAGCAATGGTAGAAGAAGGTATATTTAGGGTTGAGAACTTCAATGGTCAAAACTACCAGCTATGGAATATGCAAATGGAGGATTATATTTATCAGAAATATATTTACCTACCATTAGGTAGAGTAGCAAGTCGACATCAAATACTGATGAAGAATGGGAAGTTCTAGATATAAAAGCACTAGGAACAATACGACTATGCTTGGTATCATCGGTGGCCTTTAATATTTCAAAGGAAAATACAACAGAGGGTTTAATGAATGCATTGGCTAAACTATATGAAAAACCCTTAGCTTTGAACAAGATATTTATTATGAAACATTTATTTAATATGTAGATGTCATAAGGTAGGTATGTTACTAATCATTTAAATGAATTTAACACAATTACAAATTAGTTAAGCTCTATAATAGTAAACTTTTATGATGAGGTTAGGTATCTCTCGATTTTATGCTCATTGCCAAAAATTTGGAATGGCTTGGTAATGGCTAGGAGTAATTCTGTCTCTGGTTCAAATACCTTAAATTTTTATGATGTTATTGGTGTTATCCTTAGTGCAAAAATGTGATGGAAAAGCACAAGTGAAACATCAGGTAATGCTTTTACTATAGAGAACAGGGGGAGACAAAGAGAGAAAGGAAAAATCCCAAGGAATAGTGGAAAATCAAATAAAGGATATCCAAATCTAAAGGGAAGCAGTTGAAATACTGGAATTGCAGGAAGAAAGGACACCTAAAAATATATTGTTAGAATCGAAGAGAAAAACATGGAGAAGAAAAAAAGGTAATAAGGAAGCAAACATTGCAGGTGATGTATTCCAAGATGATTTAATTTTTTCACTAGATAATATTAATGATTGTTGGGTGCTAGATTCTGGTGTATCATATCATGCTACATCCCATAGGAAATATTTTCTAGATTATGTTCAGGGTGATTTTGTATAGCTCTATCTAGGTGATGATAGACAATGTAAAATCATAGGAAAGGGTAACATACAAATAAAGTTACCAAATGGAAACCAATGGTTGTTGAAAGAGGTAAGGAATATTCCTAAATTTAGAAGAAATCTAATTTCCATAGGGTAGTTGGAAAGTGAAGGATGTATAGTTACATTCTCAGCAAACTCATGGAGTGTCGTTAAAGGATCAATGTTATTAAAAAAAGGAAATAAGGAAGGTACATTGTATGTATGTACTAGTAATACTGATATTTCTATTACTTTAGCTTCTACGGGAGTGGATACATCTGTGGCATCATAGGCTTGGGCACATGAGTGTGAAGGGGATGTAGATTCTCCATTCAATAAATTTGTTGCCAGGTATGAAGCAGGTTGATTTAGACTTTTGTGAGAACTATATTTATGGAAAATAGAAAAGAGTCATATTTATTAGAGTTGGAAAAGAGAAGAAGAGTGAAAAGCTAGAGCTTACACATTCAGATGTATGGGGACCATCTCAGGTATCATCTCTTTGTGGCTATCATTATTATGTTATATTTATTGATGATGCAACTAGAAAAACATGGGTTTAGTGTATTCAAAAGAAATCATATGTTTTTCATACTTTTAAGAAATGGAAATATTTTCTTGATAATGAGATAGGAAATAATCTAAAGTGTCTCAGATCTAATAATGGATGTGAGTACTATAGTAAATATTTTGATAGTTATTGTTCATACCATGGGTTTCATACAGTGAAGACATTTCTAGGAACTCCACAAGAAAATTATGTGCCAAAAAGGATGAACAAGACTATCATGGAATGTGCTAGGTGCATGAGAATACATGCAAGATTGCCCTTATAGTTTTGGGCAGATGTTTTGGATACTGTAGTTTATTTAATAAACTGAGGACATTCAAGTTCCCCATATGGTGGGATTCCAAAAGAGGTATGGATAGGTAAGCCTGTTAATTACTCATTTTTAAATACTTTTAGTTGTGAAGCTTTCATGCATATCAGTAAATAAAATCAAACTAAACATGAGGTAAAATCCAAGAAGTATTTTTCATTGGATATGGAGTTAATGATTTTGGTTATCATTTTGGGGATTATGCAAATCCCAAAATCATTAGGAGTAGAGATGTAATATTCAATGAGAAAGTCATGTATAAGGATTAGTTGCAGGAAAAGAAACAAGAAAAGTAAAAAGCAGAATACACAGTGTTTGATGAAATTGAAACTCCAAAGGTACTAGAAAATCAACAACAACAACAAGTATCACCTCAAACTCCTACAACTATTGTTATAAAATCTACCAAGATAATTAGACCTCATGTACGTTACTCTCCATCATTATATTATGTATTATTGTCTGACTCTGGTGAAACATAAACATATGAAGAAGTAATGCAGGTAGAAACCATGAAGAAGTGGGAGCAAGGAATGGAAGAGGAGATAGACTCTTTGATAAATAATCAGACTTGGGATCTAGTCCAATTACCTGCAGGAAAAAGAGCATTGTAGAACAAATGGGTTTACAGGGTGAAAGAAGAAGATGGAGGTAAAAATAGGTATAAGGTTAGACTGGTTGTAAAGGGGTTTGCATAGAAGAAAGGTATTGATTATGATGAATTTTTTTCTCCTGTTGTTAAAATGACTTCAATTAGAACTATTTTAAGCTTAGTGGCTATAGAGGATTTACATCTTGAATAGTTAGATGTAAAAATAGATTTTCTCCATGGGGATTTGGAGGAAGATATTTATATGTAGCAACCACAAGGGTATGAGGTCAAAGGAAAGGAGGAATTAGTATGCAGGTTGAAAAAGAGTCAGTATGGCCTGAAGCAAGATCCAAGGTAGTGGTATATGAAATTTGATAGGTTTATGTCAAATCAGGGTTATAGTAGATGTTATTCTGACCACTATGTTGATTTTAAGAAAATGGATAATGGTAACTATATTATCTTATTATTGTATGTAGATGATATGCTTGTTACAAGGTCTAACATGCAAGATATAATTGTACTCAAAAGAAAATTGGTAGAGTCATTTGCAATGAAGGATTTGGGTGATACAAAGAAAATCCTTGGTATGAGAATAACAAGAGACATGAAAATTCATAAATTAACATTGTCTTAGAGTGAGTACATTGAGAAGGTGTTAGAAAGATTCAATATGCAGGATGCAAAACCTATTAGCACACCTTTAGGAAATCATTTCAAACTGAACAAAGAGATGTGTCCTAAGACACAGGAGGAGATGAACTATATGTCCAAGGTTCCTTATTCATCAGCAGTTGGCATTTTTATGTATGTTATGGTGTGCACAAGGCCATATATTTCAGATGTAGTGGGAGTTGTGAGCAAGTTTATGAGCGATCTAGGAAGAAAGCATTGGGAGGTAGTGAAGTGGATTCTCAGGTATTTGAGAGGTACTATCAATCAAGTATTATGTTTTGAAGGATCTAATAATACTTTATAGGGATATGTTGATTTAGATATGGTAGGTGATATAGACAGTAGGAGGAGTACCATAGGGTATGTTTTTACTATAGGTGAAACTATAGTAAGCTGGATTTCAAAATTACAGAAGGTTGTTGCACTATCAACAATAGAAGTAGAGTATGTTGCTATTACAGAGGCTATTAAGGAGATTATTTGGTTACAATTTTTTATGCAGGATTTGGAAAAGAAGTAGGAGAATAGCACATTATATAGTGACAGTCAGAGTTTCATTCATCTTGCAAAAAATTCAGCTTTCCATTCCAGGACTAAACACATACATACCAAGTACCATTTCATACACTTAGTTTTAGAAGATGGATAGTTAAAATTGGAGAAGATACACATTAGCCATAATCATGAAGATATGTTCACAAAGGTAGTAACCAAGGATAAAATGAGTTCCTAATCAGTTTTAGTTTATATTCAAGCATTACAGTAAAATATGAGAAAAATTTCAGGCCTAAAGTTGATGCATAGTCCAGCAAGTGCAGTAGCGATGGAGTTGTTGTGATCAGTCTCCAAGTGGGAGATTGTTGATTATGGAGCTTGATTAAATCAAAGGACTTTGCTTCAATTGCACTTGGACACACTACATGAAATAGGGGGAGTGTAGGGGGGCATTATCCCCCCCTACTACTATCAATAGGGGGTCCGGGGGGGCGGCGATAGTAGATATTTTTTTCCTCTATGTAAATATGGACAATTTGATATTATGTCACAGATCGAATGGTAGATTTTAAGCAGGTTTTTTACCCTAAAATTGTAATGCATTATTATAATATGAGGTTGTACGATGACTAAAAATGTTATGAGGTGCATGGTTGTGTACAGAGGGGTTTTTTGCATAGAATACAAAGGGCCTAGTTATTTCTCTGTGGAGTAGCCTGATTTGGGTGAACCACGTTATATTTGTGTCTATTGTGTATTGCATAATTTCTTCTGTGTTTATTTCCACATTATATTATTGTTCGTATTTGTTAATTAATCCTAACAAGAAACATATAGAGAATTGTTAGAGTCTCAATATGCTTCAAATTCAACTCAATGCTCAATCACTTTCAATCACTCTTTCAGAAACATAAGGAGAATTGTTAGAGACTCAATATGCTTCTTATTCACCTCAATAATCAATCACTTTCTCAAATCAATTCAGAATATAGAATATTTTATTTTATGGAACTTGAAAAATCACTTAACACATCCACTTGACTAGGCTCAACCAACTCTACTCAACCAATCAATCAATGAAACAATCCTTCCTTACAAACCCTAGTCCAAGTATATAAACACCAACTCAAAATGTCTCCAACAATGCTCAACAACTAATATCACATAATAATGATACTCATATTCTTTTCAAACCCTATTTCAATTTCTTCACTTAACAACTCACTTAAACAACAATACTTATAAGACAATATTCACATAACAATGATACTCATGTTTTTTTCCAATCCTAGTTCAAGTTCTTCACACAACCAATGGCTTCAACAATAATGCTTATAAAACAAGGTTTTGACAACAACTCTTTATTCCAAAAAATCTTGAAGCATTAACTCAACACACTCAATAAGGAAACCATAATCAAGTCTTTTTCACTCCAAACTTATTTTACAGAAAACCAACCTATCAACTCAATTATGGAAGAATGTGCTCATACATTTTTCTTGATGATGAAGGAAACTCAAATATCTGTCACAATTATAAACACTTATTTGCCAAGCTCAAAGGAGTTAGAAGAGACTAAACTCTCTCAAATATAAAATGCAAACTATCAAAACACACACACACCTTATCACTCCATCTTAAAGAAATCATCCATCAACATATACAAAATATTGACCAAATACACCTTATGATATCGCAATTAAAACAATACTCAATACCAAAAATATTGTCAATACAATATTTCTTTCAAACTAACTCAATGGCAAGAAGTCCTTTTTAATTCACCTTTTGATAAATAAAAAATCTCACAATAACTTTATTTAAAAATATATTTCAACACCTTATTCCCTCATTTAATAAAAAATTATCAGTTAAAATAAGCACCTTTTAAATATTGTGTTTACGTCTTAGGCTAATAAAAATAATGCAAAACTTATTACCTTTTCCTAAGTAAGAATCGAACCCTCGATGCATCTTCTCCCCACACCCTATCCATGGCTCCAACCACCGCACAAGCTAGGCACTCATTTTGGGAACGAAGAGCACAACATGCTCTTTATTCTTCTCCCAATGCACCAAAACAAAAAAAGGGTCAACACATTGCTTCCTTCGATGCAAAAGTACAACATGCAAAAAATGCTCTCACCAAGAATTGAATGTGAACTAGTCTGTAGCCGCACGACTTAACTCGTGATCTCTTGCCACTAAGCCACATGCCTTAGTGGATATAAGTATTTTTCCCTCAATGCTCTTTAACACTTTCACTGGTGCCTTAAGACAAATGTTTGTCTTCTTCTTGTAGTCACCTAGAACATGTCATGTTGAGGAAGAGCTACTCACATAGGCACATTCATAAGATCATATGACATAATATTGGACTTTTTGAGAATCAAAAGTGGTTCTCACCATTCATCAGGGGAATTTTAAGCCCATAAAATCTTAGACACTGTAATATAGAAAGGATGGACCTTGGCCGCTCAATCCCAGAGTAGCCAAACCTTAGCCACTACAGATGAAAACAACCAAATCTTAGTTGCTACAGATGATATTGATTAAGACATAAAAAGCATTTTGTTGACAAACATGCCTAATCATGGGCAAAAGTGGCACTCTGCATGCAATAAAGGTGAGCAGGAGTAACTTTGGATTCCCCTTCATGACTAGTTCATATGGGAGACTTGAGTCTCAATTTATACTTTAGTTAACTAGTCTTTAAACATAGAAAAGGTAAAAGCTTCTCATGCTAACATTCACTATGCATGAGGGATTCAATCCTAGGGTTTTGAACATAGACCTAGGGTTTCACACACTTTAAAATGTGCAAGCTTGGAGGCACAAAAAGAGAGACATCCATCCATAAAACCATATCCAGCTTTTGAGAGATCAAAATTTCATGACAATCACCATTTACAGGAACACACTAGATGACGAAGCCCTAACAAATTGGAGAGCATATTGGAGCACCTTGGAGGAGCAAAGAAGTGCTAGCATTTTGAGGGTTTTACCACATACAGGATATTAAATACATTGAAAAAAGTGACCACTTTTTCAACATTAGATACAAACTTTGATCCATATCATTGGGAAAAATAAGGTAAGATTCACCATAGCAGCCACTATCCTAGATAGTGGCCCACAGGCCCATCTTAGGGTTATAGACATTAGTTTCATTACTTTGTTTTTCTCATATTTGTATATCATTAACATAGAATCATTAATTCATGTTCATAACATTAGTTTCAGTTACACTTGCTTTCATTTTAATATATTCATTGCTAACAACCTCATTCGAGGAGGCACTCTTGGACATCTAAACATGTGTTGTTGTTTCATTGCTTAAAGGGCCACAAGTTCATCAAACAGAATGTACAACATACAAAAGCAAGAGGATCCCTCTAGGAAACAAACCTAGAGAAGGAGGCATTTGTAAGCCCTTATACATTTCTATGTGTGGAACCGGAAGCTCATGAAATTGCACCACCCTTTTGCAAAGGGAAAATTTTACCCACTTGTAATTTATTTTATCGAAATGGGTATCCCTAAGAGGGACTGACATGTAATCGGGTTTTAATACAAATAAAAGGATCTATCTTTTTTACTTCCATGTTATATGCTTTTCATGGTCTTCCATTCCATTTTTAGGTACAATATTGCAAGCAGAGTAGAGCGGTGTGTGCATCCCGGGATCACTATAGATGGCGATCATGGTGGGACCTCCAATAATTTTTTAATTTCTACCTAAATACTAACTTATTTTTATGTGCAGGTTTGTCCACTCTGATCTACAGTGACCAAGAATCAACCGCTCTGATCTACGACTGCCAACAACCTTAGCCACTCCTGCTAATAGCAGCCATAAATCAGCCACTTTGGTCGATAGTGGCCAACACTGGAGTGCAACAGAGGATAGAACCTTGGTTCTCTAAGTTGGATTGGAGGTTGGAATAGCTTTTCTAATGATTTATAATTTTCTATCTACTTCTATTTTTCTAAAATAGTAAATTTAAAGCACATTTCTATTTACAAATTGAAAGAATAAAGAAGAAATAACTAGCATGTTGCACATATTAGGTCTTCTTTTATATTTCCACTAGGTGTTGCTAGGAATAGTGGATTATGCTTGAAATGTCCACCCTAGAATACAATTTTCTAGAAATTGTATGTTGTTTCCTTGCTTTGAGGCCCTGTTAGAGTGTATAGTTGTACGAAATAAAGTGCGTCCATGCAAATCATAGTAGTTCATGCATATTTCTAAAAATCAAAATGTCTTTTGCATTTACGCATATAGGAAATAGTCATTGCTGCTATATGATGCATTTTAATTTATGCAAGCTTAAAATGAACACCACACACGCACATATCATTTAAACATTTGGGAGTTGGATTTCATCACAAACTCTCAATTTAGTCCAGTGACATTGGCACTCTCAGACATCTAAACGTGTGTTGTTGTTTCATTGCTTAAAGGGCCATAGGTTCATCGAACTGAATATACAACATACGAAAGCAAGAGGATCCCTCTAGGAAACAAACCTAGAGAAGGAGGCATTTTTAAGCCCTCATACATTTTTGTGTGGAACCGAAAGCTCATGAAAGTGCACCACCCTTTTGCAAAGGGGAAATTTTACCCACTTTTAATTTATTTTATCAAAATTGGTATCCCTAAGAGGGACTGACATGTAACTGTGTTTTAATACAAATAAAAGGATCTATATTTTTTACTTCCATGTTATATGCTTTTCATGGTCTTCCATTCCATTTTTAGGTACGATATTGCAAGTAGAGTAGAGTGGTGCGTGCATCCTAGGATCACTATAGATGGTGATCACGGTGGGACCTCCACTAATTTTTTATTTTCCATCTAAATATGAACTTATTTTTATGTGCAGGTTTGGCCACTCTAATCTATAGCAACCAAGAATCAGCCACTCTGATCTACAACTACCAACACCCTTAGCCACTCCTGCTAATAGCAGCCATAAATTAGCCACTCTAATCGACATTGGCCACCACTGGAGTGCAACAGAGGATAGAACCTTGGTTCTCTGAGTTGGATTGGAGGTTGGTATAGCTTTTCTAATGTTTTATAATTTTCTATCTACTTATATTTTTCTAAAATAGTAAATTTAAAGCACATTTCTATTTGAGAATTGAAATAATAAATAAGAAATAACTAGCATGTTGCACATATTAGGTCTTATTTTAGATTTCCACTAGGTGTTGCTAGGAATAGTGGCTTATGATTGAAAATTCCACCCTAGAATACAATTTGATAGAAATTGTATGTTGTTTTCATGCTTTGAGGCCCTATTAGAGGGTACAGTTGTACGAAATAAAGTGTGTCCATGCAAATCATAGTAGTTCATGCATCTTTCTAAAAATCAAAATGTCTTTTGCATTTATGCATATAGGAAATAGTCATTGCTGCTATATGATGCATTTTACTTTATGCAGGCTTAAAATGAACACCACACATGCACATATCATTTAAACATTTGGGAGTTGGATTTCATCACCAACCCTCAATTCAGTCCAGTGACGTTGGCACTCTCAGACATTTAAGCATGTGTTGTTTCATTGCTTAAATGGCCACAGGTTCATCGAACAAAATCTACAACATACGAAAGCAAGACGATCCCTCTAGGAAATAAACCTAGAGAAGGAGGCATTTGTAAGCCCTCATACATTTCTATGTGTAGAACCAAAAGCTCATGAAAATGCACCACCTTTTTGCAAAGATAATATTTATTTATAAAATTTAAATTCAAATTGAATTTAAATATTTTATAAAATAAATATTAAAACCCCGTTTAACTTTTCAAAATTTTTTCTTGGGTTTTTATGCATAAAAAAAGCTTCCTTGGTTTTTTATGAAAAACCCTTTATTTTACTCATCCATGGTTTTACTCTTTTGCCATTAACCTTTGCATTGTTCCTTGACATATTCCTTGACATCAATGATGACTTCATTCTTTCACATCAATGACAACTTGACTCATAATTTCTAACAATCTCCCCCTTTGTCATTGATGGCAACCTAAATTATTTATACTAGAAACTTAATATTTTCTTTGTTTTGCTCCCCCTGGGACATTTCTCCATTGGATCAATGTTATTTTCAAATATCTCCTCTTTATTTAAATACCAAAGATCTCCCCCTTACTCAATTATCTCCCACTTTGACATCAATGGCAAAGGGTCACACTTGGGGCTCGAGGTTAAGAATGAGCCTCTTAGCTTAGTCCCTACCCCACCTCCTCTTGAGATGATTAATTCTGGGGTGGGAGTATTTCTACTTCCAAAAAGAACTATTATTTTCTTCTTATATGATCCTTATGATTTATCTGACTATTCCTTTCCATGTCCATGTTCCTTTCCATGTATTTCTACTCCTAGCAAGCACTGTTCTTGTTCATATTCATATATGATTTTTAGAATGTCTAATCTACATCACTTTGCTATGTAACCATCATTATTTCAATTATAACACTTAATTTTATTATTCCTTGGAAGTGCAAATGTCTGAGGATTTCTCCTAGTGAAGCCATATCTGCTTTTGTCATGAACCCTACATTTCATTGCCTTATGACCAAACTAATTACATGAGTATCAATACCCACGAAAAATATGTATGTTCCCATATTATTTTCTTTCATGTGTCCTGCACTGTGAAGCCATGTGCCCAAAATGGTGACATGAAAAACATCTTCCATTGAAGTTTCCTTGTCTTGACCTCATTGATATCCTAGTCTCTCTTGAACTATTTTGATTGTTGTTCCATATGTTTCTTCTTGATGCATTATCCCTATTCTTTTTGAACTCTCTATTGTCCAACTCATCCTCAAAACTATCAATTTCTCTTACAGTGTCTTCTTCTAAAGTTTCATATCCTTTAGAACTTGATATTGGCTTCTCCTCCTATTTCTTTTAAGCTTGTTCAAAATCAAGACTTGTTTTATTTTTTGACCTTCTTTGTACTTTCATCATCTTATCCACTATATTTAAACTCTTTCCAAACTTGTGTATCTTACTCTTGGAGTTTTCTAAATCTTATCGTAGTAGGGCCATATCTTGTGCTAAATTTTAACATTCTAAGATCTTTACTTCTAACTTATCCTTGAACTTCTTTGTCTTAGCCTTTGATTTTTCTAGATCCTCTATGAGCAATCTTCTCTCTTCGTCATATTCTTGAAACTGAATTTCATGTTTAGAGTTTTTCTTTCTTACTTTATTTACCATTTCAAGAGCATAAATAAGTTCTCCCTTGAGATCATATCCATATTTCTTTGAATATTCATCTATTTGTTTACCTTTGTCCACATATTCATTTTCTATTGGCTTTTCTTCTATAGGATCATATTCTACTTCTTCTAGTTCCATTAGAATATTATCTTCTGGTCATTCAAGTGTATCTTCATATTCATCATCACTAAAACTAAAACCATTTATTGTACAACTATATTTTGTCCAAAGTTACCACATATAAAAAACTTGAGAATTATTGGAGTCCTTTTCTTAACTTGTTCTTTTTCTTCAATCATAAATAAGACTTCATATCTATCATTGTGTAAAAAACTAGCATCACTATCACTTGAGTACTTACTTGTCTTATCTGCATAGTAGCTCCTCTTTTGTCATTGAAAGAAATTATTTCCTTGTCTTCTTTTTCCATCCTTGCATTTATTTTTGTGCCTTTATATTTTTGATTCTTTGTTTCTATGATTCTATTTTTCTTAACCATTGTTATTCTTAGCTTCTTGACAATATGTTGCATAATGACGATACTTTCCATAATTGAAACGTTTAACAGATTTTAGATCTCTAAATTTTCTAGAATCCTTATCCCTTATACCATAATTAGCTTCTTCATCACTGAATTATTTATTGCTTGATTGTGAATTCTTACCCTTTGTCTTAATAATTGCTTTGAATGCTGCTTATTTTTGGGGATTACATTCCTCTTTTGTTATCAAAACAATAATATAAAATTCATATTTTTTTTTCATGACCATGTGTGTTTTTTTCTTCTTATATCTCATGGTTTTGCCTTTACCTTTATTTATCATTTGTATTCTTGTAAGATCTTACTTCAAGTTGTTAAACCTTTTATGAAAGAACCAGTTCTTATACCAATTGAAGAACACAAGCCTATACTAAGAGGGGGGTGAATAGTATAATACCACTTTTTACTTTTCTTGTCATAATAAATATTATGAAATATATCAATGGCAATATCAATAATAGAAAACAAAGCAGTACTTAAAACATCACACACACATGAGACTCTAATTTTATGTGGTTCACCCAATGTGGGCTACTCCACGGAGAAAATTTTTCACTAAAATTTTCTCAATCAATCTCTTGGGAATCCTTTCCCTATTACAATGTTTATGGATATCTATCCAAAGGAGACACAAATATCCTAATCAAGTTCATGGATCTCTATCCATAGGAGACCTCCTTTCTCCTCTTGCTTTAGCTGGTGACCTTCTAGAAGAACAGTTGTCCCCACTACTCTAGCTAATGGATCTCTATCCACTGAAGACACCTATCCTCACTACCCTAGCTAATGGATATCTATACATTGGAGACTATCATCCTCCATACTCTATAACCTCAAAATCTATATCTCAAATCTATACTAAACATAGTCAATCAGTCTAGCACAAATCTATCCTCAATCTCTATCTCTGGTCTAGTACAAAATTTTCCTCAAATTTAAACCAAAATCTATCCTAAATTATATACTAAACACAGTCCCTTAGTCTAGCACAAATATATCCTCAATATCTATCCTCAAGCCTTAACTCATAGCTTGAATCAATCTAAAATCAACTCTGATAGATCTGCCCCAAACCTTAACTCAAGGTTTGACCAAATTAATCAATCAACTTTGCTCTCAAGTGTTCTCAAAGACTTATTTCAAATCTACCTTGTAAGAATCCACAAAAGCTCACACTAATTTGTCCTCAAGTCCTCTCTAGAAATTGTCCAGTATGCTCAATAATTTCTCTCAAGAACTTATCCAAATATGATCTCAATCATTATTGTAAGCTTCCATAAAATCTCACACCAAATATATCCATAAGTCTTCTCAAAGACTTACCTCCAATCTACTCAACAAGTCCACACAAGAACTTGTCCAATATCATAGAAACATAAAGAAAATTTTTAGAGACTCAATATGTTCTACACTTATCACAATGCTCAATTAATTTCAATCACACTCTTAGAAATGTTGAGTATTTTCCTCCCTAGTGGGGGTTTCAGGGGTAGCGCCCCCGAAGCTAAAAATAGATGTTTTTTCCTATATATAAATTTGGACCATTTGTTAGGTCATAGATTGGATGATATATTTCAGGAAGGTTTTCTGTCCTAAAATTTTAATGCTTTATTATAAGAGGAGGTTGTACGATGGCTAAAAATGTAATGAGGTGTGTGGTTGTGTACAAAGAGGTTTTATAGATGGAATACAAAGGACCTGGTTATTTTCTCCATGTAGTAGCCTAATTTGGGTGAACCATGTTATATCTATGTCTATTGTGTATTGCATAATTTCTTCTATGTTTATTTTCGAATTATATTATTGATAGTATTTGTTAATTAATCCTAACAACTAGTATCAGATCTTAGGGTTTGAAAAACACACTTGAAAGGAGTGTTTCCAATTCGATCGGGAGAAATGGTAGAAGAAGGTATATTTAGGGTTGAGAAATTTAATGGTCAAAACTACCAGGTATGGAATATGCAAATGGAGGATTATCTTTATCAGAAATATATTTACCTACCATTAGGTAGAGTAGCAAAGAATTCGACATCAAAGACTAATGAAGAATGGGAAGTTCTAGATATAAAAGCACTAGGAACAATACGACTATGCTTGGTATCATCGGTGGCCTTCAATATTTTGAAGGAAAATACAACAGAGGGTTTAATGAATGCATTGGCTAAACTATATGAAAAACCCTTAGCTTTGAACAAGATATTTACTATGAAAAATTTATTTAATATGTAGATGTCATAAGGTAGGTATGTTACTGATCATTTAAATGAATTTAACACAATTACAAATTAGTTAAGCTCTATAATAGTAAAATTTTATGATGAGGTTATGGATCTCTTGATTTTATGCTCACTGCCAAAAAGTTGAATGGCTTGGTAATGGCTAGGAGTAATTTTGTCTCTAGTTCAAATACTTTAAATTTTTATGATGTTATTGGTGTTATCCTTAGCACAAAAATGTGATGGAAAAGCACAAGTGAAACATCAGGTAATGCTTTTACTATAGAAAACAGGGGGAGACAAAGAGAGAGGAAAAAGCCCAAGGAATAGTGGAAAATAAAATAAAGGTATATCAAAATATAAAGGGAAGCAGTTGAAATACTGGCATTACGGGAAGAAAGGACACCTAAAAAGAGACAATCAAAAAGAAAAACTGGGAGAAGAAAAAAAGGTAATCAAGAAGCAAACATTGCAGGTGATGTATTCCAAGATGATTTAATTTTTTCACTAGATAATATTAATGATTTTTGGGTGCTAGATTTTGGTGTATCATATCATGCCACATCCCATAGGAAATATTTTCTAGATTATGTTCAGGGTGATTTTGTATAGCTCTATCTGGGTGATGATAGACCATGTAAAATCATAGGAAAGGGTAACATACAAATAAAGTTACCAAATGGAAACCAATGGTTGTTGAAAGAGGTAAGGCATATTCCTAAATTAAAAAGAAATCTAATTTCCATAGGGCAGTTGGAAAGTGAAGGATGTACAGTTACATTCTCAGCAAACTCATGGAATGTCGTTAAAGGATCAATGTTATTAGAAAAAGGAAATAAGGAAGGTACATTATATGTATGTACTAGTAATATTGATATTTCTATTACTTTAGCTTCTACAAGAGTGGATACATCTTTGTGCTATCATAGGCTTGGGAACATGAGTGTGAAGGGGATGCAAATTCTCCATTCAAGAAATTTGTTGCCAGGTATGAAGTAGGTTGATTTAGACTTTTGTGAGAACTATATTTATGGAAAATAGAAAAGATTCAGATTTCTTAGAGTTGGAGAAAAGAAGGGTGAAAAGCTAGAGCTTGTACATTCAGATGTATGGGGACCATCTCAGGTATCATATCTTGGTGGCTCTCATTATTATGTTATATTTATTGATGATGCAACTAGAAAAACATGGGTTTACTGTATTCAAAATAAATCATATGTTTTTGATACTTTTAAGAAATGGAAATATTTGCTTGATAATGAGACAGGAAATAATCTAAAGTGTCTTAGATCTGATAATGGAGGTGAGTACTATAGTAAATATTTTGATAGTTATTGTTCATACCATGGGTTTCATACAATGAAGACATTTCCAGGAACTCCACAAGAAAATTATGTGCCAAAAAGGATGAACAAGACTATCATGGAATGTGCTAGGTGCATGAGAATACATTCATGATTGCCCTTATAGTTTTGGGCAGATGTTTTGGATACTGTAGTTTATTTAATAAACATAGGACATTCAAGTTCCCTATATGGTGGGATTACAAAAGAGGTATGGATAGGTAAGCCTATTAATTACTCATTTTTAAATACTTTTAGTTGTGAAGCTTTCATGCATATCAGTAAATAAAATCAAACTAAACATGAGGTAAAATCCAAGAAGTATTTTTCATTGGATATGGAGTTAATGATTTTGGTTATCGTTTTGCGGATTATGCAAATCACAAAATCATTAGGAGTAGAGATGTAATATTCAACGAGAAAGTCATGTATAAGGATTAGTTGCAGGAAAAGAAACAAGAAAAGTAAAAAGCAGAATACACAGTGTTTGATGAAATTGAAACTCCAAAGGTACTATAAAATCAACAACAACAACAAGTATTACCTCAAACTCCTACAACTATTGTTATAAAATCTACCAAGATAATTAGACCTCGTGTACATTAATCTCCATCATTATATTATGTATTATTGTATGAATATGGTGAACCAGAAACATATGAAGAAGCAATGCAGGTAGAAACCAAGAAGAAGTGGGAACAAGGAATGGAAGAGGAGATAGACTCTTTGATAAATAATCAGACTTGGTATCTGGTCCAATTACCTACAGGAAAAAGAGCATTACAGAACAAATGGTTTTATAGGGTGAAAGAAGAATATGGAGGTAAAAATAGGTATAAGGTTATACTGGTTGTAAAGGGGTTTGCACAGAAGAAAGGTATTGATTATGATGAAATTTTTTCTCCTATTGTTAAAATGACTTCAATTAGAACTGTTTTAAGCTTAGTGTCTGTAGAGAATTTACATCTAGAATAGTTAGATGGAAAAATAGATTTTCTCCATGGGGATTTGGAGGAAGATATTTATATGTAGCAGCCACAAGGGTATGAGGTCAAAGGAAAGGAGTAATTAGTATGCAGGTTGAAAAAGAGTCTGTATGGCCTGAAGCAAGATCCAAGGAAGTGGTATATGAAATTTGATAGGTTTATGTCAAATCAGGGTTATAGTAGATGTTATTTTGACCACTATGTTGATTTTAAGAAAATGGATAATGGTAACTATATTATATTATTATTGTATGTAGATGATATGCTTGTTACAAGGTCTAACATGCAAGATATAATTGTACTCAAAAGAAAATTGGCAAAGTCATTTGCAATGAAGGATTTGGGTGCTACAAAGAAAATACTTGGTATGAGAATAACAAGAGACATGAAAAGTCATAAATTAACATTGTCTTAGAGTGAGTACATTGAGAAGGTGATAGAAAGATTCAATATGCAGGATGCAAAACCTATTAGCACACCTTTAGGAAATCATTTCAAACTAAACAAAGAGATGTGTCCTAAGACACAGGAGGAGATGAACTATATATCCAAGGTTCCTTATTCATCAGTAGTTGGAAGTTTTATGTATGTTATGGTGTGCACAAGGCCATATATTTCAGATGCAGTGGGAGTTGTGAGCAAGTTTATGAGCAATCCAGGAAGAAAGCATTGGGAGGTAGAGAAGTGGATTCTTAGGTATTTGAGAGGTACTATTAATCAGGTATTATGTTTTGAAGGATCTAATAATACTTTATAGGGATATATTGATTTAGATATGGTATGTGATATAGACAGCAGGAGGAGTACCATAGGGTATGTTTTTACTGTAGGTGAAACTGTAGTAAGCTGGATTTCAAAATTACAGAAGGTTGTTGCACTATCAACAATAGAAGTAGAGTATGTTGCTATTACAGAGGCTAGTAAGGATATTATTTGGTTACAAATTTTTATGGAAGATTTGGAAAAGAAGCAAGAGAATAGCACATTATATAGTGATAGTCAGAGTGTCATTCATATTGCAAAAAAATCAGCTTTCCATTCCAGGACTAAACACATACATACCAAGTACCATTTCATACACTCAGTTTTAGAATATGGATAGTTAAAATTGGAGAAGATACACACTAGCCATAATCATGAAGATATGTTCACAAAGGTAGTAACCAAGGATAAAATGAGATCCTAATCAGTTTCAGTTTATATTCAAGCATGACAGTAAAATATGAGAAAATTTTCAGGCCTAAAGTTGAAGCATAGTCTAGCAAGTGTAGTAGCGATGGAGTTGCTATGATCAGTCTCCAAGTGGGAGATTGTTGATTATGGATCTTGATTAAATCAAAGTAATTTGCTTCAATTGCACTTGGACCCACTACGTGAAATAGGGGGAGTGTAGGGGGGAATTATCCCCCCCTACTACTATCACTAGGGGGGTCCAGGGGGGGCGGCGATAGTAGATATTTTTTTCCTCTATGTAAATATGGACAATTTGATATTAGGTCACAGATCGGATGGTAGATTTTAAGCAAGTTTTTTACCCTAAAATTGTAATGCATTATTATAATATGAGGTTGTACAATGACTAAAAATGTAATGAGGTGCATGGCTGTGTATAGAGGGGTTTTTTGGATAGAATACAAAGGGCCTAGTTATTTCTCCATGGAGTAGCCCGATTTGGGTGAACCACATTATATCTATGTCTATTGTGTATTGCATAATTTCTTCTGTGTTTATTTCCACATTATATTATTGCTCGTATTTGTTAATTAATCCTAAAAAGAAACATATAGAGAATTGTTAGAGTCTCAATATGCTTCAAATTCAACTCAATGCTCAATCACTTTCAATCACTCTTTCAGAAACATAAGGAGAATTGTTAGAGACTCAATATGCTTCTTATTCACCTCAATAATCAATCACTTTCTCAAATCAATTCAGAATATAGAATATTTTATTTTATGGAACTTGAAAAATCACTTAACACATCCACTTGACTAGGCTCAACCAACTCTACTCAACCAATCAATCAATGAAACAATCCTTCCTTACAAACCCTAGTCCAAGTATATAAACACCAACTCAAAATGTCTCCAACAATGCTCAACAACTAATATCACATAACAATGATACTCATGTTCTTTTCAAACCCTATTTCAAGTTCTTCACTCAACAACTCACTTAAACAACAATACTTATAAGACAATATTCACATAACAATGATACTCATGTTTTTTTCCAATCCTAGTTCAAGTTCTTCACACAACCATTGGCTTCAACAACAATGCTTATAAAACAAGGTTTTGACAACAACTATTTATTCCAAAAAATCTTGAAACATTAACTCAACACACTCAATAAGGAAACCATAATCAAGTCCTTTTCACTCCAAACTTATTTTACAGAAAACCAACCTATCAACTCAATTATGGAAGAATGTGCTCATACCTTTTTCTTGATGATGAAGGAACCTCAAATATCTATCACAATTATAAACACTTATTTGCCAAGCTCAAAGGAGTTAGAAGATACTAAACTCTGTCAAAGATAAAATGCAAACTATCAAAATACAGACACACCTTATCACTCCATCTTAAATAAATCATCCATCAACATATACAAAATATTGACCAAATACACCTTATGATATCGCAATTAAAACAATACTCAATATCAAAAATATTGTCAATACAATATTTCTTTCAAACTAACTCAATGGCAAGAAGTCCTTTTTAATTCATCTTTTCATAAATAAAAAATTTCATAATAAATTTATTTAAAAATATATTTCAACACCTTATTCCCTCATTTAATAAAAAATTATCAATTAAAATAAGTACCTTTTAAATATTATGTTTACGTCTTAGGCTAATAAAAATAATGCAAAACTTATTACCTTTGGCTAAGTAAGAATTGAACCCTCGATGCATCTTCTCCCCATGCCCTATCCATGGCTCCAACCACCGCACAAGCTAGGCACTCATTTGGGGAACGAAGAGCACAACATGCTCTTTATTCTTCTCCAAATGCACCAAAACAAAAAAAGGGTCAACACATTGCTTCCTTCGATGCAAAAGTACAACATGCAAAAAATGCTCTCACCAAGAATTGAATGTGAACTAGTCTGCAGCCGCACGACTTAACTCGTGATCGCTTGCCACTAAGCCACATGCCTTAGTGGATATAAGTATTTTTCCCTTAATGTTCTTTAACAATTTCACTGGTGCCTTAAGATAATTTTTGTCTTCTTCTTGTAGTCACCTAGAACATGTCATGTTGAGGAAGAGCTACTCACATAGGCACATTCATAAGATCATATGACATAATATTGGACTTTTTGAGAATCAAAAGTGGTTCTCACCATTCATCAGGGGAATTTTAAGCCCATAAAATCTTAGACACTGTAATCTAGAGTGGATGGACCTTGGCCACTACAGATAACAACCAAATCTTAGTTGCTACAGATGATAGTGATTAAGACATAAAAAGATTTTTGTTGACAAACATGCCTAATCATGGGAAAAAGTGGCATTTTGCATGCAATAAAGGTGACCAAGAGTAACTTTGGATTCCCCTTCATGACTAGTTCATATGGGAGACTTGAATCTCAATTTATACTTTAGTTAACTAGTCTTTAAACATAGAAAATGTAAAAGCTTCTCATGCTAACATTCACTACGCATGAGGGATTCAATCCTAGGGTATTGAACATAGACCTAGGGTTTCACACACTTTAAAATGTGCAAGCCTGGAGGCACAAAAAGAGAGACATCCATCCATCAAACCATATCCAGCTTTTGAGAGATCAAAATTTCACGACAATCACCATTTACAGGAACACACTAGATGATGAAGCCCTAACAAATTGGAGAGCATATTGGAGCACCTTGGAGGAGCAAAGAAGTGCTAGCCTTTTGAGGGTTTTACCACATACAGGATATTAAATACATTGAACAAAGTGACCACTTTTTCAACATTAGATACAAACTTTGATCCATAGCATTGGGAAAAAGAAGGTAAGATTCACCATAGCAGCCACTATCCTAGATAGTGGCCCGCAGGCCCATCTTAGGGTTATAGACATTAGTTTCATTACTTTGTTTTTCTCATATTTGTATATCATTAACATAGAATCATTCATTCATGTTCATAACATTAGTTTCAGTTACACTTGCTTTCATTTTAATATATTCATTGCTAACAACCTCATTCGAGGAGGCACTCTTGGACATCTAAACATGTGTTGTTGTTTCATTGCTTAAAGGGCCACATGTTCATCAAACAGAATGTACAACATACAAAAGCAAGAGGATCCCTCTAGGAAACAAACCTAGAGAAGGAGGCATTTGTAAGCCCTTATACATTTCTATGTGTGGAACCGGAAGCTCGTGAAATTGCACCACCCTTTTGCAAAGGGGAAATTTTACCCACTTGTAATTTATTTTATCGAAATGGGTATCCCTAAGAGGGACTGAAATGTAATCGGGTTTTAATACAAATAAAAGGATCTATCTTTTTTACTTCCATGTTATATGCTTTTCATGGTCTTCTATTCCATTTTTAGGTACGATATTGCAAGTAGAGGAGAGCGGTGCGTGCATCTTGGGATCACTATAGATGGTGATCACGGTGGGACCTCCAATAATTTTTTAATTTCTACCTAAATACTAACTTAGTTTTATGTGCAGGTTTGGCCACTCTGATCTACAGTGACCAGGAATCAACTGCTCTGATCTACAACTGCCAACAACCTTAGCCACTCCTGCTAATAGCAGCCATAAATCAGCGACTCTGGTCGATAGTGGCCAAAACTGGAGTGCAGCAGAGGATAGAACCTTGGTTCTCTAAGTTGGATTGGAGGTTGGTATAGCTTTTCTAATGATTTATAATTTTCTATCTACTTCTAGTTTTCTAAAATAGTAAATTTAAAGCACATTTCTATTTACAAATTGAAAGAATAAAGAATAAATAACTAGCATGTTGCACATATTAGGTCTTCTTTTATATTTCCACTAGGTGTTGCTAGGAATAGTGGATTATGCTTGAAAAGTCCACCCTAGAATACAATTTGCTAGAAATTGTATGTTGTTTTCTTGCTTTGAGGCCTTGTTAGAGGGTACAGTTGTACGAAATAAAGTGCGTCCATGCAAATCATAGTAGTTCATGCTTATTTCTAAAAATCAAAATGTCTTTTGCATTTACGCATATAGGAAATAGTCATTGCTGCTATATGATGCATTTTACTTTATGCAAGCTTAAAATGAACACCACACACGCACATATCATTTAAAAATTTGGGAGTTGGATTTCATCACCAACTCTCAATTCAGTCCAGTGACGTTTGCACTCTCAGACATCTAAGCGTGTGTTGTTTCATTGCTTAAAGGGCCATAGGTTCATCGAACAGAATATACAACATACAAAAGCAAGAGGATCCCTCTAGGAAACAAACCTAGAGAAGGAGGCATTTGTAAGCCCTCATACATTTCTGTGTATGGAACCGAAAGCTCATGAAATTGCACCACCCTTTTGCAAATGGGAAATTTTACCCACTTGTAATTTATTTTATCAAAATTGGTATCCCTAAGAGGGTGATGGGGAACGATAAAATCACACACAGTCACACTCATGCAATTCCCAAATTTTCATGCATTAATCTAAAAAATCTTTACAATAACAGCCCACAGGATTTACAATAGCTAGCGCTCGACTTAGCTTTCAACTCACACTTCTACGTTCAAAATCCGATCCACCCCCCCGATCTATTACAAAAATTGATTTTTTATCGAAGTCTCGACGCTCTAGGCCATTAATGACCCACCTGGTAGAATTCATTACAAAAACCTGCAAATTCGGCTTCCACGGCTGCATTTTCAATTTTCTTTCCATAAATGGGCAACTGCCCCGATCCGCCATGAATGCATGCATTAAAGAGGCCCTTGACCTGCAACCGCCATTTTGTCAGACTATTCTTCTAAACTGTTGCCTCTTTTTCTATGCACGTGGTCATCTGCGTGTTCATTTCTTATTTGCTTTCTTCTGGTCGCGATATCGCGACCTCCCCGCCTTCGAGCCTTGATTTCAAATTCATGTCACAATTTCACGACGTCGCGATATTGCGACATCGCGATATCGTGACCTCCTCGCTTCCCTACCTTGACTTCCATTTCATGTCACAATTTTGTGACGTCGCGATATCATGACCTCCCTGCTTCCCTGCCTTGACTTCAATCTTGTGTCATGATTTCGTGACATTGTGATATCACGACGTCATGATATCGTGACCTCCCCGCTTCCCTACCTTGAATTCCACTTCTTGTCATGATTTTGTGACGTCGTGATATTGTGATGTCACGATATTGCGACCTCACCACTTCCTTGCCTTGACTACCATTTCTTGTCATGATTTCGCGACGTCACGATATCGCGACGTTATGATATCATGACCTCCCCACTTCCCTGCCTTACCTTCCATTTCACGTCATGATTTTGCAACGTCACGATATCGTGACCAACTTCTACCTTGTCAAAAACAAAACACCTAGAAAAACTTTGGATGATGCAAGATTGCTCTATTTTTGTTGGATGCTCGTGCATCAAACACCCGGGGTAAATGGAGAAGTGACCTTCACTTCTGTGTTGTTCGGTTCTCATATTTTGTAACACCTCCAAATGTGCACCCGCCTCTGCAGCCTGCTTGAACCTCGTCTCTTGGCAAAAAAAAAATTTGCCTTCTACCAGAAAAATTCTGGCACTGCTGCACACCTTCTCGTCCACTACCTGTAATGGCTTTAACTTGTGGCACACTCCATATTTCATCAAGGAGTACATATTTGCATGACCATAATGCACTGCACTTCGATCAAACTACCATAGCCTTACTAACAGCAAATGGCAAGCATCCATGGGGAAAACATCACACAGGACCTCGTCCTGGTACTTCCCAATATTGAATGTGACTAAGCACTATTCACGAACCCATGCTCTATGGTCCTTCCATTCTATAATAACATTACATACTTTACCTACACTTTTGCACCTCGTACCGAATAGGCTTCTCCTCTGCTCTGGGTTGTCTTCCTCAATCAGCATGGCTCTCCTTACAACCATGACTTCTCCTCTCTCTGCCTCCTTAGAATGTTCTGATTCAGCCTCTTCATCTACTACAGCAGCTCTGGCTAGACCCATAGGTCTCTTGTTCACCCTCTCACGGTGTTGGGGACACTCATATGCCCGATGTCCCTCTTCTCCATAGTGGAAATAGGTTCCATGAAACACTCCTCCTCTGTTTCCTTGTCCAGATCTACCTCTTCCTCTTGGGTAGTTATTTTGGCCACTGGATCTGGGTTCCTCATCTTCCTTCTGATCCTGGCTGTTGCTAACTTCTTATTTCTTCTCCTCTTTTCCTTCATTTTTTCTTCCACCAGTCTTTCCTCCATGACCTCTTCTATTCTGCTTACTCTTAAACCTTCTATTCAGTTTCTCTTCAACTTTCAAAGCAAACTGGTAAGCATCTTCAATGGTGCTCACTCGAACTAGGCTCAACTCTTCCTGGATCTTTGGGTCTCAACCCATTGATATAATGGGCCACCTTCTCCTTGCTTGCCTCTAAATGGCCAGTTCTGATGGAGATCTTATAAAACTCCTCTGTGTACTCTTGGACAGTTTTGTTCATCTGTCTCAAACTCTACATTTTTCTTAGCAGATCCAGTTCGTAATCACCTAGGATGAACTACCTCTTCAGATTCTCCACCATTCATGCCCATTTTGTTATCTGTTCTTTTCCTCTTCTGTTCCACTCTAGCTGCACTCCCTTCCACCATATTCTGGCATGACCCTTCAGCTTGGTCTTGGCAAATATGACCCTCTCAAGATCTTCAACTTCTTCATACTCAAAGTACTCTTCCAGATCGTTGATCTAGTCGATCAATTCCTCTAGATCAAGATTTCCTGAGTACATAAAAACCTCTATCTTTGGCCTCTTTCCAATCTAAGAAATGGCTTTGTACAACCTGGCTTGTGCAGGATCTACAACCTCTTCTTCTTCCTCAAACTAGTTTTCTTCTTCATCCACTTTGTCTTCACTACCTTCATCTCTTCTTGGCTACAGTCCTCTATGCACCACTTCTTATAGGGCTTGCATTTGCCTCTGCAAAGCTTGAACATCTTTTTCTGATGCCATGCCTCTCCCACCAATAGGGTTTCTTCTTGGAGGCATTCTACTCACTCTCTCACAAGCCCTTCCACAGATCCTGGTGTACCTACCTCACGTCCGGTGATCTGTTACACACTCAGGAACAACCTGGCTCTGATACCATTGATGGGGGATGGGAAAATAACACATAGTCACACTCACACAATTCCCAAATTTTCATGCATTAACCTAAAAAATCTTTACAATAATAGCCCGCAGGCTTTACAACAGCTAGCGCTTGGCTTAGCTTTCAACTCACACTTCTGCGTGTGATCTTCGATCCACCACCCCGCTCTATTACAAAAACTAATTTTTTATCGAGGTCTCGACCCTCTAGGCCATTAATGACCCACCTAGCAGAATTCATTACAAAAACCTACAAATTTGGCTTCCCCGGCTGCGTTTTCAATTTTATTTTCATAGATGAGCAACTGCCTCGATCCGCCATGAATGCATGCATTAAATAGGCCCTTGAACTGCAACCACCATTTTTTTAGACTGTTCTTCTGAAATGTTACCTCTTTTTCCATGTGCATGGTCTTTTGCGTGTTCATTTCTTATTTGCTTTCTTCTGGTTGCGATATCATGATAGGTCGGGATATCGCGACCTCCCCACCTTTGAGCCTTGATTTCAAATTCTTGTCACAATTTTGTGACGTCGCAATATCGCGACGTCGTGATATCGTGACCTCCCCACTTCCCTACCTTGACTTCCATTTCATGTCATGATTTTGCGATGTCATGATATCACGACCTCCCCGCTTCCCTGCCTTGACTTCAATCTCGTGTCATGATTTCACGAGGTCGTGATATCGCGACGTCGTGATATCATGACCTCCCCACTTCCCTACCTTGACTTCCACTTCTTGTCATGATTTTGCGACATCATGATATCACGACGTCGTGATATCATGACCTCGCAATTTCCCTATCTTGACTGCCATTTCTTGTCATGATTTCATGACGTCACGATATCACGACATCACGATATCATGACCTCCCCACTTCCCTACCTTGCCTTCCATTTCACATCGTGATTTCATGACATTGCGATATCACGACGTCATGATTTCGTGACGTTGTGATATCGTGACGTCATAATTTCATGACGTCGTGATATCGTGACGTCGTGATTTTGCAACGTCGTGATATCACGACCAACTTCTACCTTTTCAAAAACAAAACACCTAGAAAAACTCTGGATGATGCAATATTGCTCTGTTGTCATCAGATGCTCTTGCATCAAAGGGACTGACATGTAACCGGGTTTTAATACAAATAAAAGGATCTATATTTTTTACTTCCATGTTATATGCTTTTCATGGTCTTCCATTCCATTTTTAGGTACAATATTGCAAGTAAAGTAGAGTGGTGCGTGCATCCCAAGATCACTATAGATGGCGATCATGGTGGGACCTCCACTAATTTTTTATTTTCCACCTAAATACGAACTTAGTTTTATGTGCAGGTTTTGCCACTCTAATATACAACAACCAAGAATCAGCCACTCTGATCTACAACTACCAACATCCTTAGCCACTCCTGCTAATAGCAGCCATAAATTAGCCACTCTAGTCGATAGTGGCCACCACTGGAGTGCAGCAGAGGATAGAACCTTGGTTCTCTGAGTTGGATTGGAGGTTGGTATAGCTTTTCTAATGATTTATAATTTTCTATCTACTTATATTTTTCTAAATAGAAAATTTAAAGCACATTTCTATTTGGGAATTAAAATAATAAAGAAGAAATAACTAGCATTTTGCACATATTAGGTCTTCTTTTAGATTTCCACTAGGTGTTGCTAGGAATAGTGGATTATGCTTGAAAATTCCACCCTAGAATACAATTTGCTAGAAATTGTATGTTGTTTTCTTGCTTTGAGGCCCTATTAGAGGGTACAGTTGTACGAAATAAAGTGTGTCCATGCAAATCATAGTAGTTCATGCATCTTTCTAAAAATCAAAATGTCTTTTGCATTTAGGCATATAGGAAATAGTCATTGCTGCTATATGATGCATTTTACTTTATGCAGGCTTAAAATGAACACCACACATGCACGTATCATTTAAACATTTGGGAGTTGGATTTCATCACCAACCCTCAATTCAGTCCAGTGACGTTGGCACTCTCGGACATCTAAGCGTGTGTTGTTGTTTCATTGCTTACAGGGCCACAGGTTCATCGAACAGAATCTACAACATACAAAAGCAAGAGGATCCCTCTAGGAAACAAACCTAGAGAAGGAGGCATCTGTAAGCCCTCATACATTTTCGTGTGCAGAACCGGGAAGCTTGTGAAAGTGCACCACCCTTTTGCAAAGGGGACATTTTACCCACTTGTAACCATATTGTATCGAAATGGGTATCCCTAAGAGGGACCGACATGTAACCGGGTTTTAATACAAATAAAAGGATCTATATTTGTTATTTCTATGTTATATGCTTTTCATGGTCTTTCATTTCATTTTGGGTATGATATTGCAAGTAGAGTAGAGTGGTGCATGCATCCTAGGGTCACTACAGATGGCGATCACGGTGGGACCTCCACTAATTTTTCATTTTTCTACCTAAATACTGACTTAGTTTTATGTGCAGGTTTGGCCGCTCTGATCTATAGTGACCAAGAATTAGCCGCTCTGATCTACAATGGCCAACAACCTTAGCCGCTCCTGCTAATAGCGGCCAGAAATCAGTCGCTCTGGTCGACAGCGGCCAACACTGGAGTGCAGTAGAGGATAGAACCTTGGTTCTCTGAGCTGGATTAGAGGTTGGTATAACTTTTCTGATGATTTATAGTTTTCTATCTGCTTCTATTTTTCTAAAATAGTGAACTTAAAGCACATTTCTATTTGGAAATTGAAAGAATAAAAGAAGAAATAATTAAGCATGTTGCATATCTTAGATCTTCTTTTAGATTTCCACTAGGCGTTGCTAGGAACAGCGGCTTATGCTTGAAAATTCCACCCTAGAATCCAATGTGCTAGACATTGTATGTTGTTTGCTTGCTTTGAGGCCTTGCTAGAGGCCATATTTGCACGAAATAAAGTGCGTCCATACAAATCATAGTAGTTCATGCATCTTTCTAAAAATCAAAACATCTTTTGCATTTAGGCATATAGGAAAGATTCATTGTTGCTATATGATGCATTTTACTTTATGCAAGCTTAAAATGAACACCACACATGCACGTATCATTTAAACATTGGGGAGTTGGATTTCATCACCAACCCTCAATTCAGTCCAGTGACGTTGGCATTCATCTCCTTCCATCGGCTTGCCCCCTAGATTCTCATAGAAATGGATTGAAGAACTTCTTCATAGTGGTACTAAGTTACTTGTGCTCAAACTGTCTCCCACTATTGGAACAATCATTGGTTCAGAGTGGAAGAGCTAGGCGAACCCCCCACTGGGACTTAAGTGGTGTACCCTAGTCTCTTTTGGGAAAATCATGTTTGGCATGGGTGTTCTTGATTCCCACTATGGAAGAGTCTCCTCATTCTAAATCCAAAACAAGAGCAAGAAAGCAAAGAACAACACATCAAAACACATCAAACAATTTAGGGCACACTTAAATTGATAATCAAGATAAACATTTGCTTGGTATTGCATGGCTATTTTTAATTGCAACTCAAAATATTAAATCAGCAAAAAAAATGGTCAAAACAAGAAGTAAACATCCTCGGTCTGATACCGAGGGAGAGTCTGAAGCAACCCATACCCATAGGCGAAGTCGTAGTAACATTGAATGACCTACCCGTAAGACCATGAGATGCAGGTCCATGAGCCTAAGGGGTGATAACTCAACCCTTGGGGGTTCTCCTCGAGAAACCCCAAATAGGGAACCACATCATGGAACAAAGTCACATAAACAAAAAGAGGCTTCATAGCCATCCTCATCAAGGAGACATGAGGAGACCTCAAGGGCCTCCTCTAAACATATAGAAACTTCTCAAAGACATGAGGAGGCTTCAAAGGCTTCCTCCTCACATAGACATAAAGAAGGTTCTAAACCTCACTCTTCACATAGGGATGACGAGGTTGCCACATCTCCATCCTCATGGAGAGAACATGTGACCACAAAGCCTTCCTCATCAAGAGGGCACACAAGAGTTACAACACCTCAAGCTTCACAAGAGACACATAGAACAGGTCTACCCACTGAAGGGCAAGAAACTAGAGCTACATCGAGTCATAGGGATAAAATAGAAGATACCCTTCACACAAGAGGAAGGATTCCCATAGACTATGACCTCATTGGAGTAAATGGCACCCCACGGGATCAACCATGGAAAACAAGACAACTAGATGAGTTGGATCGGTTTCTTACATGACCAACTCAAAGAACTGTAGCTACAGAACACTCTACATATGGAAGCTCACAAACTATGACTTCTAAGCATACCTCTCAGTCTGGGGGTGCCTCAAAGTGACCCCATAGTAAACATATAGAGTCTGATCATAGAGACACTCAAAAATACACTGAACAAGTCACATTAGCTAGCAAGAGCAAAGACACAATAGAAACCTCCTTGAGGAATCTATGAGTCAAAACCACAAGAACAGAGTTAGACAAACATGAGTCTTCTATGATAGTGCAAGTTGACCACATGAGATGGTTAGAAAATGCATTATATAAAGAGTGAGAGCTAGTGGAAGCTCTCAAACAAGATAAACAAAGAGAAAGACTCTTGCGCCAACATGAGCAGTGTTTAAGAGAGCAAGCTGAGCGGCTAGCTCGTAGCAATTTATAGACAAATGGTGATGATCACCAAAGAGGTAGGCATGCTGACTCACCAAAGGAGAGGTGCACTAGAAAAGAGAGCCCACAATGAAACCACCTACCAAACCATGAACGAAATCCAACTGGTGGGGAAAGGGCAAATATAACAAACCAGGATCACAATCCTGAATTCCCTCATAGGAGGGAAGAAAATAGAACAAGTCAAGTAGACAAAGGGCTACCTCCATTGCCACCATGAGCAGGCTTACAAGAGGAGGAACTCCTTGCTTCAAAGGCATTTCAAGCACTTGCTAAAAATATGAAGTCCTTTGAGAAGCAAGAGACTGCTAGGAATCAACCAACATTGAGCAAGATACACAACCAACCATTGTGCCCATCAGTTCCTAGCCCTGCATATCCTAAGCACTTTGAGATGCCTAGGTTAGAAAATTTCAAGGGTGAAGAGGATGCACAAGAGCATGTTACAAATTTCATCAATGCATGTTTTCACCTTGAAGACAATGATGCTCTCATGCTAAGAACATTCATAATGACATTTTCGGATGCTGCCACTCAATGGTTCAACCAACTGACCAAGCATAGCATAACCAACTTTGAACAACTAGTAAACACTTTCCTAAAGCATTTCTCCTTTGGTGCTAAGAAGAAGGTGAACCTTTCAGACCTAGCCAACTTGAAATAGTATGATGATGAGCTAGTAATGGATTATGGGAATAGATGGAGAAAAGTCATGGCAAAGTTATCATTCTATGTTCCCACAGAAGAAATCATTCGCATGTTCACTAAGAGTTGTTCTAAACACATCTCCCTCTTGCTACAACTTCAACATTACCCTTCATTTTAGGAAGCCTTGGCATAGGCCAAACTCATCGAAGACATAAAAGTAGATGAGGGAACCATTAAGCTCTAGAACAAGGAGTGGAACAAAAATGGTAAGAATGATAAGTACAAACAGAAGCAGGCAAACCCTACTCCAGTTAATCAAGTAGTATTGGCTGCACCTAAGGATGGGGGTGCACATCAACCATAGAATTATCAAGCACAACCCCTACCATCCAATTATGATCAAAAGAACAACCAGGGGTAAAACAAAGAATGCAAGCCACCTCGCTACTTCACACCCCTGAATGAATCGATGCAATCAATTTTCAATCAATTGAGCGAGGCTAGAAAGATCAGATTCCCTGATATACCTCTCATAGATCCCAACCATCCTAAGCCAAAAGGATATAGGGAAGATCAATTTTACCCCTATCATAGGATACCGGGGCATGACATTGAAGGGTGCTATGGTTTCAAGCACCAAGTACAAAATATGATTGAGGCGGGAGAACTCAAAGTTGACAACCCATTGGCTCTCGATAATAGAGATATGGGCATATACAAAAACCCGCTTCCTAATCATGAGGCCCCTAAGGGGCAAGGCACCCAAGTCAATCAAGTCCGAGTCGATGCACCTACCCATGGATGCATTGGGATGGTTGAAATTGTCAATATAGCAACCAGGAGTAGACGGTATGGTCAACCACAACCTCCTGCGGCTCCCATGAATGTCCTAGCGGCACCTAGGTAGAGGCAAGGGCAAGACAACCTTCCAGGTCCACCAACCCAACCTGTGGTAACTATCCAGAGTAGACTAGAGCAAAATCTACAAATGACTCTAGCCAAGTTATCTATTTATGAGCTCATACAATAGTCCCCAAAGCATAGGGAGACTTTAATGGAGATTTTGAGATCAATTGAGCTCCAACCACAGGATGCAAATGCATTCACTCATTTTGTGGGACAAGTGCAAAAATTCCAGGAACCTGTAATTTAATTCTATGATCATGAGATTAAGATAGTGCCTACTGCCTTACCAGAACCCCCACTACACATTGTGGTGTCAGTTAAATATTTACCTTTCAAATGGGTCTTGATCAATATAGGTTCATCCATAAACATCATCACAACAACTGCCATGGGAAACCTTAAGATCCCCAAGTCCAATATCGTTCCAGGAGCTTACACGCTAAGAGCTTTCAATGATGCTTTATGCACTACTATGGGAATGATAGTCCTACCCATTAAGGTGGGACACAAGACCATCCCTGTGATGTGTCATGTCTTGGAAGGGGCCATGCAATACAACATCCTCCTAGGGCATCCTTGGATAAGGGACATGAAGTGTGTTCCTTCAATTTTGCACCAATGTGTCAAGTATGTGCATGATGACAAAGTCTATGTGGTTTTGGCTGATGAAGAGCCATTCAAATACGTCCATCAGGTGGATTTTCTAGGAGAATTTGTAATTCCTTCTACACACCTATACATAGGACCTTCATCTCAAACCACACAATTGGATAACAAAGACAAAGGGGTAAGAAAAGACCCATGCACATCAACACCTCCTGGTGCACTCAAAATAGTCAACGCTTCTAAGGGACCATCAATGTCTAAACCTAGAGATAATCAGAAGCTAAAGGCACCCTTAGTAGAGGAAGAGAGGCCCAAGGAAGTTCCAACTATAGCCATTGCCAAAATGCCAAGTCCTATGGAAGAAGGAGATCTCCAAGATCAAGCGAAAGAAATGCTAGAGCTCGCTTCACCAGTGTCATCTGTGGGGTCATCCACATCACATGCATCGATACACTTGGCAAGTACAGGGATAGGAGAATACCTTGTGTAGAACATTACATTCACACCCATCATTGAGTCTGCACAAGACATGGGAAAACCAAAAGACTTGAGGCCGCCAGTGGGAATAGTGGTTCCACTTGGAATCCCTCCCAACCAAACCAACTTTGTCTATGCTGGATTAGACTGCGCCCATAAATATTCAGACATAGAAGAGGATCATGATGAATTATTCACTATTAATGTTCATTACCTCTCTAACCCTGAGTTCACTCTAAGCTACTTTGAACGCTGCCATTGGCATGGCTACGGTCTTGGTATATATGAGTAGGGGCGTAGGTGGTCGTACGAGCCACAATATCAGCTTCCCACTGATAGGTTTGGGTTAGGCTATTATATCAGAGGTCGATATGACTCTCTAGCAGTAGCCTTGGATAGATTAAGCTTGGGGTTAGGAGAAGACATCGATTTCATCCCTTATCACCCCCCAAGTACAAGATATCTGCCCAAAATTCAAGTGGCCACGGTGAACATACCACCACCAAAAAATTATCATCCAAACTCCTCAATCAATGCCACCCTAATAGGTTAAAACTCATGGGATGAGGAGCAAGAAGAGAATGGATATGAGGCCAGTGATGATGAAGCACAAGCAGGCTTGGCCTACCATGGGCCTCGCTATTTACATAGCTTTACCTGGTCTAGCCACAACGAGAGTGGATACATATCGGATGAAAGTGGCTATGAGTCAGAGGACTCAACAGAAAGAGCCTACCTAGGCCCAAGGCATCGACCCCATACCTTGGGGCAAGAAACTAATGCAAATGGCATCTTCATAAGTGATGAAGAGTATGAGGATGAAATGGAGATGGCTTATTTGAGGCCAAGATACGTGCCCCATATCTTAGGGCCACACACTAATGCCAATGGATTCTTCATAAGTGACAAAGAATATGAGGATGAAACAGAGATGGCCTACTTGGGGCCAAGACATGAGCCTCTTGTCTTAGGACCACATACCAATGCTAATGGTTTTTGGATAAGCGATGATGACTTTGAGGATGAAACTAAAATGGCCTATCTTGGGCCTCACCACTTACAGCAAGTCAACATGCTAGTAGAAAGAGAAGTGGCACTTCGTGCCATAGATCCTGGCTTGTAGTTTTTGGGGAGACCTATTGACTTACGTGCCATTCACCGCATGGTCAATCCCCCTCAACCTACATTCAGAGAGCTCTTGGAGCCCAATGATCCTATTATCTACCCTACTCATGGGCCATATCCAGAGATTCCCATTCCTCCAGAGCCTCATCATGAGTATGGAAGGGAAACCTCTGAAGTAATATTTCACCCATGTGGTCTTGGAGATTTCATTCCATCCATCAATACAATCTCCATTGATTTGACCACTCCACTTCATAATCCAGTAGATCCTACCAAATCATTGCATCTTGATGTAGAGGCTATTGATTGGGATCATGTTGATTCACTCATAGAGCCTGAGGATCTTTTCCCTAACGAAGAGATGTTGCAACCATTTTATTTTGCACCAGGTTGTGTGCATGACGTGTTCCATGCTAGTTTGGATCATGAGTCAGCAGGACCTATGAATCCCATCGATGACATTCACTTGATACCCACACCTCATCAGTTGGAGGATGGGTCACATATGGCTATAGAAGCAACTTTCAAGGTGGACATCAGTGATGATCCTACTCAACCAAAGAAATTCAAGTTTAGAGAAAGTCTATCTCCAGAGGAACAAGCCATCATAATCCCTCTCCTCAAGGAGAGGCCAAATATTTTTCTTGGACTTACAAAGACATGCCTGGGATAGATCCAAAGTTAGTCATTCAAAACCTTTCATTGGATCCCATGAAGAAGCCAGTCAAGCAAAAGCTGAGGAAAATGCATCCAACCATCACTTTGATGGTGAAGAATGAATTACAAAAACTATTGGATGCAGTTTTCATAGTTCCTATCGACTACCCTGAGTGGGTATCAAACATGGTGCCCATGGGGAAACCCGATGGAAGAGTTCACATCTACACAGACTTCAAAGACTTAAATAGGGTAACTCCAAAGGATTCATTCCCATTGCCAAACATAGATGCTCTTGTGGATGCCACCATAGGTCATGAGATGCTCTCCCTAATGGATGGTTTTTCTGGATACAATCAAATCTGGATTAAACCTGAAGACCAACACAAGACTGCTTTCATTACTCCATGGGGAACATTTTGTTACAAAGTGATGCCATTTGGTCTCAAGAATGTTGGTGCCACATACCAGGCCATGACATACATATTCCATGACTACATGCATAAGATCTTAGAGGACTACATGGATGACTTACTCGCTAAGTCTTTGTTGTGGCAAGAGCACGTTGAAGTCCTTAGAAAAGTCTTTAATCACCTCATTGAGCACAACGTAAGATTGAATCCTAAGAAGTGCGTATTTGGTGTAACTTCTGGCAAGATTTTGGGATTCATCATTTCTAAGAGAGGCATTGAAGTCGATCCTGCAAAGGTAAAGGCTATACTGGAAATGGCTACCCCTACCAACATTAGGGAGTTAAGAAGCCTACAAGGCAAGATAGCATCCATCAAAATATTCATTGTGCAATTATCAGACAAATGTCGATCCATGAATCGGTTGCTACGTAAAGAGGTTCCTTTTCATTGGGATGAAGAGTGCCATCAAGCCTTTGCAGAGATCAAAACTTACCTGGCAACACCACCAGTATTGGCTCCACCAAGGCCAGACATACCATTTTTACTATACATATCGGCTACTAATTTCGCATTGGGCACCATGTTAGCCCAAAAGAATGCACAAGATAAAGAGCAAGTCGTATATTACATTAGTCGCACCTTGGTGAGTTATGAGCTAGGGTATGTGTATGTCAAAAAGTTGTGTTTAGTAGTGGTCTTTACATGTTGAGCCATACGACCTACGTTATATCAAAACAAAATCCTTTGTAGTACATGATGAACAAGACATATCACAATACATGTATCATAAAGTGGATCATGCTATTGATAGAATTTGATCTAGAATTCATAAGCCAAAAGTCCATCAAGGGACAAGTCATAGCTGATCAATTAGTAGAGGTGCCTCTTCAGGATAGCAAGCCTCTCACCATAGAATTGCTTGATGATGCAGTCTTTGCATTATCAGATCCACTAGAACTCAAAGAACCTAAGGAAGAAAGAGACATGTCATTATTCTTTGATGGTTCAAAGTGTGAACAAGGGGGTGGAGCAGGGATTGTCTTTATCACACCGTAGGGTGCTCCATTACCCTTATCATTCAAACTAGACTTCCCCTGCATGAACAACAACACAGAGTATGAGGCTTTGATCTTGGGACTCCAAACAATCGTAGCAATGGGCATTAAAATATTGAATATCTTTGGTGACTCCTTTCTCATAGTAAACCAAGTCAAAGGACTATTCCAATGCAAGTGCCCACTCCTGAAAGCTTACAAAGAACTTGTTGACACTTACCTAGCCTAGCTAGAATGGTATGACATCGAGGCAATCCCTCGTACGTCAAATAGATTTGTGGACACTATGGCCTCTTTGGGATCCTTAATCCCTCAGAATCCATCTACTGATTTTATGACCATTCATGTGAAAGTGCTTTCACACTCAACAATACAGTGTGAGGCTTTAGACAATCAAGAATCAGTCAACATGATCAACATCAAACCAAATCAGGATTGGTCCTTCACAGCTAGAGATTTCTTATGAATGACACCTTGGGGGTCCTTGATCTCCCAAGGCCCTACAGAGTGTGGCACAACCATACACCATAGAGTTGTCCCTCAATTTGTATTCACTAGTTTTGGAATGTAGGAGGAGCAAGCCATATTTTCAATAGAGGTTGTGGCTTATCAGGATTGGCTTTCCCAACTATGGGATTTCCTGAAGCTTGGAATGGTACCTCAAGGTCTATCACATACTGAAAGGTGAACATTTAAACATAAGGTAACAAGATACATCTTGCTAGGATAAATACTTTATAGAGAGAGGATATGATGGAGTGCTACTCCATTGTCTTGAGCCCCAAGAAGCATCCTGGGCAATTTCACAAGCTCATGATAGTACATGTGGTGGTCATTTCAGTGGCATGGCCATCATTAAGCACATCTTGAGAATGGGTTACTATTGGCCCACTATGGAAAAATACTATTGCGAGTATGTCAAGAAGTGCATTAAGTGCCAACATCATGCAAACCTCATGCACTTGCCATCACAATCCTTGCAACCCATCCAAGAAACATGGCCCTTCTCGCAATGGGGACTAGACTTAATTGGGAAGATCTCACCCCCATCCTCAGGCCGACACACGTTCATCATAATGGCCACTGAGTACTTCACAAAATGGGTTGAAGCTATCCCCTTAACATCAAAAATTAGACCAAGGATTGCGGAGTTTATACTTCACAATATCATAAGTCATTTTGGGGTCCCTTCAAAGATAATATCGGATAATGGGCCATCTTTCAAGAACAAAAATGTGCATGCTTTAATGAACAAATACCATATACAGCACAATTTTTCAATGCCATATTATCCACAAGAAAATGGGCAAGCAAAAGCCTCAAACAAAATAATAGTCTCCATCTTGAGGAAGACGATGGAGAGATAATCATAAGGATTGGCACATGCAACTGCCTCTTGCACTATGGGCATATAGGACTAGTGTATGGATGCCCACTAGGGCAACACCATTTTCACTTGTATATGGTGCTGAGGCCATCATGCCACTAGAGTTGGAAATTCCAACTCTACGCATAGCATTGAAGGACTTCATAGATGATGACACCGCACGACAAGGCCACCTTGATCAGTTGATGCTTCTTGATGAATGTCGAGTCAATGCTTTAGAGCATCTTCACATTTACCAAGATCGCCTTGCGTGAGCTTACAATAGTAAAGTCCACTTAAGATATTTTAAAGTTGGGGATCTTGTGCTCAAAGAGAACCAACAAAATTCCAATTTACTGTCGCACCTACGAGACAAATTTGTGGAAAATTGGATAGGCCCTTACATGGTTTTAGAAAGAGTTGGGCCTGGAGCATATCGCCTTATATCATTGGATGGTGTTGAAGAGCCTGAACCTCTCAATATCATTCACTTGAAGGTATTCTACACATAAAACACAAAAACATTCAAATATGTCATAAAAACACAAAAACATTCAAATATGTCATAAAAACATGAAAACATTCAAATATGTCATAAAAACACAAAAACATTCAAATATGTCAAAAATACAAAAAAATAATAAAACACAAAAAGTACAAATTCAATCAAAATGCTCCAAGGGAAAACAATCCGCTTGGTCAAAATCAAATCAAAATGCTCCAAGGGTATCCAAACCACTTGGTAAAAATCAAATCAAAATGCTCCAAGGGAAGTCAAACCGCTTGGTCAACTTCAATAAAAAATGCTCCAAGGGTATTTTCATGCTACTTGGTCAAAAAGCAAAAGCCCCAAAGGCACAATAAGCCCTTTGGTCAAATTAAGTAAAAATACAAAAACAAACATAAATGAAGAACACAAGCTTATACTGAGAGGGGGGTGAACAGTATAAGACCACTTTTTACTTTTCTTCTCAAATCAATATTATGCAGTGTATAGATAGCAATATCAATAGCAGTAATCAAAGCAATGCACAAAACACCACACACAATAGAGACACAGATTTAACGTGGTTCACCCAATGTGGGCTACCTCCACAGAGAAAATATTTCTTCTAAATATTTCTCAAATGATCTCTTGGGAATCCTTCCCAAATTACAATGTTTATGGACCTCGGTCCAAAGGAGATGTTGATCCCCTAATCTCAAGTTCGTGGATCTCTTCCACAGGAGAACTCTTTCCCCTTCTGCTTTGGCTAGTGATCTTCTAGAAGACTCTGTCTCTATGTTGCATTGACTGGTGGATCTCTCTCCACTTGAAGACTTCTCACTCAGATCTTGTCTTCAATTGTCCTGGCTGTTGGATCTCTATCCACTGAGACTCTGTCCTCTATACTCTGTCACCTCCAAAGCTCTATCTCAATACTGTACCAAACATAGTTCAATCGGTCTAGCATAGTTCTGCTCAATCTCTTGCACTAAACATAATACAATCGGTCTAGTACAATTTTTCTCAATAGGTTCACTCAAAACCTGCTCAAATATACTCAATAGGTTCACACAAAACCTATCTAAATATTCTCAATAGGTTCACACAAAACCTATCTAAATATGCTCAACAAATCCTCTCTAGGACTTGCTCAAATCTGCTCAATAAGTCCTCTCTTGGACTTGCTCAAATCTGCTCAATAAGTCCTCTCTTGGACTTGCTCAAATCTCTTAGCAAGCTTTCACAAAAGCTTAACTCAAAACAGTCCACAAGCCTTCTCAAAGACTTGTCTCAAATCTGCTTAACAAGCTCACACAGAACTTGTTCAATCTCATAGAATCATAAAGAGAATTGTTAGAGACTCAATATGTTCTAAACTCAAAGTACAATCAATATCTCAATTCAATCTCATAGAAGCATAAAGAGAATTGTTAGAGACTCTATATGTTCTATACTCAAATCCCAATCTCAACTTAATAGAAGCATAAAGAGAATTGTTAGAGACTCAATATGTCCTATTCTTAAATCTCAATCTCAACTCAAATCAATCTCATAGAAGCATAAAGAGAATTGTTAGAGACTCTATATGTTCTATACTCAAATCCCAATCTCAACTCAATAGAAGCATAAAGAGAATTGTTAGAGACTCAATATGTCCTATTCTTAAATCTCAATCTCAACTCAAATCAGAATATAGAATAGTTTGTTTTATGGAACTTGAACAACCATTTCACACATCCACTTGACTAGGCTTAACCAACTCAACTCAACCAATCACATCAAGGAACAACCCTTTCTCACAAACCCTAGTTCAAGCATGTATCAACCAACTCAAAATGTTTCCAACAATGCTTTATCTCAAGTCTCACATAACAATGATACTCATGTTCTTTTCTAGATCATGTTCAAGTTCATTTCATCATCAATGGGCTTCAACAACAATGCTAATGAAACAAGGTTTAAATACAACTCACAAATCAGAAAAACCTTGAAGCATTCAACCAACCATCTTCACAAAGGAAACTTCAATTAATCCTTTTCACTCCAATGATATTTCAGAAATCAACCACCACAAACAATCAATAGGAGAATGTGCCCATACCTTTTTGATGCCAATAAGTTGTCCACAAAATCTGCCACACTTAATCACAACTTTCCTTTTCAATATTAATAAGGGTTAGTGGTCTTTTAAATAATCACAATAAAAGCATAACTTAATTTACACCCTTTTCACTCCAACTTCATAAACACATCCACCAAAGTCTATTTTAATAAAAACCCTTATTAAGAATAACCCACAATAAATCTCTCAAAATCACTTTAACAACAACTCCTTATTTCTCCTAAAATCAATTCTCCATTTCCATAAAAATAAAACATAAATCAAATATGCTTTTGCAATAATAATCATAGCCCTAATGATAAAATTTAATTCCCATTAAATACCTTATAACTCCAAACTTTAGGGCTAATAAAAATTATTAAAGGCAAAAACGTAAATACCTCTCAAGGGGATTCGAACCCTCGTCCACCACACACCATGAGCATCTTAGCCATGGCTAAGATTCCAACCGAGCCAAAGCGCTCATTGGAAAAGCAAAGGCCAAAAGGGCCTTTAATCTTCCTCCGCCTACCGTAAAGGACAAAGCGCCAAAGCGCTTCCCACACGCTGTCGTCAAGGGGATTCGATCCTTGATATTTGTGCTGCCCATAGTCTTAGAAAAATTGATACGCCAATGCGCCATGCCTCATACCACGTTTGAGATTTCCAAATCACTGCGCTTTCTTCGCTGCTTCCTTTTCAACAATTCGCATGAGCTCTTTCGAATTCCAAGGCAATTAACACACGAGAGCAAGGATGATTATTTGGTTTAATTGCCACCCCTTTATATAGTGTTTAATAACACTTTGAAGACGTCGACAGAAATATTAAAATTGTATTTGCATGATGACGTCGATGGAAAACTTTCCATTTAAATTTGAATTTAAATTTTAAATAATTAAAATTTAAACCAAACATTAAAACTCAAATAACTCCATCATCGGGGCACCTTTTTCGATGAAACGAAAGCCCAATGTGGGTTTTAAGAAAAACCCAGATCAAATATGTTGTCCATGGTTTTAAATAAAACCTTTTATTTTCCCTACCTTGGTTTTCACAAAAACCCTTCATAGATCCTTTTGACATTTATTGCTCTATTGACATCAATGACAACATTTCAGCTTAGGGACTCAAAATGTCCAACAATCTCCCCCTTTGTCATTGATGGCAACCCAAATCCTTTTACTAAATTCTGACCTTCTTTTCTGCTCCCCCTAGGGCTTTGCTCCCCCTGGCTCAATGCTCTCTTAGATATCAAATCTCTCCTCATATCCAAAAACTCTCCCCATAATACACAAATCTCTCCCCCTTTGACATCAATGGCAAAGGGTCACCTTTGGGGCTCGAGGCTAAGAATTAAGCCTCTTAGCTTAGCCCCTCCCCCACCTCCACATGAGGTGGTTAATTCTAGGGTGGGAGTATTTCTACTCCCTGAAAGCACTGTTCTCTGCCTTTGTCTTTTCCTTTTTCTTTTTGCTGAATTCTCTCACTATTTCTTTTCGAGTCATCATCCATGTTCCTATTCCTGTTCTTGTTCTCATCCATGTTCCTATTCTTGTACCTATTCTTGTTCTCATTATTTTTTGAGTCTCTTTTCTTTTCTGAGTCTCTGTTCCTATTCATATTCTTGTTTCTATTCATGTTCTTTCTTGTTCCTGTTCATATTCTTGTTCCTGTTCATGTTCATATTCCTGTTCCTATTCATGTTCATATTCCTGTTCTTGTTCATACCTATTTTTGGAATATTTTCTCTACACCATCTTGCTATGTGACCATCATTATTGCACTTATAACACTTAATGTTATTATTCCTTGGATGTGCAATAGTCTTAGGATTTCTCCTGGTGAAGCCATATCCTCTTCTATCATGAATCCTGCAATTTATTGCCTTATGACCAAACTCATTACATGAATAACAATATCCTTGGAAAAGTTGTTCTCTTCCATATACCTGTCTTTCATGTGTCCTGCACTGTGAAGCCATGTGCCCAAACCTGTGACATGAGAAGCATCTCCCATTGAAGCTTCCTTGCCTAGACCTCATTGGTCTCCTGTTCTGATTGTTGTTCCATCTGTATCTTCTTTGCCCATTGTCCCTATTGGACCCACTACAATCTGACTCATCCTTAGAAGTTTCACTTTCACTTACATATGAGAATCCCTCTTCTGAAGTATCTTCTTTTGATGTTGTTTCTTCTTCTTCAAGACTTGAAGTAGACTTTGCCTTTTCTTGTTTCTTTCCAAAACCTAGACCTGTTGAACATGATGTTCTTTGTTGTCCACGAATGAACTTATCCAAGTTCTTAGAGCTATTTGTGAAACTCTTCATCTTGATCTTGGAGTCCTGTAAATATTTCTTTAGAGTAGCCACTTCTTGTGCTAACTTCTCACATTCCAAGATTTTTGCTTCTAACTTTTCTCTGAACTTACTTGCCTTGGCCTTTGACTTCTCTAAGTCCTCTATGAGCAATAATATTTCTTCATCACATTCTTGAAACTGACTTTCAAGCTTAGAGTGTTGCTTTCTTACCTTCTTCACTGTGTCAAGAGCATAGATAAGTTCACCTTTGAGATCATAACCATTCTCTATTGAGTAGTCCTCTATTTGTTTGCCTTTGTCCATATCATTTCTTTCTTTTGACTTGCTTTCTATAGGATCACTCAATTCTTTATCTTCTAAAGCCATTAGAAGATTCTCATTTGATCTATCAAGTGCATCTTCAAAATCATCATCACTGAAACTATAACCATCTCTTGTGCAATCATCTTCAAGGTGTCCAAATTTACCACATCTAAAACACTTGAGAATAACTGGAGTCTTTTTCTTAACTTGATATTTTTCCTTAACCATGAACAAGACTTCATCTCTATCATTGTCTGAAAAGCTAGCATCACTATCAATTTGGTACTTACTTGGATTATCCGCATAGTAGCTTCTCTTTTGCCTTTGGAAAAACTTCTTCCCTTGTTTGTTTTGTCCATCCCTATTTTTCTTCTGGTACCTATAATTTTTAGATTCCCTGTACCTGTGATCCTATTTTTCTTCATCATTGTTGATCTTTGGCTCTTTGCATTCTGTTGCAAAATGTCCAAACTTGCCACAATTAAAGCATTTGACAGATCTCATATCTATTGGTCTTTTGAACCCTTTATCTCTTCTACCATAGTTAGCTTCTTCATCACTAGAAGATTCATTGCTTGATTCTGTCTTCTTACCCTTTTTCTTACTGTCCACTTTGAATGCAACTTCTTTTGGAGGAATAGGATCTTTTGTTCTTATCTCAAAAGTTGTAAGCATACCAAGCAAAGCATTTCTTGTTAGATTATCACTATCAATTGATGTTTCTATGGCAGAAAATTTTTCACTATACCTTTTTGGAAGAGTCCTCAAGATCTTGTCGCAAGCATCAGATTCATCAACCTTCATTCCAAGACCTTTCATCTCATGTATAAGTTCATCAACCTTGTTGAGATAGTCACGAATGCTTTCATCATCCCTCATTCTTAGATTCTCAAATTCTCCTTTGAGATTTTTGATCTTTGCTTTCCTGACACTTTTATCTCCTTCATATATGGTTTGCAAGAGTTCCCACATATCTTTTGTTGTTTTGCATTCCATCACCTTCATAGATTCTGATCTACGTAATCCTCTTATAATTGCATTCATAGCTCTTGAATTTGCATGCATGAGAAACCTACCTTCCTTATCTATAGGAGGATTAATTTCTGAATTGTACCCAAATTCCACTACATCCCAAACTTCATTGCCAAGTGCCATCAGGTGAAATCTCATCAGCACACACCAATATAGGAAGTCACTTCCATCAAATACTAGTACTGTATTATTGAAGGCCTCATTATTTTGATCCTTTTGATCCATTGTGTTCTTAGACCACTTTTCCTTCAAGCTGTCAAACTCTTCTGAAGGAACCCGCTCTGATACCAATTGAAGAACACAAGCTTATACTGAGAGGGGGGTGAACAGTATAAGACCACTTTTTACTTTTCTTCTCAAATCAATATTATGTAGTGTATAGATAGCAATATCAATAGCAGTAATCAAAGCAATGTACAAAACACCACACACAATAGAGACACAGATTTAACGTGGTTCACCCAATGTGGGCTACCTCCACAGAGAAAATATTTCTTCTAAATATTTCTCAAATGATCTCTTGGGAATCCTTCCCAAATTACAATGTTTATGGACCTCGGTCCAAAGGAGATGTTGATCCCCTAATCTCAAGTTCATGGATCTCTTCCATAGGAGAACTCTTTCCCCTTCTGCTCTGGCTAGTGATCTTCTAGAAGACTTTATCTCTATGCTGCATTGACTGGTGGATCTCTCTCCACTTGAAGACTTCTCACTCAGATCTTGTCTTCAATTGTCCTGGTTGCTGGATCTCTATCCACTGAGACTCTATCCTCTATACTCTATCACCTCCAAAGCTCTGTCTCAATACTGTACCAAACATAGTTCAATCGGTCTAGCATAGTTCTGCTCAATCTCTTGCACTAAACATAGTACAATCGGTCTAGTACAATTCTGCTCAATAGGTTCACTCAGAACCTGCTCAAATCTACTCAATAGGTTCACACAAAACCTGTCTAAATATACTCAACAAGTTCACACAAAACCTGTCTAAATCTGCTCAACAAATCCTCTCTAGGACTTGCTCAAATCTGCTCAATAAGTCCTCTCTTGGACTTGCTCAAATCTGCTCAATAAGTCCTCTCTTGGACTTGCTCAAATATGCTTAGCAAGCTTTCACAAAATCTTAACTCAAAATAGTCCACAAGCCTTCTCAAAGACTTGTTAAATAAAAAAAAAAAAAGACTCAATATGTTCTAAGCTCAAAGTACAATCAATATCTCAATTCAATCTCATAGAATCATAAAGAGAATTGTTAGAGACTCTATATGTTCTATACTCAAATCCCAATCTCAACTCAATAGAAGCATAAAGAGAATTGTTAGAGACTCAATATGTCCTATTCTTAAATCTCAATCTCAACTCAAATCAATCTCATAGAAGCATAAAGAGAATTGTTAGAGACTCTATATGTTCTATACTCAAATCCCAATCTCAACTCAATAGAAGCATAAAGAGAATTGTTAGAGACTCAATATGTCCTATTCTTCAATCTCAATCTCAACTCAAATCAGAATATAGAATAGTTTGTTTTATGGAACTTGAACAACCATTTCACACATCCACTTGACTAGGCTTAACCAACTCAACTCAACCAATCACATCAAGGAACAACCCTTTCTCACAAACCCTAGTTCAAGCATGTATCAACCAACTCAAAATGTTTCCAACAATGCTTTATCTCAAGTCTCACATAACAATGATACTCATGTTATTTTCTAGATCATGTTCAAGTTCATTTCATCATCAATGGGCTTCAACAACAATGCTAATGAAACAAGGTTTAAATACAACTCACAAATCAGAAAAACCTTGAAGCATTCAACCAACCATCTTCACAAAGGAAACTTCAATTAATCCTTTTCACTCCAATGATATTTCAGAAATCAACCACCACAAACAATCAATAGGAGAATGTGCCCATACCTTTTTGATGCCAATAAGTTGTCCACAAAATCTGCCACACTTAATCACAACTTTCCTTTTCAATATTAATAAGGGTTAGTGGTCTTTTAAATAATCACAATAAAAGCATAACTTAATTTACACCCTTTTCACTCCAACTTCATAAACACATCCACCAAAGTCTATTTTAATAAAAACCCTTATTAAGAATAACCCACAATAAATCTCTCAAAATCACTTTAACAACAACTCCTTATTTCTCCTAAAATCAATTCTCCATTTCCATCAAAATAAAACATAAATCAAATATGCTTTTGCAATAATAATCACAGCCCTAATGATAAAATTTAATTCCCATTAAATACCTTATAACTCCAAACTTTAGGGCTAATAAAAATTATTAAAGGCAAAAACGTAAATACCTCTCAAGGGGATTCGAACCCCCGTCCGCCACACACCGCGAGCGTCTTAGCCATGGCTAAGATTCCAACCGAGCCAAAGCGCTCATTGGAAAAGCAAAGGCCAAAAGGGCCTTTAATCTTCCTCCACTGTCGCAAAGGACAAAGCGCCAAAGCGCTTCCCACACGTTGCCGTCAAGGGGATTCGATCCCTGATATTTGTGCTGCCCATAGTCTTAGAAAAATCGATACGCCAATGCGCCATGCCTCATACCACGTTTGAGATTTCCAAATCGTTGCGCTTTCTTCGTTGCTTCCTTTTCAACAATTCGCACGAGCTCTTTCGAATTCCAAGGCAATTAACACACGAGAGCAAGGATGATTATTTGGTTTAATTGCCACCCCTTTATATAGTGTTTAATAACACTTTGAAGACGTCGGCGGAAATATTAAAATTGTATTTGCATGATGACGTCGATGGGAAACTTTCCATTTAAATTTGAATTTAAATTTTAAATAATTAAAATTTAAACCAAACATTAAAACTCAAATAACTCCATCATCGGGGCACCTTTTTCGATGAAACGAAAGCCCAATGTGGGTTTTAAGAAAAACCCAGATCAAATATGTTGTCCATGGTTTTAAATAAAACCTTTTATTTTCCCTGCCTTGGTTTTCACAAAAACCCTTCATAGATCCTTTTGACATTTATTGCTCTATTGACATCAATGACAACATTTCAGCTTAGGGACTCAAAATGTCCAACAATAAAATCAAAATACAAAAACAATTGCACCTCACATCTTGCATCCACATAGTTGCATTGCATTTTCATGTCCATTACATTGGCATATATCATGATCACAATCTTACAAGTGATACCAAAGTTTTGTATCATAACCACAAGCATTCAAAATTCACCTACATCCATTCATACATGTGTGTAATTGTATTTTTCATCACAACCATTACATGTTGCTATACATAATATACTATGGGTTTTCGGTCATTCAACCACACCTAGTTATCTTATCAAATTTTGTGGAAAGTCATCTTGTTTAGTAGAGAGTAAGGTCTAGTGGAAACAAAGCCTAGAATATTTCAAGATCCCATCACTAATTACAAACACTAAATTCTAGTTGGTACAAGGGAAAGATGAAATCTATAAATTGGTTAGGTTACCTAAAGAAAAAAGAGTCTTCCTTGCTTATCCCCTTGTGCAAATGGTTCAAAAGTGCTGAGAATTGACAAAAGGACAAGCTCCACCCTACCCAAAAATCCCTTGCTTTAATAAAAATAAGCAAAATATCAGAGTCAAAGCAAAGTTAGAAATCCTCAAAAGTCATAAATTAAAAATCCTAGAGTCAAAGCAAAGTTCAAAATCCTCAAAATTCATAAATTAAAAATCCCAGAGTCAAAGAAAAGTTCAAATCCTCACAATTCATAAATCAAAATTCCAAGTTCATAGTTCATAGTATCAAAATGACAAAAAATAAATAAAAAGTGATTATTATCACTACAATAATCCCTTTCTCAAAAGAAAACAAAAAAATTAGTAAAAAATAAGTGATTTTCATCACTAAATAGAGCAAGTATCCCAAGTCAAAAGGAAGAAAAGAAGGGAATGGAGCTTGAATCCTTGGAATTCTTAGCATTATATAAAATTGGAAGGTGATCCCCATTACAACTTTGGTGCACAACCAATCTGGTAATGGTGATATCCTTACACATGACGATATGTCTATCACAAAAGATATGCATTTGTGTAGACCAATTTTTGTAATGTGGATGAGCTAGCTTTAGGTAACCCAATAACTCCTAGTGGTATAGTCCAACTAAGTCCAACATAAGAATGAGATGAACACTTAAGGATCCCTGATATTAGCAATGGGCTGAAAGGATCCCTCCTGACATCGGAGGAAATATTTGAGTTCTATCTAAATATATTCATTTGCACACACAGGGATACTGACTATCTAGGTCCAGGTCCATGATGAAAAATTTACTTTTCAAAAGCCTTGATTGGTCAATACGTAGTTGTTGATAGGGAAACTAGAGTATTTGAGTCTCAGAAAAACCTCAAAAATTCTTATATAGCAACAAACCATATCATCAATCATACCATAATTTTCTTTATAAGATTCTATAAATTAGGGGGTATGAACAGAATAGGATAGATGTCATATAAATATTAGAAATAATATGTACATGGCCACTCACTATTTTATATCTTTTAATTTATAGAAACTTATCAAGAACATACATACACGCCATTACATCTCACATATGAATACTTAATCAATTCTTATGATAAGAGTGATTATTTAAATTCATAATTATTTTACTTTTTGTGGCATCACCCATTTAGATTGTTAAGATCATATCATATGCATTCCTTATGTTTTAATTGATTAAAGCATACATGTTCATTTACAATAGAACAAAACCATGAACATAAAGGATTAACATACATTGCATTCATACCATATCATTACACAAGTTAGATGCATACAATTAAAGAAAAATTAAACATGCATTTAAACAAACACATTGCATCCATAAATACATAAGTCATCATTTATCCATTTGAATCAAATCACATTATTGCATCCAAACACATTGCATCCACAACTACACAAGTCATCAACCACCCATCATTACATCATAAAGCACATCATAAAGAATATAGGCAATATCCATTTGCATACAATCATAAATTCATAACTAAATAAACTCATGATACATCACATCATATCATATAAAAACCTACATAAGCATCTATCTAAGAATCCACCTCATCACAATATCATCTATCATCTAACATATACATCAAGTCATCGTAATGCCATCATCACATCTCATCATAAAACATAAAAACAAAAAAAACATGAGCAATAAATGATACACATAATTAGTCATAATGCAAATATATCATATAAATGTGTGTATCAGGTCCATAAAGGTATAAAAATGCCTATGGGATATAGTCATATGGGTCAAGTCGACCTCAAAAATAAATCAAAGTCCACCATCAATCAAATACATGGCCTGAGCCCCCTGCATCACCTCTCCCAGTGCCACCTCCCTTTGTGGATGTGTCATGAGTTGAATGATGTGAACTTGTTGATCTCTTTGTTTGAGTCCAGGTCCTCTAGCTAGGACAGGTGGAATACTACCTTGAGGTGGAGCGCCCATTGACTTGTAATCCACCTACACCTGGTGCCTCCTTATGAACAATCCCATGTCTCCTAAGCTGCATCACGAGAGAAGATATATGGGCAAAATGACCAGATATCTTCCCCTTGTACTCATATAGTAGCAACCATATGCGTAGAATCTCTGCCCTTGAATCTATCCTTGTAGCAATCTGTGATGTAGAAGGAGGTACAAAAAACTGCATCCTAGCACTGCCACCCACAATAGTAGCTTGCAGAGCCTATATTTGTGATGTGATCTTCTTTATGGTAGCATCCCACTATTGGAATTGGATCTTGGTCGACTGAAGCTCAGCCTTGACCTCATGCAACTGTACTCTCAAAAGAGAATCTCTGTCCTCGAGATCCAAATCCTCCTCCTTAGGAATATCTAGCTCCTTTGCTGCCACCTGCTCAGCTAGTTAGCCCCATACCTTGGTCCTAACATAGAATCTACACCTTATAGGATCTGAACCATCATCCCTGCCATCATCCTCACAACCCAATATGCCATCACCATACCACATCCAATCCCCCCACCATTGAGCAAATGCCTCTATAACTCCCCCAACAACTTTTGGGTCAACCACTAGAGCACCCTCATCATATGATAGCTTTGTAATCCATAGTGGGGGAAGATATTTCTATGCTATGAGGTGCCTATAAAAAAATGGAACTAGAGGCACATCCTGCTACAACCTGTACTAATGAAGAACCTGAGAGTAGAAGAAGTACTCCCAGATGCCAAAATTACAACCAATGAGCCACTTCTCATACCACGTCCTAGCAGTAAATCTAGCTAGATAATTCCATTCTAGGAACTCATGATATGGCCACCACATGACATCGTCGACCTGTAGCCCAGTGAAGCTAGAAATATAATGAGAAATCTCCCTTGCATGAGGATGACTCTTTCACTCCTCATGCTCTTGAGCCCATATAGCAGCATAGCACTACATTCACTCCTCTATAACTATGATCCTGGTAGGAAGCCCTCTGGGATGACCTACCTTGATGTACTCCCATCCCAAATCTTGTAAGAGAAAGCTGCAAGCAATACTAACGTGACCCCATCGATGGATGTGGTATAACTCATTGTAGCACTAGGCCAAAAAAGACCTACCCCATGCATAGATTATGGGCTCCTCACTATCCATCAGGTCTTGAACCATCACAAGGAGGTTCTAGAGGAACCTCAAGCCTGAGCAGTATGGGATAAAGATGTTACAAATAACCATTAGCAACATTGCATACCTCTCAGAGAAGATCTTCTCATAATACCACTGTGAGATAGATACTCCTCCAGAATTGGTTTCCTTGAAGGCCTCTGTAGAGTGCCCTTTGAACACCCAAGTGAAAATAGAAATCTGATCTTTAGTGGATGAGGAGACAATGGCCACTCCATCAAAGGGGATCCAAAAGATCCTATACACATCCTTTGGCATGATGGTCATCTCGTCAGTAGGGATGTGGAAGGTATTGGTTCGAGGGTCCCATCGATGGGCCAAAGTTGTAAGGTAGGCCTGATATGATATAATATTAGGTAGTCGAGTGACATACTATAGCCTATGGGCTTTGAGCCACTCCCAATCAATACCATACAAGAGGGACATGAGTTCATTCATGAGCTTCGGGTCCCAAGCCCGAGTAGTAAGAATCTAAGCAAAAAGAGAAAAAAATAAAGTGTAACTATAATGCATCTAAGGCATAAAACATAATAAGCATGAAAATTGTGTAAGTAATGATAGAATATTCTAATTCGAGATAAGAGAGCAATAAATGCACCTAATCATACAACAAAATTAAAAAAAGCAAGTCAAAAATTTCAAAAAATTAATTAGTCAATCCATAAAATGCAAGAAAATAAAAAACTTTCCTAAGAGCTATAGGTCACTGAAGCTGAGAGCAGCCAAGCCCCAATGTTCAAGATTCAAATCAGCCACTGCCAGTGACAACAGCCAAGTTACAGGCCATTTTGGCTGTTCTAAGCAACAACGACCAATGGGCGATGCAACAGTCGCATCTGCCCTAGGTCAAAAATACCAAAAAATTAACAAAAATTGAAAATGGGGACAAACCCACCACTTTAAATCCTAAACTAAGCCTAGCTATAGGTTTAATTCATTACCAACAGGTTTAATGAGGTTCATTTATTGATTACTTAATGTGGTTCAATTTTACCCCCAAAAAAATGGTTAAGGGTTAATAGAGTACTCGAGAAGCTCTAGCTCCTCCGCTTGATGATGCCTTACCCCACGTAGCCATGGTCCCTCTAAGTCTCCAGAAATAATCCAAGTTTCAATAAGTAACTTTCTTCTTAGAGCTTAAGAAAGTAAACTGACAATTGGCAAAGTGAAAATACAAAAACCCTAGGTTTCCTTTTATATTGTCTTGGCCGTTGCTAACATCAGTGGCCCACATATCTTGGTTGCTTAGGATGAGAGTGACCATGATCAGGCCTTTTGAGGTCACTGTACTTGATAGTGGCTAAGATATTGGGTAAAAATAAGTAGTTTCCCTCCATGAGAAATAACAAAAGCAAAAAAATAAGCTCATTTTGGTGGTTCACAATCATCATAATGATCAAAATAACAAAAAATTACTTAAAAACACAAACTCAAGTAAGCCTCATATCTAGTTACCTACTCTATCAACTCGACGGTTGCAATGATTCACACTCCATGCGATTCAATGAGATGAGTAAGTTACCATAAGGTTACTTGGGGCAAAAACATTCATTTTGGAATCATGATGTATCACTCCAAAACTCGAAGAAGACCAAGATGGTCGGACTACTCCATGGGTGTGATAGGATCATCCTAATTCCCTTATGATATTAAAAACACTAAGCCAAAGTGATACACTATAAGTATAAATAAAATCACTCATCCTAATTTTCTAAGAAGGCTATTTATAGTCGGACCACTCCCCAGGATAGGGATGGATGATTATCATAAATATTTGAAATCACACTTAGATGGGGGTTCATCCATTAAAAGAACAAATGATATAAAGGAACCAAGTTAGTCATATTGGTCAAGTGATTTGTCGCTTTGTTCATGGTCATTTCCTCACCAATTCATTGTGTGAGGAGGTAGTTCAAATATTCAAAATAATCATAGTCAAAATCAACAAAAGATCACTCGATCATATCAAAATTATGTTCATCCTACAAATCATTTTATATAACAATTATATAATTTCCCATGTTTGCTAGGAATATAAGCAGATATGACATCTTCAATTATAGCTCTCCTACCGATCGTAACTATTGTAGAAGCTAAAGCTACTTGATTGAGTTGGAGGAATTAGTGAAATTAAACATGTACAAGCCACTGAGCTAAGTTAAGTTCTCCGAATGTTGAGGTAATGATTCAAAGGATGTGCACCATCTTGCATGATTGGGCCATCCAACATTGATCAGACCACTGATCAACATACACCCTACAAACAAATCAATCTACGTTTTTGCTCAGCGTTGTGTTTTCCACACAGTGCATCACAAAAAGGGGCATCTATAGACACCTAGAACATGTCATTTTTAGGAAGAGCTACTCACATAGGCACATCCATAAGATCATATGACATAATCTTGGACTTTACAAGCATCAAAAGTGGTTCTCACCACTCATCAGGGGTATTCTAAGCCCATCCAAGCAGAGCCATTATAATCCAGAGTGACTGGACCTTGGCCACTCAAGCCCATAGTGGCCAAACCTTAGCCACTATATATGATAGTGGCCAAATATTAGTCACTACAGACGACAATGACTAAGTCATAAAAAGCAGTTTGCTGACAAACAAGTCTAATCATAGGTGGAAGTGGTAGTCTGCATGCAATAAAGGTGAGTAGGAGTAAATTTGCATTCCCACATAGTGCATCGGAAAAAGGGGCATCTATAGACACCTAGAACATGTCATGTTTAGGAAGATCTACTCACATAGGCACATTCATAAGATCATATGACATAATATTGGACTTTATGAGCATCAAAAGTGGTTCTCACCACTCATCAAGGGTATTATAAGCCCATCCAAGCAGATCCACTATAATCCAGAGCCGTTGGACCTTAGCCGTTCAAGCCCAGAGTAGCCAAACCTTAGCCACTACAGACGATAGTGGCAAAATCTTATTCACTGTAGGTGACAATGGCTAAGTCGTAAAAAGTAGTTTACTGACAAACAAGTCTAATCATAGGTGGAAGTGGCAGTTTTCACGTAATAAATGTGAGCGGGAGTAAATTTGCATTCCCCTTCACGACCAGTTCACATGGGAGACTTGACTCTAAATTTAGTCTTCAGTTAACTAGTCTTTAAACATAGAAAAGGCAAAATATTCTCATGCTAGCATTCACTATGCATGAGGGATTAAATCCTAGGGTTTTGAACATAGACCTAGTGTTTCACACACTTTAAAAGGTGCAAGCCTGGAGGCACCAAAAGAGAGACATCCATCCATCAAACCATATCCAAATTTTGAGAGATCAAAAGGTCATGACAATCACCATTTATAGGAACACACTAGACGATGAAGCCTTGATAAATTGGAGAGCATATTGGAGCACCTTGGAGGAGCAACAAAGTGCTAGCTTTTTGAGGGTTTTTCCACATATAAGATATTCAATACATTGAACAAAGTGATCACGTTTTCAAAATTGGATACAAGCTTTGGTCCATAGGATTAGGACAAAGAAGGCAATATTCACCATAGCGGCCGCTATCCTAGATAGTGGCCCGCAGGCCTAGCTTAGGGTTTTAGACATTATTTTCTTCATATTTGCATATCATTAGCATAGAATCATTCATTCACATTCATAGCATTATTTTTAGTTACACTTACTTTAATTTTAATATATTCATTTCTAACAACCTCATCTGTGGAGGCACTCTAAGACATCTAAGCGTGTGTTGTTGTTTCATTGCTTACAGGGCCACAAGTTCATCGGACATGGAATCTATAACATGCAAAAACAAGAGGATCCCTCTAGGAAATAGACCTAGAGAATGAGGCATCTGTAAGTCCTCATACATTTTCATGTGTGGAACCGGGAAGCTCGTGAAAGTGCACCACCCTTTTGCAAAGGGGACATTTTACCCACTTGTAATTTTTTTATCGAAATGGGTATCCCTAATAGGGACCGACATTTAATTGGGTTTTAATACAAATAAAAGGATCTATCTTTGTTACTTCCATGTTATATGCTTTTAATGGTCTTTCATTCCATTTTTGGGTATGATATTGCAAGTAGAGTAGAGCGGTGTGTGCGTCCCGGGGTCATTATAGTTCTCCACATGAGTATTGAAAACAATATATGCCATAATTATTTATTTCAAATGAAGGGTAAGTTATATGCCATTTAGGCATATAGTTTTTATACATATTGCCTCCAATAATTTTGAACGTCGACACCTTTGAAAATTTGAATAATTAATTTATAATTTATTTAAATTCTTTAGAATTTAAATTTTATAAATTAATTTTTAAATCTTTTTAAGCTTATTAAATCCCTCTTTGATTTTACCTCTTTGCATAGATAATATTTATTTATAAAATATAAATTCAAATTGAATTTAAATATTTTATAAAATAAATATTAAAACCCATTTTAACTTTTCAAAATTATTCCTTGGGTTTTTATGAAAAACCTTTTATTTTGCTTATCCATAAAAATAGCTTCCTTGGGTTTTTACAAAAAATTTTTTATTTTACTCATCCATGGTTTTACTCTTTTGCCATTAACCTTTGCATTGTTCCTTGACATATTCCTTGACATCAATGATGACTTCGTTCCTTGACATCAATGACAACTTGAATCAAAATATCCAACATTTATTTTATTTAGAGAAGTTAAAAAGTTAAAAAATATAGAGTTAGAAAAATAAAATAAAATGAAACAAAATAAAACAAATCATTGTAATCCTCAAATTTCACACAGATCTTGCAAACATTAGTGTTCTACATAAAATCAACATTAATGTGATCCATATTCATGCAATCCAACATTCAATGAGGTGCAATCTTCTAAGGAAAATGTGTAATATATTAAAAATCAAATATGATTCTACCATTAACATTCATAAAAACATAATTTCCAATATCTTAGCAAAGAAATATTTTCAGAAAACCTAATACAAATGATGAATACCAAATTCAAATGGCATCAATGGTGAAACTAATGCAGTCCAAACACTTGGGAGAAGAAAAATGTCTTCCACAAAAAATATGGTTTTCAACATGCAGTTCTTGCAAAAATTCTTTAAGCCCATTTATGTGTTTCAGTGGCCCTTTTAAAATTTTTAATAACTTTCATTTCTACTTCCTTTTTCGTTTCACTTTCCAACACTATTCATTTCTTTCGTCCTTTATTTAACTATGTAACACTTCTTCCATATGATTTGTAATGTTTCTCAAATGATGCCTTATCCTTCCTCTTGGCATTATAACTTTCATAATCTTACCTATAATTATGACAACATTATAATTACAACACTCTCTTTTTTTATCTTGTGTCAATGTGGTAAAAAATACCAAATGAACTTGGTACCATGCAGACATGATCACCGATGGCTATTTTGGGATACACCATTAGTATATTACCTATATTATTATTTGATACATCATTCCCAGGGTGCTTATATCAACCACGTTATCTTACAATATGGTACACTTTGCTCTTCATAGATATATGTCATATAAGACCATTGTGATGAATATCACGGTGGACTATTCTACCTACTCCATTCATCACTATGATTGGAGGCTAGACACATCCAAGGGCATATTCCATTATCGAACACTCTATTAAGCAAGTGATAAAATCTCGACCTATGTCATCTCAATAAAATACCAAGTGGTCCAATGAACCTTACCCTTCACCTTATTAGTATTTAATTCTATCATGGTATGTAGTTAGACAATGCGGCTAGGGTATTCCATCTATCATACGTGGCTCATTTTTATTGTGACAATGCGTTGGTTGTTATTTTATCTATTTGGAGAAACCATCTACGTTGACTGTCCACATTATTGCTAGCCTCAATTCCACATAGGTCATCATTCTATCTAACTCTAACAATATGAAATACAAAAATAAGTATTCTCCTCTCCTTGATATTTCACTTTGACACCACTTGGTGTTCTCTTGTTTTTTAAATATTAACCATTGTTATCCCAGATTTAATATGTTTATTATTGTTGTAAAGCCCACTGCTGTGACACCCACTACTGTGAAGCTCGTTGCTATGATACCCATTGTTGTGATGCCTACTAATATGAAACCTGATACCTTCAACTGATAGTATACCTACCAAATTACCAATACCTTAAATAGAATTGTAACCATAGATGTGTGTTGATTTGATCGATTTATCATGCTCATCTCTCTTAATTTTGTTTTTAATTTAATCCAGCTATCAATCTGTATTTCTAATCCTGTGAAGAACCTCATAAATTACAAACTTTAGTCCTTCCTTGGTGCTTCAACCATGCTGGTGCAAGATGAACAACATATTAATATTTTACCATTAGTTTCATCGATTTTTCTTGTGCATTTGCAGAAAATATTCATACAAGGTTCCCTTCACATAAATCTATTAAATACGACATCCCTACTATCTTTGTGTTTTACCCCTCCTTAACTGGACCTTCAACATCATGTCCTGACAATAATGTATTTTCAAATCCACTTCTAGTTTCTAGTTTTTGGTGTGCATGCCCATTAATGGATACTTTGAATTCATCGCCACTTCATGTATTAAAGGATGTGACATATTGACCCTTATTCATAATATATTATAGTTGCAATATCGAGAGCTAATCCTTCCTATTCCATATTTACCAAGCTATATATTTCAAACATAGTGTCGAATGGGAAAACTGGTAAATGTATGCCATGCTAGCAGCCTCGGTATGCCCTATGTGTACTCCTTGGTGCCATGCAATTTACATCTGATTGGTTGTTAGGCCTTGTTTTTAGGTGTTGCCCTCCTCATAGGTCATCCACATCCTAAATTTTATTGTCCATGGATCGTCTATGTCCTAGCTATCAACACACCCAAGTCATCCACCTGACTAGATATTCGGTCCTTATCATCGTATCCATCCATCTAGTTGGTGCATGCTACCACATAACCATGTAGGCCTGGTCCAGGTCATTGTACTCTTTACTATTTACTGTCTAGGTGTTCATGGTCTCCCTATCATTCATCATATTTTACATACATCCACAATTGTTTGTAAGTCTAGGTCCATGTCTCTCATGGTGATGCTACTACCTACCTATGTACACCACAATGAAACACCCAACTTTTAATCATTTGCATGGGCTTACCTCAAAGTTAAAATTTACAATAAAATATAAAACTGCACTCTCTGAAACCTTTAAACTATATAATTGAACTAATAATTCCAAAACTTAGAAATTAAAAATTTTAAAACAATAAGGTAAACTATTTAAAAAACCCCGGATATGTATTATTTTAATGAAACTATATATTACAATGTAAACAAGAAAACAACTTTTCCTTTGTTTTATTTTATACTTTTCACTTTTTCTTTCTTTATTTATTTTTACAATATGGTTTAACTCAAACATTTAAATTATAATTTCAACATGTTAAAGTTAACCAAAAATTTATAAGACTCACCTACACACTAAACATTAAAATAAACCAAAATGGAGACTCTAACCCACAAATAACCTATACTACAATCTCATAGGTAGGGCTTTATGAAAATTATAACTCAAAGCAACCCAAGATTTCTCAAAACACAAAATTTAAGGTGGGTCCCCAAATTTGGGGTTAGTTGTGTAATGGCCACAATAGTGCATTCCCAAAATAAAATATTTACTTGGATTGTGATCCAAAAGAAAATACTTACTTGGGACAACTTCACCAAGAGAGGCTTCTAGGGACTTAACAAATATTTCCTCTATAAAATGAATGAAGAAACAATCACTCATATCTTTTAAGATGTTCCTTCTCTTAGGAAATACTAGATCAATGGTTGAGATCTAGGTTTTAGTTGGGTGATATCTAAGGATATTATTTAATAATGGATTGAATGGAGACCTCTTGATAAGGAGAATAAATACATTTGGAATATTTTCATCCTGATGCATATGGATTGAAATAAATAGGATAATCTTTACAAAATAATTCAGGAATATGATTGTTGTCTTCAATTAGCTCCTAGTGAGGATAGAGGAGGCTTTCAAGCTTAGGGGAGCCATCTAACACTCCTTTAAACACCCTCAAGTAGCATTTTTATTTAATCCCCATTATAATAACTCTATTTTGGCCCTTTATATATCTATCCAATAGATCCACCAACATGTCTCTTGTCACTAGGCATTAGGTAATATAGGTCTATTGTACTTGGCTAGAATATCAAGATCCAACTATGATTTCAATTGTGGTAAACTTATATAAGTTTTTAGTTAGGCAATGAGAGCCAAAGGTTCAATGCATAACTGGTTTTATTTTTTTACAAGCTCAATATTTCATTATAAAAGGGTGAGGGTCCCTTTCAAAACCCTTTTCTTTAATCACCAAAAGAATAATAGAACATCGTTAACTTTATATATTATATAATCAAGCACTATCATTTTGCATTTAACTTGACTTCAATAAAACAAATCCCTATAACCTCTCTTGCAATTTAAAAGACATCATAACAAGGTGAGCTATATTCTTCTTTTGAAATAAAAATAAAAATATAAAATTTATATATTTTCTTTGAAATTTAAAGATCAACAGTAGAATAAAAATTCATATTTACCTTTGGAAATAAAATAACATCTTAACATACTTAATTCTATATTTTTATTCTAAATAAATCAATCCCAAAAGTTAGTGATCCAACAAAAAAATGAATTTAAACCCAAATACACCATATGCAAACAACATAGGTACAAAAGCAAGAAGGGTGTTCATAGTAACATGCATGACCCAAGTGAAAGCACATTGTGAAAATATCCTCACAAATACCAAAATCTCCATAATCTCATACAAGAGTGCATGACACTTAAAAACATCATCAACAAAGTTGTAATACTTCATTCGATGCCAATGGATCAATCCAACATTGACACCCACATCCTGAGGCTCACACAAGCTAAAAAAATATGGCTGATAAATCAAATAGATCCACATCCAACTTCACAAATAGAAATAACAAAGATGATACATGAATCCCACAAAACAAAAGCAAACTAGTCTCAGATGAAAAGTAAAATAAAATAACTTTGTAATACTTAAAATAGTAGGCTATGGACATCTCCAAGCTCTAATAAGTAATCTCAAGAGCAAGACTACAACAATAAGAAGCTACCACGTAGGTTTACCAAAAAAAAATAGCAATAGAACACCAATTCCACTCAAGTGAAGGCTTCAAAAAGGAGATCCAAGCATACAATATCAAACATATAGAAGATACATAGAAGAAAACCATTTATTCTATGAAAGCATGCATCCAAAGGATGATGACCAAAAATATAGTACCTCTAAGGTAGTACATCCAAATATCATATTTGCCTCATTCAAATTTGGCTCAACCCAAGATTACCTATCCTATTACTAGCTTCCCCAAATATCTTATGTCAATTATTTCAACCACCCATCATTGGGCCTTCATGGGCAGAATTAGTTGAGCCCTTAGTGGAGGAATTTCATGAATATATTGATCCTTTTTCCCTCATCAATCAGTTCATATCTATGAAGAAACATCAACAAGAAACTATTTCAAATTTTAATTTGAGGTTCAGTAGAACCTGGAAGAGAATTCCCTTGTAGCTAGACCATATGTAAACCTTGCTTATATATTATATCATATCTCCTGGATCAGAGTTAGTCCTACAAACCCAACAATATGGGGTGGAAACTTTTCCACAAGTATATAATGCAATTGTTCATACAAAAATGTTCTTATTAATGTTGGTATATTACCTCCAAAAGTTGTGCTACCTTACTATTTAGAAACCACTAATATCAAAATCTAAGCTACTTATTCATATTAAATTGATCCTCCTCCATTGCCATCCCCATTATCATAGATGAACCCCATTCCCTAGCCAAAAGCACCATCTTCTGCAACTCCTTTCCCTCCACTTCCTTTCCAGATTTCCCAAGATTCCTCTATCCTCCTTGATATCCAGAATACATTGAAAACTCTTAGCAATAAAATGAATTCAATGGAGAAGATAGAAATGGAAAGGTCTCAACAAAGGATATTTCTATATGTGAATAAAGGTCAAATACTTGGTCCTATAAATAGTATTGGGGTTAGAGTGAATGCAACATATGAAGAGCCTAAGTTTTCTTCAGAAATGAGTTCAATGAATATCTAGTGTTTGGTGTGTAATTATCCATATGATTTACAATATTGTGTTATGTACCAACACCATGTACAACAAGCTATGGATATAGTAGAAAGAAATTAGAAAACAAGAGTGAATATGCTCTAGCAACCTAACTAGATCATGGGTTGAAAATATTATGATGAAGATGGGCCTATTGCTGTCATGACAAGATCAGGAAAGAAAACACTGCAAGTAGATCCATAGAATATGGGTCAATTTTAGGTCCCCTCTCAAAATAAGAGTGATCCACCTCCCCAAAGCAGTAATAATTTTCCTATTTTCCAAGCCAAGGAAAAAGAATATAGTCTTCCCAAGATATTTGAGAAAGAAACTAAGGGATACATAATGAGGTCTAAGGATGAAGCCCAAGAGAGGCTCAGATTCCCTTCCATTACTAAAAGGTAGAGAATGGAAGCCACTCAAAAGTATAAAATAAAATATGGTGAATCAAAAAGAAGACCTGAGAGAACCACTTTGGCTAAGTCTGAATACAACATTATGGAGGAAATGAAGAAGATACCATCCAAAGCTAGTCTATATGATACTCTCTTCATTCCTAGCCAAATAGACCTGCTAAAATATTCTCTTAATAAATATCCATAAGAAAAGTAGGCCACCACAATTCTTAGCATACCCTCTAAAAAGAAATAAATATTCCCTACTATTTTGAAGAATAAACCTCCTTATTTCTATATCTCTCTAAGAATGGAAGGTTGGGTAGTCCAAAATTGTATGATTGACTCATAGGTATCTACCATGGTTATGCCTAAATAATTTTGTGAATATATGGGTATGGAATACACTAGATCCTACCCTATAGTTCTGCAATTAGATGGCACACCTATGAAGATAGTGGGAGTAATAAAATATGTCTTGATGAGGCTGCGTAGAGCACCCGAGGTAACTATAGTACAAGAAATAATAGTGGTGGACCTAGAGCCTTATTTTTGCTTATGTATTTCAAAAGAGTTTACTACAAATTTGGGTGGATGCATGTATATGGACTATTCCAGCATGATTATTCTATTCAAAGAAAAGAGGATAAGGATAATACTTGAGAAGCCTGTGTTTTACCACATTGAAAAAATTGAAGGAGATATGTGCAATCTCATCCCTATTGAAGAATTTAAAATTGTAGATAAGTTTGAGGAGTTGGAAATATAAGATGAACTACCTTTCAAAGAGGATTACAACCAATTTGGTATAGGTATGGGCACATATAATATTTCTATAGAGATAGAGAAGAAGGTTCCCACTATATCTAATTACAATAAGGTTTCTGCTATATCTAATTAGTCTCTAAGAGAAATAGAAACATGGACCATGCACTTTGATGGTGTCAGATGTAGAAATGTTTCTAGTGCTAGTGTGGTATTAAAGTCCCAATCAAAAGGGATAAAGAGTTTCTCCTATAGGCTAACATGGTCATGCACTAATAATATTGCAGATTATGAGGCTCTATACCTTGGACTAATGCAAGTATAAAATATGGGCATTAAGATATTGAATATATATGGTGACTCTAAATTGATAATAAATCAAGTAATATAAAGATGCAGTAGTAAGCATCATTACCTAAAAGCATATAGAAATAGGATATGGGATTTTATGGAATCCTTTCATACCCTAAACATAAATTTTATTCCTAGAGGAAAGAATACTTTGGCATATTCCTTAGAAGTAAGGGAGCTAACTTCAACCCTTCTATAGACATAGTAGTTAATAAGGACAAAGGGATCAAAATTATTTTTGGACCTGTGATACCGGATAAGTAAATTTTCTGGTAGGTCTTTGAAAGTGATGAACAAATCATTGATTTTCTAGTGAGAGAATCCTATTTATCCACTATTGAAGAGGAAAATCTAGAGGAAATTGATCAACATGATGTAATTCAACTTAAGAACAATCACACACCTATATATTTGGTCACTTTAGAGAGCCTATTTGACAATGAAGATAGGAAAAATATTAGATCCATGGTAGTCAATGAGAAAATATATAAAGAATTTGAAATAGAAAAAGAAAAGAAGCTCAAGGTTGGAATATGGTGTTCTCCAGAGGAAGAGGAGGACATCAAAGCTTTATGCCTAAAGTACCAAGATATTGTAGCTTGGCCATATGAGGACCTCAAAGTATATGACAAGATGGTTAATTAACACACCATTGAGCTAGAGCCTAATGCAAAACCTTTCAGAAAGAAATAGAGGCCTATAAATCCTAGGATCAAAGCCATAATGAGAGAAGAGGTTTTGAAGTTGCTAAAGGCTAAGATTATTTATATAATTAAATATTACATTTAGGTAGCCAACTTGGTATATATCAGGAAGAAGAATGGTGATATTCACTTATGTGTGGATTTTAGAAATCTCAATCAAGTGTCACTTAAGGACCACTACCCCCTCTCACAGATTGATCAAATATTGCAGATAGTGGTAGGGGTAGAAAGGTTCTCATTTCTAGATGATTTCTCTGGATATAACCAAATTTGGGTGAAAAATGAAGATCAGTTCAAGACAACATTCACCACAAAATGGGGAACCTTTGCATATCAAAGAATACCTTTTGGGCTATCTAATATAGGGGCTACATTCTAGAGAACAATGGACTATGATTTTGGGGAACTGATTAACAAGGTCATTCTGATCTATTTAGATGACATGACTATGTTTTCCCATAACAAGCAAGACCACTTGGCACACCTAGAACAAGTTTTTTAGAAGTATAGAGAATTTGGAATCTCCCTCAATCCTAAGAAGTCATTATTTGTAGTCTATAAGGGAAAGTTGCTAGGTTATGTGGTCTCAAAGGAAGGTATGTCCATTTATCTAGATAGAATAAAATCCATTCTAGATATTCTACTACTTGTGAACAAGAAAACCTTACAGTCCTTCTTTGGTCAGATAAACTTTATCAAGAAATTCATCTTTGACTTTGCTCAGAAGGTGAGGCCTATATCAGAAGTGCTGAAGAAGGATGCAAATTTCAAATGGACCGAGATAATAAAGCAAGCCTTTGAAATCATCAAGCAATCCATTGCTACAACTCTAGTGCTAGTAAATATAGATTTCAACAAATATTTCATCCTTTATACTTATAGAGCTAAGGAAAGCTATGCTTTGGTGCTCACAAAAAAAAAATTATCAAGGAGAGGAGAACCCTATATTATTTTGGAGCTAGAATATCCATGAATACTAGTTTCAGTATAATTTCATTGAGAAACAAGTATTTTATTTAATAAAATTATTGAACAAATTTAGGCAATACTTGGTTGAAAGCAAAACCCTGGTTTATGTTATTCATTTATATGTAAGAAGTTTTATTCTATAAGGAGAACTAGAAGATAATATAGATGGTTGGATTAATAAAATCCAAGAATATGATGTCAAAATACACCCTACCAAGTTTTTAATAGGAAGATATTTATGTCAAGGTTTGATAGAAGAAGCAATATCAATAGAAATGATAGCTTGTTAGGCAACAGAAGATGAGCAGACTGAATAATTACAGTCAGATGAGTTAGACTGGGTAGATTAGATGATTAAGTACTTTCAAACTAGGGTATGCCCTCCTGATAGTAATGCATCATAGAGAATAAGATATAGAATGCAAGCTTTAAAGTATGTCTTACTTCTAGAGGGCCTGTACAAAAGGAACCTTGATGGAGTTCTCCTTAGGTGCTTAAAATAATATCAACAACAAAAAGTTATAGAGGAGTTCCATGGAGGACTATCTAGAGGATACTTATTAGGCAGAGTGATAGCTTTGAAAATTATCAGAGCAAGCTATTACTAGCCTACCATATTTGCAAACACCTTCAAAGTCACTAGAGCTTGTGACAAATGCCAATGATATGTAGGGAGGACAAGGAATGCATCATTCCCATTTAAGTCAATTCAAGTGGAAGAACCCTTTCAACAATGGGATTTGGACTTCATAGGAGTTATCAATCCATATTCCTTAGATAATCACAAGTACATTCTAACTACTACAGACTACCTCACCAAATGGGTAGAAGTTATTCCTACAAAGAAATCAGACCAAGAAGTGGTGATTAATTTTATGGAAATCTTGATTTCAAGGTTTGGTGTTCTAGAAGCCTTGGTGAGTGATAATGGCCCAAATTTCATAGGAGCCAAATATATTGAGTTTTCCAACAAGTATGTCATTACCATAAAGAATACTTCAAATTAATACCCCCAAGGAAATGGACTTGCAAAATCAACCAACAAAAAATTGTTGAGGATTTTAAGGAGGTCATTAGAGGGATATAAAAGAAGTTGGCACCTATTGTTGGACCAAGCTATATGGGTAGACACAATTACTACTAAAAATTCCATAAAAACCTCCCCTTATGCTTTAGTTTATGGTAAGGAGGAAATGTTACTTGTCCATTTGGATATTCCAACACTCAAACTGATAAACACAAAAGAGGAATCTGAAGAAAATCTAGTGGAAACAAGGCTGACACACCTGCTGCAATTAGAAGAAAAGAGGACTTAGGCATATGAAGATTTCCAAAAGCATTTAGTTGATATCAAGGCATGGTTTGACAAGAAGGTAAGGTTTAGGAAATTCTAGGTTGGAGACTTAGTACTCAGATAGAATGTTGAAAGAGCTAAACCAGGACATTATCAAGAAGTTTGATTTCTTTTGGGATGGACCTTTCAAGATAGTAGAGGTTAAAGAAACCAATGTTTTCTATCTTGGAGATCTGGAGGGAAACATACAACCAATTTTGATTAATGGTTTCCATATTAAATTCTATTTTGACTAAGCTATAGCTCATTGTAATATATGTACATACTTTGTATCATATCCTTTCATTTTGTATTTCAAGTTTTGTTTTGATGAAATGTTGTATATAAAAAAATGGAATAAAAGGAAAAGTTGCAAATAAAGCTAAGTGTCAAATAAAAAAGCAATAGGTTTCCATTCCGCACTCAAATTTACTAAGTAAGATTCGGAATGAGGAGTGAGCCCCAATCCACACTCAATTCAACTAAAAAGCTAGAGTAATTCCAAATGCACCTATTCTGTGCTTAAAGATACTAATATGGTAGTGGAATGACAAGGGTTTCTAATCTATCATAGTCATGACTACTTTTGAGAAAAATGATTTCCATATCACACCATTTCCTATAAGGGCAAATATGCATAAATTAATGCTCAGGTTTCCTACCTCACTCCAACAAAAAAGGAAAAAGGATGAGTGATACCATCAAGTCATGGAAGGTATTTGAATTCTAGCTAATTAGAAAGCAATATGGCATCTTCAATATATCAAAAGAGAATGAGTATGATTTGAAAAGCGTGACAATAGGAAGTTCATACAATAATCACATTAATGGTGGAGGGTGTGCATGCATGAGAAATTAAAAGTGTTAAAGTGTAGAATATGTTCATTTGACAAAGAGCAACGCTCACTAAGCAGAAAGAATAGAATTATAGCCAATCATTATTTACAAATTCTAGTAAAAGCATTTCGAGAATTTCTTGTGAAAATGGCCTTCAAAGAAACCCAAGAAGCTAAAATATCGATGAAAGAAGAAGTGGGGAATTACATCAATAAATTAGAAGTATGTGGCTAATACCGAGCTGGTCCTCACAGAGAGAATGAATCTTAGAAGGAATATCAACAATAGATTCAAGAAAGGAGCATCTTTGTCATCTCAAGGTATATGTGTTGTTCTATTCTTCTTATCTTTTTATATATGTGATTCAGTTCATCCTTATCTAGAGTTAATAGCATCTATCATCAAGTTTTATGAACCAAGCACAAAATTAGTAAAAACCGCTAGTGGCAAAACCCTGTTTAGTATCACTACTGAGGCTTGTCATAAACTTTTTTTCCCTAGAATCAGAGCCACCTGTAAGACCAAAAGAATTCAAAACATCTAACCAAGCTAGGTATTACTCTTTGCAGAACCGAGCTCATGATGGTGAGCCTTTCAAAAAATGGGTCTATAATCAATTCAAGGACATTAAACCCAAGAAAGGATTACCCAAAGCCCCAATTTCCATTGAGCGATTTGTCCACCTAGAGTTATATTCCATGTTAGCTTGTATGGAGGGTTTGGATTCTGATCTAATGGTGACAGATTGGAAAATAGCCACTGCATAATACATTTCAAATGAGAGAATGTATGAGGAAGGTGTAGAAAATAAGGGCATTAGGGTTATCTTCTTTGACTAGCTAGCTTTCCTTGCTCAAAGAATACATGAGCAATTAGTAAGAATGAAAAGGAGTTCTGATGCACCTTGTTTATGGAATTATTCAGATATTCTTTGTTGTTGTAAAGGATATGATGCCTTGATTCTAGTCAAGGTAAAGAATGACCAGGGAGATCCCATTCTTATTTACTATTGGACTTCTCATCTGAGGAGCACTAAGTCTTTCTATAGATTTAACTTGGAATTTTTGGGACTAGCATTGAAGATAATGTATGGGGAATGCCCTAGGCTACAACTTCTGGCCAAAAAAGTGTTGAGAATAGAAGGTGTCAAGGAAGGATATTGGTACCTCCTAACATAAGGTATAATCATTAGACTATATGGCTTCACTGGTAAGCCTTTTCTACTGCCACACTTTGTTATAGATAGATTATTCACCCTAGAATATTTGAGGTAAGCAGAGTTCATTAATATGAACTATGGCTCTAGAAGGAAGATAAGGTGTTCGTTGACCAACTATAGTGTTGATGACATAACCATTACAAAGAAGTGACAAGATGAACAAATTGACCAATATCTTGATAGGTTGGGCATGTTTTACATTCCCCAAAGATGGATTTATGACCCAAATGATATATTCTACAAGAGGAATATTGACCTTAATGGAGAAAAGGCCTATAAATTTGAGAAAAAATCTAGGCCTCATTTTAAATAGGGTAGAAATAATAAGGAGAATGCTCTTTTAGAGTGGAATGTTGCCAATATGGGACAAATTCCTCCATGGTTAGAATTCTATGAGCAAATTATTGATTTTGATCCAAACAATAATGAAAAACATTGATTGCAGGAGTCTACTATCAAATATGTTGAGAGCAAAATAGATAAGAAAGAGGAAAATCAGTTGCAAGAGTCTACCATCATAGGTATTGAAAGTAAAAATAAATGGAATGAGGCCAAGATAGTGGAATGGTGGAGGATGAGAATTGAAATTGGTAAAGAGAAATCTAAGTTTTGATTCAAAATTGATGATGAATTTTTTGATAAATATGACAAGAATATCACAACTTGGAAAGCAAAATATCCAAGGAGTATAGTACTAATCTATAAGAAGTCACAAATAGGGTCAGATTCCCCATCCTCACCATTGCAAGAATAGGCTTAATAAGAAGGATTTGATACTCCATAAATTGTTGCTCAAGTTTTGAAGATATTTCAGCCTTCAACATAACAAATAGAGAAATTTCCAAAAGGGGTATAGTTAATGAGTAAGATGAATTATTCTTATGAAAGGGCTATTAGTACACCAATCATTCAGATAATAAGTAGGTCCAAGCACCTAGCCCTAGGTGGATAGCCCTCGGATACATAGATAGACTAGAATTAGAAGGATAAGGACTTTGTGTTCACTCTAGTCAGTTTTACCACTACAACCACAGTGGAATTAAATCCTATTGCTGAAGAAACACTATAGGAGGAACTAGTATAGGAAGGGTTGTCTAGAGAAGATACAAAAAATGAGAAATCAACAAACTTCCAAGTCTTTAAGAGAAAGGCCAAAAGGGCACCAGAAAGAGCTAAGAAGGAGATTTCTAAAAAGAAAAAGTTGGATAAGGAGAAAATTATTAAGGAAACACCTATTTTAGCTACAAAAAAGGTATAATCAGTGCAACAAAAGAGCATAGAGGTAGCTACAAAACACCCTACATCAGTAGGTGAAGGTATGGTCTCTAATCCCTCTTCTCCTCCTCCTCCTTTAGATTCCCCAAGGAAATATCCCTCCCTTTCTGAGCAAGATATTGTAACAAAGGTGCCTTCTCCCCTTCATAGTTCACCCCCTATTTCACCAGTCAATATTGAGGGGCAAACCAACCCATCTCCTCCAAGGTCACTTCAAATTCCTTACTTATCATCTAAATTGCCTCCTTCATCATCTCCCATAATTCCATCCTTGCCATTACAACCTCTCCCATCCTCTAAAAAATAGGCTATTACACCCACTCACCCTTCTATGAGTTTTGCTTTAGTTTCCATGAGTCTACCAATTGCAATAGTAGCAGTGGTCATAGATTCCACTATAGTCACTTCTACCAAGCCATTTTACACTATTGGTTCTTCTCTTCCATACCTTGTAGCCTCTTCTCCTCCTATTGTGAGTTATCCTACCCAAGAAATTTTGCAAAAGGAGAAGGAAGATACACAAAAAATTCAATATTTCTAGGCAAAGAAGTCGTCCAAACCTTCTAAGAGGATGGCCACAAAGAGGAGAAGCATTTTTGTTGATCCAATTTCAAGGCAAAGAACATCTAGATCCATGATTCCTCTTGTGAGTAAGCCTAAAACTAATATGACTACTCAAGACTATCATCTAGAGGAACAAATAGAGGATATTGAGTAGATGCTAGCAGAAGATGAATTGGTCATGGTAAAAGCTCACTTGGACACTTTTTATATCAAAAATGATATATACAAAAAAGGTGGACAAGTTGTAGAAAAGCTTCAAAAGACCATTGATAATCATAAATAAGTGGAGAGATATCTCAGAAAGAAAGCAAAGAACTAGCAAGACAAATTTTAAGAGGCTAATAAGCTCAAGGAGAAAATCGAAGAACAAAAGAATAAAAATGAAGAACAAGCTAAGGAGATATAGAGCTTGAAGTAGCAACTTCAAATAAAAAAGGATAAGTCTTCTAGTTTTTCTAAAGATAGACTAAAGAAAGTGAGAAAAGAATTGCTCTCTAAAGTTTTAAAAAAATCTCAGAGATACAACCTATTATTGATTATATGGATGATGCTAGTCATCTACTTCAAAATATTTAGGAAGACTTGGATAGTTTCACTGGAGAACTTCAACCTATGGTGGTCCCAGATGAGAAGATTTATAGGTTGGTAGATAGCAGGCTCAATCATACTGATAAGCATATTATTAACAAGGAGTGGAATATTGATAGAATTGCTACTAGAATTGTGGTAAAGAAGCACAAAGCTCTCCAAAAGGCTTGTATTTTGTTTGAAAAATTTGAGAATATGGTCAGGGATGTGGTGGACATAAATAAGGAAATGATTCAAAATATATTCAAAGGGATATGGATGGAAGATAACACCTTGTTATATGTAGAAGAGGTTAAGAAGAGTATTTCTGAGAGCCTTCAAGATGAGTCTAATATTGATGCTCTGGAGGAACCGATTGATCAAGAGAAGGCTTCACAAATAATTATTGATTTTAATAGACTCAGATATCTAATGGAGGACTTGGTAAACAAAGGAAGTGCTACAAACTATGAGGACATTTGTGAGCTAGAGTACATTCATAAGAAGCTAAAGGAAACCTCCAAGTCTTCTAAAACATTTTGGAAGTAGGCCCTACAAAATCTGAAGCTTATGGTCCAATTGTTTGGAAAAGATGCTAAAGAGGAAAATATAGAGCAAAGTTCATCTGAGGAGGAAGCTGAGCAGGAGAAAGAATATAATGTTGAAGAAGAGGCTCAACAAGAGGATGAAGAACCAAATAGGGATTTTGTGGACCCTAAAGACACATAAGCTTAGCATTTTTTGTTTTGTACATTTTGCAGTCATGCATAAGTTTTGTATTTTATTTTATTTTATTACCCTGATGTCGTCAGAAGGAAATAATAAAATCACGAGGTCAGAGAGATATAAAGAATAGCAATTTTGGGTGAAGGAATTCATATCATTTATTTTGAAAAGAGCTATAAAGAGATCATTACTTTATTCTTGTTTAAGCATTGGTGCAGTTTTGAATAAAAGGTAGAGGAATTTGTGTTTCCAATATGGTCTCGATATGAATATTTATCCTCTAATATGTCCATAAGTTTTCAGAGGGTAGTGTTCATATGGAAATTATTTTTTAAATTATTCTTTTGAATACAAACATTTTTTACTCTTGATGCCCAATGGATAAGACTCTGATTTCAATGGCTTTGTGAGCAAATATAGTCAAGAGGCACCATAATGGCCACATCCTTAAAAAAATTTGAAAAATATTCTAAGGCATGGAAATCTCTATTTTGCTGAGGACATAGAGTATTTTGGAGTGGATCCACACAAGAGACCCGATTCTGCTCAACACTTAGTCTTTTTGAGAAAAGTTCTTATTCCACTCAAGACATAGTGTATTTTGGAGTGGACTTTGGTAGGTTCTCAATCCACAAAATTTTTGAGCTTTGCTGATATCAACACGATAAAAAGTGTGAAATGGTGATTCTTTTGGTTTCAGTGCACTCCAATGACTAAGTATTAAAAATCTCTATTCTGTTGAGTCCCAAGACTAAAAGTGAGCGAAATGGAGATAAGCTCATTTTACACTGCTTTCAGTGTGGAATGGTGACAAAAGGGCCAAGAGCATTGTAAAAGTAGTGGAATGATATCAAAGGCTATTTACACTACTTCTAGTATGGATTGGTGATTTCATAGTCCAACTAAGTCAAACGATGATGTCAGCATATTTTTGTGTGGATTGCAACTTGCACTTTATGCCATAAAGGTGAGAAAGAAGTTAAAAAAATTTAAGACTTGCTATGCGAACTAGTGCTAGATCCAATTATGCTTCTAACTTAATGTATTATCCACCAAAACCTGATTCTACTGGTTATTGAAAATGATCGTAGTAGATATAAAAGTGTTGAATGATGTTTTGTCTTTCCTCGTAGCTTTATAGAATATTTATGAGATTTAATCACCACCATTCATCGAAAGTATTGATGGTTGAGATGTTGTTGATATTGTCAAATTATTTAAAGGTAGATTATTGATAGATCAATGAAACAATCAATTTGAATGTGGGAAGGAAAAGCATCGAGGGTTTTCAAGATCAAGAACTAGAGCAGTTGAATATTTGTGATGGAATGAGGTTTTCAAGAACAATGAACAGATCCGATGCAATTTCCAATGGTCTAAACTCCAACTACCATTAATGAACCAACAAGTTGCATAGTCAAGCTACCATGGTAGATTACTCACAACAGATTTTCGAGACTTCACTAGCCAATGATATAGTGCCAACAAAGCTCTCTACTAAGCTAGAAAATTGTAATATTTGTAATATCTCCTTAATATATTTTATTTTGTAAAACTATAAATAGAGACCTAACCCTCATTTTAAGGGTTGACTCTAGTATGTTTGCTTGTCCTACTCTAAATATTATCTGCAAACTAATGGAACGAGCATTATTTTTATTTTTGACTCGAGAACATGTTATCTTCACTATATTTCATGCAAGAGGTTCAAAGTTGTGAATTACATTTTTGTTAATACTCTAGCGGTTAGTTCATTCCAGTTTATTGGATTACTAGTTGTGAAAGTAATTGAAATTTATTCATAGTTAGATCTATGTTGATAGGGAGTTTATTTATGCTAAATCTGATTATTGGTCAATTATGCTAAATTAGATTATCAGTAGATTGGATATTGGAATTGCTTTCTGCAACATATCTCTATTTTGTGCTTAAATGTATGAAGATTTCATGGTTTTGGGTGCTTCTAATTTTGAGTGATGGGACACTAGAAATAGTTTGTGGGAGATTTTTTCTATATTTGCCTATGTTGTTAGCCTATCCAACCACTTTATTGCATAATATATCTAACCCTAAATATTTTCTAACCCTTTTATTAAAACCCTAAGTGAGCTTTAATTGTGTTAAAACCCTACTAAGTTGACAAGGAATCAGCCTACATAGGAGGTTGGGCTGAATTAAAATTTGGTCCATTCAATGTTGAGTGCTGACCTGTGACTATCAGGTGCATGCCTGGATAGAAAATTGAAAGATAGACAATCACAATGTCAAGTAAAAATTGATATCAATTCGGTGCTCAACGCTTGATTTTGAAGAAAAGACCATAAAAGCCTTGATCTAGAAGAAAATTCTATAGAAGCCTTGATCTAGAAGAAAATACCATAGAATCCTTGATCCAAAAGAAGAGGCTAGAGAATATATGCTCCAGAAGAGAAGGCCATAAAAGCCTTAATTTTGAAGAAAACTTCTAATAAGAATTTTGATTTAGAAGAAAAATCCAGAGAAGAGTTTTTGAAGTAGACTATAGAGAAGAGTGCACAAAAAGAAGATTGATGATCTTATTTATTGATTAAATACTTCTCTTATAATAAGATGAAGAGATCAGGAGAATATATCATTGAATAATTTCCATTCTTGGAAGAAAGAGAAGGACTACGAGAGTCTTGTTAAAATATAGAAGTAGCATATTTCAAAGATCCAAGAAGAAGATCTCATCACCAACACTTCTAAAAGTAGAAGATTGAAGAAAAGGTCTCAGTTGGAAGACCAAATAAGATGCAATATAGAAGACCTTGGAGATGTCTCAAGGAGTAAAAATAAGAAGGCTTGGAGAGCCTTGTTGTAGATCTCGAAGAAGCATCATCAAAAGAGTTCCTAGGAGAACTCATTAGATAAATCCACTACCAAGGAGAAGCTCCTAATAGTGAAGGACTTGGGAATATTATCACCATATGATAACAAGCCCAAGAGGAGAAAAAATTAGTAAGGAGTACCAAATCCCTAAAGAAGAATCCATTGATGACCAAAATTTAGCCCTTAATATAACTTCAAGCCCAAGGTAATAATTATGATGAAATTGGTAAGGAGTACCAAATCCCTATAGTTCTTACAAACCATAGCACTTACAACTTCAACCCTATAATATTTGTGGTTTCATTACTAAAAATATATTGATCATGTTATAAGCTTATAAATACCACCTTAATGCCTCTATTTTCCCATTCCCTCTATATCTATCTAATTAAATGGTAGAAACTCTAAAATAACTACACATAATATACATAAAAATAAAATGAAAAACAAAGGACAATGTCAAGGTAGGAACATAACCTTACTACCATACTTATCTTGTGCTACTTGATAATAGTTGTTAGAGAATAAATGCTAGTGTTTATGTTGCAAGTGTTATAGGTGGTGTAGGTACCACTTGTTGACTATTATGGTTTTCTTTCATATCATACATAGACTCCTTGAACTAGTTTTTAGTCTAGAGTGATCTGTGAATGCCTCATATCAAGGATATTTTGCTTTAAAATATGGGTACCAATAAGCTAGTTTTTACACATCTACTATCCTTGGAACGTGAGTGAATATTTTCACTATAAAGATTTTTTTATGAAAATTTATACTTATATCAATATGGAGTACATGGGGGATAAAATTACTCAAGTACCCACATCATTATTATAAACAACTCAGTTGGATCTATTACTATTAGTATTTAATTTAGGTAGAGTGGGCAGAGTAGATTATCATGGCACATTGATTTGGCCTTGTTAGTTTTGAAAGGGATGATTTTGTTATTGAATTGATTATCCTCCTTATAATTTTTAAAGGGATGATTGGAATTTGGTTGTATGATTGTGAAGCCTAAGTAAATAGTTTTCATACTTATACGATATTAATCCATTAATGGTAAGGATAAATAAAATTTTGAATAAGTTTAGTTTTCAAATATAACTAGATTTTATGGTTGTCAAACACATCCTTGGTTAATTTGATTGACTTATTTGTGTCACCCATTCAATGTTATGGCCTTGAGTTCTTCAACCAAGGGGTATCTTCTATGTTAGTGGGTATGGAAACATACCAATCATATGGATGTATTTATAAGGAATACTCATGTAATGTGTGCCCCTTCTTTCATTTTAGGTAGTATGTTATTAAGTTTAATTCCTTTGAGGCTTTAGCTTTCATGATATTAAATGAAGAATACAAGGTACTAATAATTTTATCCTTCATACCTTGAAACACGTTACTAATTTTATCTATTGTGATGTTGTTGATTGACTTAGATCTAATTTCACAATATTGTGATCCTTATCATTATTGTGAATAATTGGTACTAATCTTAATTACTCTTTGGATGTTCTATTTGGAAATGTTTATCCATTAAATTTAATTCGTCTATGATCTCTATGGTGAAGTCTTTAAAAAAAATAGCTTTCATATTTTCATCATCTAAGAGAGCCTATTGTTTCCTGTTCAATAAAAATAAAATTTCCGAATAATATTCTAATGATTCATATTCATCTTGTATCATGTGAAAGACCTCATATCTTTTTTCTCAATTTTAGCAATATTCCTTATATTTAGCAAAGAATTGAGATGGCATTTTCTCTCATGTAGTTATAGAAATTCTAGGTAGGCCCATAAACCACCACAAAGATCCATCCCTTAATATGGATAGAAATAAATAGTATTGTCATATTTCTAATATAATATATAAAAATAAAAATAAATTAAATTGGATCTTCTAAAATAGTCCCTCGAAGGACTGGTAGAATGGAAAAAAAAATATTCTTCATAGTTGGGGGATCCTTGGGTAGCCATAGTGGGTATCCATATGTAAAGGGGGATCAAATATGTCCCTTAGCTTGTTCAATATATCCATCTATGCTCTCTATAATGGCTTATTTTAGATTATCTATAATTTGTTCAATTTCACCTATAATTTGTCCAAACTTAGTCTAACATCCTACACTTTCACTTTGATTGGGGTTTTAAAAATAAATCAACCTCCATTATATTTGGAATGGTTGAAGAAAGGTATATAACTAAAAGAAAAACAATTATTTAAAACCTTAAAAAATCCATAGGTTGGAGCCTAAGGTGACATAGTTGTATAATGTTTTACTAGATATGATTCAAAAAATAAGAGAAGACTTTTACTCACTAGAGCCCAAGGCTCCAATACACATCCTCACATGCCAATATTCAAATAATTTAAACTAAGAGATATTTTAGATTTTTTTGGCTACCACTCGAGGCTCTACTTTATGTTCTCACACACTTGTATATATCAAATAAAATGTACTATAAAATAGTACTAAAAATAGGTTATACAAGTAAACAATTCCTAGTATCACTACCCCAACATAGTTATCTATAAAAAAACTTGTTGGACAACATAATTAAAGATAAAATAAAGTAATAAATTAAGTGATCTAATTTGTAGGGTTAGTTAGTTAAGGATCTTTCTATGTGAAAAAACAAGGCTAAAAATTTAGCTAATTAAAGTTCTTGATAGTCATATCTTATGATAGTTTAAGGACTAGAAAAATATTTGTTAGGAGCACTATGTAGTCACCTCCTATGATATTTCAAGAACTAGAACAACTATTGATCAAAGTGCGTAGTAGACATCTCCTATGGAAGTTCAAGGATCCTTATCCAACAACCATTCTTTATTCATATTTGGCATCCTTCTTGGAAATGGTACCAAAAGTGATGACCACCACATTTCTCTATCAATCTAAGTATTTATTTGGATATGATACTAGCACTTTATATGTAAATAAATGAGGGATATAAATCAAATAATTATTTATTAAATTTGTCTAACTAAAATATGAAGAATATTTTATACAAGGTATTATTATTGAAAAGAGCATTGTGTATCTCTTCTATTGTATGTCCAAAACTACCGGTCTTTCTCTCAACTTCACCATTATGAATTTAATGGTGTGCATGAGTGGATCCTTTTTAAGAATCTCTCAACCTCATGGAATTTTTTTCAATTCTTATTTCTAATTTGATTTGCTCGTTATCTAAAACATACATAGAGTCTTTCAACTATTTAATTTTATGTTCAAAATGGTTTTGTATTTAAGTTGTTGACTCAATAGCCCTATTTATTTATACAATTGATTTTGCTTCATCTCCCTCATTGCTCCTCAAGTTCCTCCATTCATGAGTTTGTGATTTAAGCCTTTTTAAAATATTTTACTAAAAATAAAATTCATGTTTTGAAAGTTACTATTTTAGTAAGGATCCTAAAATACTATTTAGATGCTATATACCAAAATGATTAACTCATAAATATGATTCAAATGGACTAATACATCTATATATTTAATCTTATAACTTTTTAAAGATGGAGCCAAAACTACTACATAAAATACCAAAATCTCTTCATATTTTCGTAACCTCTATATATTTTCTATAATAAATATGATCTATTTCTTCAATTTTTAATATAATTATAAATATTTAAAATAAAAACATAATATAACTTAAACAACTACTTGAACATCAATATTTTAGTAAATTAGATATTAAAAAAGTAAAATATAAAATAATAAAATAAATTTGAAAACCTAGGGTTGCTTTGCCCAAGGACATTTATTCGGACCCTTAGGATTTCCATAACCTCTTCATATTTTTATAATATATATGATAAGTTTTTATAATTTATATTTATATAAAAATATATATAAACTTTACTTTTTTTAATTAAATCACCACAAATGCGACTATCAACTCACCTACCTATCTCTTTCAACTATAAACCTTCATAATTCTTAATATTATAGATTTTAAAGAATGTTAGCTCTTAAAAAAATCACTACCAGAACTTTAATGAAATTAAAGATTGAATCCCATACACACTGGAAAATATCATAGAGACTAATACCATGGGTACACGGCTAGGTGAAGGAGGGAAACCCTAAACCCTAATAGGGGCCCATCCAGTTATTGTAAAAACTATAAATGATCGTCTTCTTTTGTAATTCATATCAAGCTTTTCTTTAACTATCTTTCCAGACATACTGATATTCTGCTAAATTAGGATAGAGAGAAACTATTGCGAACAATCGGAAGAGAAGGGTCTGTAGCAATGGCAAAGATGAGAAAGGAAAACAATTGTGGAAAGGCAAGATCGAAAGAAACGATGCCTCTGAGAAATATCCATGCCCTTTTTGCCGTTCACCAGCATTTACACCAGCAATAAAAGGATGTTATGACATGGAATACAACATACAATCTCTACCTCACGACTGTTGACGCAGGAATGATTTTACATGCAGAAAAACCAAGAGAATTTCATTCAATGTTCTTAAAATCCGAATTACAGAAGTTACAAAATGGCCAACCCCCTTACAATGCATGAGCTGCTTCTTATATCGGGCCCGACCCCCTTCGGACATCATTACACAGACTGCGGAGTTTGTTTGTAACCGCCCACATGAATGTTCTGTCGCCGCCTGCATATTGCTGCCAGGTGCCTCGAATCATCATGGCATGTAATGGCGGAGTGCTCTGCAACCCTCTGTCCATCGACCCTCTGAATCATCATTCCCAGGAGTGCTCTGTAGACACCTATATTTTGCTGCCACGTGCCCTTCTGCACCGACCTCTGCAGCCGCCTGCCCGTGTGGAGTCATGAACGACCTGTCACGATATCGTGACATTTCTGCTTCCTTGCTCTCTCTCTCCTCTTCGGTCACGATATCGCGACGTTTTGGTGCTCGGCCTCTATTCTCTCCTTCGGGCACGAAACCGTGACATGTCACAAAATCACGACGTCTCTGCCTTCAACACTCGTTTTCCGCCTTCGGGTCACGAAACCGTGACATGTCACAAAATCGTGACAACCTTTCCCCTTGGCGCCCATCCACAAAATGTGTCACGAAATCGTGACAACTTTTCTCCTTGGCGCCTATCCGCAAAATGTGTCACGAAATCGCGACAACTTTTCTCCTTGGCGCCTATCCACAAAATGTGTCGCGAAATCATGACAAATTTTCTCCTCGGCGCCTATCCTCAAAATGTGTCACGAAATCGTGACAACTTCTCCCCTTGGCGCTTCTTTTCAAAATGTGTCACGATTTCATGATACTCCCCTTTGCGCTTCTTTTCAAAATGTGTCACAATTTGACACTCTCCCTTGGCGCTTCTTTTCAAAATGTGTCACGATTTCATGACAGTTGCTCCCCTTGGTGCTTCTTTTCAAAATGTGTCACGATTTTCGTGATAGCTCCCCTTGGTGCTTCTTTTCAAAATGTGTCACGATTTCGTGACAGCTGCTCCCCTTGGTGCTTCTTTTCAAAATGTGTCACGATTTCGTGACAACCTTTCCCCTTGGCGCCTATCCTCCAAAAGTGTCACGATATCGCGACGACTTTTCCCCTTGGCGCCCATTCTTCAAAAGTGTCACGATATCGCGATGACTTTGCCCCTTGGCGCCTATTCTCCAAAAGTGTCACGATATCGCGATGACTTTTCCCCTTGGCGCCTATTCTCCAAAAGTGTCGTGATATCGCGATGACTTTTCTGTCACGATATCACGACAACTTATTCCCTCGCCAGCACTTAGAGAAAAAAAATATTTTTGGGATGATGCAAGATTGCTCTGTCACCTCCGGATGCTCCTGCATCAGACACCCGGGGTGAATTGAGAAGTGACCTTCACTTCTGTTCTATGTGAGGTAGACCCAGGCGGTCAACCTCTGCCTTCGACAACCAAGTCGCATCTTCTACGGGTCTGCCCTTCCACTTGATCAAATATTCAGAATAGCACCTATTCCGAGTACTTCGGCCCTCACGCGTATCAAGGACTTCTTCTATCTCGTCTACGACTGGGGTGGCTACTGGAATGCTCCACAAATCCGGGCTTGGTGTTGCACTGCTATCTCCTTCATGATACTCAACCAAATCCAAAATGTTAAAAACCGGTGAGATGTTAAGTTCACTCGGCAACTCCACCTCGTATGCATTACCCGAATCCCATTTTCCAATGATTCTGCATGGCCCAAACTTCTTCATCTTCAGCTTGTTATAGGTCTTGGCAGGAAACCTTTCTTTTCTTAGATGGACCATGACGGCATCTCCTACTTCAAACTCCTTAGCCCGGTGCTTCTGGTCTGCCCTGGTCTTATACTGAGTATTCATCTTAGTGATGTGCCTTGTCACCTCCTCATGCAAGCCTTTCAGGTGTTCAGCAAAGTCTTCGGCCTCAGCACTGCATTTTTCTCTTGTATCCATCCTTCTCAACTCAGAAGCGTTTCTTGGGCTGCTCCCATAAATTATCTGGAATGGAGATTTGTTGGTACTCCTATTGACAGAGTTGTTGTATGCGAATTCTGCCTGTGGCAAAACTAAATCCCATCCCTTGGGCTTGTCTCCGACCAGGCATCGTAATAGATTGCCCAAACTTCTATTTACCACCTCTGTTTGGCCATCTGTCTGTGGGTGGTATGCAGAACTAAATTTTAAATCCGTCTTCAACTTCTTCCAAAGGGTTCTCCAAAAATACCCCACAAACTTGGAATCCCTGTCCGACACAATACTCTTTGGCAGCCCATGAAGTCGTACCACTTCCTTGAAAAATAAACCTGCCACATGGACCGCATCACTAGTCTTCTGACAGGGGATAAAGTGAGCCATTTTTGAAAACCTGTCCACCACCACAAGTATGGAGTCGTTTCCCCTCTGCGTCCTGGGTAAACCAAGAACAAAATCCATACTAATATCCTCCCATGGCCTTTCGGGTATAGGTAGTGGTTGATATAAACCAGTATGCTGCCTCACACCTTTTGCCATCTGGCATATCCTGCAACTTTGCACGAATTTTGTCACATCCTGTTGCAACTGCGGCCAGTAGTAGTTTTCATTAACAAGGGAAATGGTCTTGTCTCGACCAAAGTGTCCAGCCAAACCTCCACTGTGCTTTTCCTTGATCAGATTCTCCCTCATTGAACTCCGTGGAATGCATAATTGGTTTCCCCTGAACAGCATTCCATCTTGGATCAGAAAGTTTAGCCACTTAGTCCTGTCCAAAGTAACAGGCGCAGTGCAGGCCTTCCAAGCTTCTGCGAAGTCGGGATCTGCAGGGTACAAACCCTTAAGCTCAGCAAACCCTACAACTTCCACCTTCATTTCCATCAATAAACATTGCCTCCTACTTAAGGCATCCACCACTCTATTGGACCTTCCGCTCCGATGCTTCAGCACAAAGGTATAGCTCTGCAGGAACTCAACCCATTTCAGGTGCCTCTGATTTAACTTCCCTTGACTGTTAATATACTGTAGTGCCTGATGATCAGTATACGGAACAAACTCCTTTGGCAACAAATAATGCCTCCATTTCTTCAGAGCCTGAACTATGGCATAGAACTCCTGATCATACACCGAATACTTCTTCCTGGCATCATTGAGTTTCTCACTAAAATAAGCGACAGGCTTACCCTCTTGACTCAATACAGCCCCTATGGCACTACCACTAGCATCACAGTCTACCTGAAATACCTTATTGAAATCTGGAAGTGCTAAGACAGGTTGCTCTGTGACCTTCTTCTTCAACATAGCAAAGCTTTTGTCTGCTCCGGTTGTCCACTTAAATTCCTTCTTGTTCCCCCTCATTGTCTCCGTAAGGGATGCGCAAATACTGCTGAAATTTCTAATGAACTTTATGTAAAAACTGGCTAGACCATGAAACGATCTTACCTCAGTCACGCTTCTTGGAGCAGGCCATTCTATGATAGCCCTCACCTTTTTTGGGTCCATTTTTAGACCGTCTGCTGAGATGACAAATCCCAGGTATACTAACTCCCTCTTTACGAAGTTACACTTCTTCAGATTTATCAGCAACTGCTCCTCCCGTAGCTTCTCAAAAACCCTCCTGATGTGCATCAGGTGTTCCTCCAGGGTTCTGCTAAATATCAAGATATCATCCAAGTAGACAATAACAAATTTGCCTAAAAATTCCTTCAAGACTTCATTCATCAGCCGCATGAATGTACTCGGTGCATTGGTTAGCCCAAATGGCATGACCAACCACTCATACAAACCCTCTCTGGTTTTGAAGGCTGTCTTCCACTCATCCCCTTCTCTGATACGGATCTGATGATAGCCACTCTTCAGATCAATCTTCGTGAAGTACTCAGCTCCACTCAAACAGTCCATGATATCATCCATCCTTGGCAATGGGAATCGATATTTTATAGTGATCTTGTTAATTGCCCGAGAGTCTATGCACATTCTCCACTCTCCATCCTTCTTGGGTGCTAGTACTGTAGGTACTGCACATGGGCTAAGACTCTCCCTAATCAATCCCTTCTTTAATAGCTCTTGAACTTGTCTATTCAGCTCCTCAGTTTCCATAGGAGTCATTCTGTGTGCGGCCTTATTGGGCAAGCTAGACCCTGGCACCAAGTCTATGTGGTGACTGATCTTCCTTACAGGTGGTAAACCCTCAGGAACATTATCAGAAATGATATCTGGAAATTCCTCTAACAGACCCATGACTTCCACTGGGGTCTCCTTGCATTCTTCTTCCCTAACCCTAGGGATTATTGCATAGCACATATGATCTGGCTTCAGGCCATCTAAAAATCTTCTTCCATCAACTAGACAGACTCGAGCACTGCTACATACCTTCTCGTCCGCCTCCTTCAGGGGTTTCAACTTATGGCGAACTCCATCCTTCGACAAGGAATACGTATTGGCTCGACCATCATGTACTGCACTCCGATCAAACTGCCATGGTCTCCCAAGCAACATGTGACATGCATCCATAGGCAAGATGTCACATAGGACCTCATCACGGTAAGTCCCAATGTTAAACTTCACCAGGCATTGCTCACTGACCAGCACCCTATGGTCCTTTTGTAACCATGCAATCCGATATGGATGCGGGTGTCTTCTTCTCTCCAGCTGCAACTTGGCAACCATCTCCTCAGAGACCAAGTTATCAGTGCTACCATTGTCGATAATGATGTTACAGACCTTGCCTGAGCACTTGCATCTTGTGCGAAATAGGCTGTTCCTCTGGTCTGCCTTCTTTTCCTCATTCAACAAGACTCTCCTGATGACCATCGCTTCCCCTCGTTCTGCCTCCTCAGAGTGCTCAGATTCGACACCTTCGTCTGCTACAGCAGCTCTGGCCTGACCCTCAGGTCTTCGATTTGGCCTTTCTTGGCGCTGTGGGCAGTTGTATGCCCGATGTCCTTCCTCCTCGCAATTGAAGTAGGTTCCATGAAATACACCTCTCCCATACCCATGCCTAGGCCTACCTCTTCCTCTCGGGTAGTTGTTGTTCTGATTGCGTGGGCATTGGGTATTCTCCTCTTTCTCTTCTTTCTGGTTCTGGCTACTGCTTGCTTCACCAGTCTTCCCTAGATCTCTGTATCTTCCTCCACTGGTCCTTCCACCAGCTCTTCCACCATGATCCTTTCCTCTCTGCTTACCTTCAAACCTCCTATTCAGTTTCCCTTCCACTTTTAAGGCAAACTGGTACGCATCCTCAACCGTGCTCATCCGAACCAGACTCAGCTCTTCTTGAATAGTGGTTCTTAATCCATTGATGTAGCGGGCGACCTTCTCCTTATTTGCCTCAGAATGGCCGGTTCTAATCGAGATCTGGTAGAACTCCTCCGTGTACTCCTTGACAGATTTACTCGCCTGCCTTAGACTCTGCATCCTCCTCAACAGATCCAACTCATAGTCGGCGGGGATGAATTGCCTCTTCAATTTCTCAACCATCCGATCCCACCTGGTGATCTTTTCTTTTCCCCTCCTGTTCCTCTCCAGCTGTACTCCTTTCCACCAGATGCTAGCATGTCCCTTCAACTTTGTTTTTGTGAACCTGATCCGATTTGGATCTGAGATCTCCTCATACTCGAAATATTCCTCCATGTCGTTGATCCAATCTATCAACTCCTCGGGATTGAGATTCCCAGAATAGGTGGAGACGTCAAACTTCGACTTCTTCCCGATCTGGGATATGGCCCTATATAGCCTAGCTTCTGTTGGATCCAATGCTTCTTCCTCATCAGATGGACCCTCGTCTTCCCAAACTTCATCTTCACTGTGGTCCTCTCTTCTTGGCTCAACTCCTCTTCTCAATTCCTCCTGTAGGGCTTGCACTTGCCTCTGCAAGGCTCTGAGATCGACCTCTGCTCCCCTATTCCTCGCACCACCATGGTTCCTTCATGGAGGCATCCTGCTCACTTCCTCACAAACCCCAACCACAAGTCCTGGCGCAAACTGCCTCACGGTCGACGATCTGTTCGTGCACTCAGAACCTTCTGGCTCTGATACCACTTGACGTAGGACTGAGATTACACGCAGAAAAACCAGGAGAATTTCATTCAATGTTCTTAAAATCCGAATTACAGAAGTTACAAAATGGCCAACCCCTTTACAATGCATGAGCTGCTTCTTATATCGGACCCGACCCCCTTCGGACATCATTACATAGACTACGGAGTTTGTTTGTAACCGCCCACATGAATGTTCTGTCGTCGCCTGCATATTGCTGCCAGGTGCCTTGAATCATCATGGCATGGAATGGCGGAGTGCTCTGCAACCCTCTGTCCATCGACCCTCTGAATCATCATTCCCAGGAGTGCTCTGTAGACACCTGTATTTTGCTGCCACGTGCCCTTCTGCACCGACCTCTGCAGCCGCCTGCCCATGTGGAGTCGTGAACGACCTATCATGATATCATGACATTTTTGCTTCCTTGCTCTCTCTCTCCTCTTCGGTCGTGATATCATGACGTTTTGGTGCTCGGCCTCTATTCTCTCCTTCGGGCCGCGAAACCGTGACATGTCACGAAATCGTGACGTCTTTGCCTTCAGCACTCGTTTTCCGCCTTCGGGTCATGAAACCGTGACATGTCACGAAATCGCGACAACCTTTCCCCTTGGCGCCCATCCGCCAAATGTGTCACAAAATCATGACAACTTTTCTCCTTGGCGCCTATCCGCAAAATGTGTCGCGAAATCGTGACAACTTTTCTCCTTGGCGCCTATCCGCAAAATGTGTCACGAAATCGTGACAACTTTTCTCCTTGACGCCTATCCTCAAAATGTGTCGCGATATCGCGACAACTGCTCCCCTTGGCGCTTCTTTTCAAAATGTGTCACAATTTCGTGACAGCTGCTCCCCTTGGTGCTTCTTTTCAAAATGTGTCACGATTTCGTGACAGCTGCTCCCTTGGCGCTTCTTTTCAAAATGTGTCACGATTTCATGATAGCTGCTCCCCTTGGTGCTTCTTTTCAAAATGTGTCACGATTTCGTGACAGCTGCTCGCCTTGGCGCTTCTTTTCAAAATGTGTCACGATTTCGTGACAGCTGCTCCCCTTGGTGCTTCTTTTCAAAATGTGTCACGATTTCGTGATAGCCTTTCCCCTTGGCGCCTATCCTCCAAAAGTGTCGCGATATCGTGATGACTTTTCCCCTTGGCGCCTATTCTCCAAAAGTGTCGCGATATCGCGACGACTTTGCCCCTTGGCGCCTATTCTCCAAAAGTGTCACGATATCGCGATGAATTTTCCCCTTGGCGCCTATTCTCCAAAAGTGTCGCGATATCGCGACACATTTTCTATCGCGATATCGCGATAGCTTATTCCCTCGCCAGCACTTAGAGAAAAAAATATTTTTGGGATGATGCAAGATTGCTCTGTCACCTCCGGATGCTCCTGCATCAA
>JAQPPZ010005605.1:0-44316 GCA_028583015.1 Wollemia nobilis
ACAAAAATCAAATCCCAATACTATGCCATTGTTGAGCAAGGTGCACAAAGAGATTGTCATTGTTGTCAACACAATTGATAGATCTATTGATGCAAGTGATGTGTAGTTCAAAAAGCTATTCGGATGTGTAAAGAGCTTGGAGCCTCAAAGGTTACTCTGAGTATGTATAGGGATTTTCCAAGAAGACCGAAGGGACCCATAGTGCAAAAGATCAAAGTGTAAAACAAGTAATGAAAGTGTCACGATATCGCCACATATGCAGGCAGTAAGTGAAAAAAACCGTTCTACTTCTGTACATGTTGGAAGAAAAAAATTCAAAACGTCAATTTCCCATGTTGAAGAGGAGAGAAAAGCGGGAAAAACTCTGTGATTTCAAGATATGGTTGGAAGAGAGAGAAAAAGCTAGAAAAATTTCACTAATTTCACAACATGTTGGAAGAGAGAGAAAATAGCAAGAAAACATCGTGATGTCACGACATGTTGAAGAGAAAAGGCAAGTGGAAAAACGTCACAATTTCTGATATGTTGGAAGAGAAAGAAAGCAAGTGGGAAAAATTGTCATGATTTTCGAGGACATGTTGGAAGTGAAAAGGTAAGTGGAAAAATTCGGTCATGATCTCTACGAACATGTTGGAAGAAAAAGGGAAAGTAGAAGAAGTGCTACGATGTCAAAAGTCTCGAAGTAAGAGAACAAGTTGGAAAGTGTCCATGATTTTCGTGATCTAGGTCCCATTTTGCACAAAATAGGAGAGAGAGTGTGTTGGAAAAGTGTCGCGATTTCTGATATGTCTGATTTTCGTTAGACAAAAAGAGAGAAAAGTCTATGGAAAAGTGTCAAGATTTGGCGACATGTCGCATTTTTGCAAATTTCAAAAAGCAAGAAGGAAGGAGAAAGAAAATGTTATGATTTCATAGATATGACGTATTTTCAATTCAAAGGCACAAGAAGGTAGAGAAAGAAAAAGTTGTCACTATTTCGATCTTGTCAGCATTTTCGTGGACTCGCGCGCTCAGAAAGTGGAAGAGAAAGAAAAAGTGTCACTGATTTCATGACATAAATTTTTGCGACTCAGAAAGAAAGAAAGAGAGAAAGAAAAAGGTGTCATTTGATTTGAAGCGATGTCTGTTTTCGTGACTCTGAAAAAGCGCGTGAAGGAAGAGAAAGAAAGGGTTTATTTTGATATTGCTCTATTTTATGACTAAAAGGCACAAAGAGAAAGAAAAAGTATCGCGAGATCGCAGCAGTACACATTCGCCATGACAAAAAGAAAGAGAGTGAAGGTAGCTGTGATGAACTCACATTTAAGGACAAAAAGGCAGAGAAGAAGATTTACAGGTAGAGGAGTCGACTTTGCGAAAAAACATAGGTTGGACGATAGTAGAAATGTCACGATATTTCAAAGCAGAGAAGAATACTAAAGGCGTAAGTCACAGATACTCACGACAAAAGCAAAGATGAAGTACACAGTAGGTGAAAGTGTCATTATGTCGTGGACATGTTGCATTTTCATGGGCCAAAGCAAAAGAAAGAGGAGAGAGAAAAAAGTGTCGCGATTTCGCGACATGTATTTTATCTATGGGTCTAAGAAAATAAATAGAAAGGTGATATAGTGTCGCACACGTATTCACGATGATGCATGTATTTTCTGTGGGTCATGTGGAGCGAAAGAGAGAGAGCATATGAGAGAAGTGTCACGAGCCTCTTGATATTATATTTTTGATAAGTTGTTGAAGTCTTTAAGATCGATGAACAAACTCACTAAAATTAGGGGTTTATACTTCTCATGAAAGTCGACAAAGATTAGGACTTCCGATAATCGATTAAGATTACAGGTTTTCATCCTCAAACAATTCTTTATGTAAAAAGGAGTGCGCTGTCTGGAGACTTAGGTATGTTGTTGCTTGTGTGCAAAGTTTGGCTTAAGTGTGCATGCAGAACAAGTCATATCGAATCAAGTTTAAGGTAAAATTTGCAATAGAGCAGAGTGCATAAAGGGAGAAGATGACTGTGAAGGTCGACAGGAGGCAAGTGCGGGTGTGAAAGGATTGTACAGTGAGAGTAGAAGGCAGCAGTGGCGGTAGAGATTGCGAAGGTGTGCATTGTCTATTCTATGAATTGGAAGGAGAGAGATTGGTAAGCAATAGACCACTTCTGTGTCTTGTAAAAGTGAAGGTATTTTTTTTGGTAGAACTTTTAGATTCAAAATTAAAGTCCAGGTTGTAGCTTGGCATCGTGGGTTGTGGCCCCTGGCGCTAGTGGGCCGGTAAAATAGTGCTAGTAGATCCTCTCTACTTGTGTAGATGAATCAGGCTTGTGCTCCTTCCGGTGTTTCTTAAATTGATTGTAAAGTTGATGCTTGTTAAAGGCTGTATTTGATGGTAGTCCAAGCAAATTTTGAGGAGTAACCACATTGGTGAACCTCATAAATCTTGTGTTGGGTGATGTTCTCGTGTGATACTTGTTTTATCTTTGTTTTTATGTGTTCTTACTTTTGTTTTAAGAGTTAGAATTTGAGTTTAAAGAGTTAAACTGATTCACCCCCCTCTCACGGTCATTGTGGAGATTCAATGAATTGGTATGCGTGAGCGTTGTTCATATACAAGCTAACTTCTAGTATGATCTTGGAAGTAAACACAATGCAGGTGTGGTAAAGGCTTTTTATCAAACAAAAGCAACCACTTTGTTTGATGGATCTAATTATGCGTTTTGGAGAATCAAGATGCAGATATTATCTTCTATGCTTTGAGCTACTGATATCGGTATTCAAGAGTTAGTGGATACATACTACCCATGATTCCTCCAAAAGAGTTGACGAAAAAGAAACTATTTGAAGACAACTCAAGAGCTAAAAATGCTTTCATGCGCGTTTAGCACATGTGAACTAGTAAAGATCATGACATGTGGTTATCAGGAAAGAGATATGGGACAACCAAGGTTGAGTATTCCATGGTAAGGGAGCACTATAAGACTGAAGGATGTTGTTAGTGTGGACACATCGGGCTCAGCCTCACATTGAAAATGAACGTATGATGAAAAAATTGAGGCACATATGTTGAGAGTTAATGGAATCATTAATGCGATTTCAAGAATTGTGGATCTCGGAGGAGGATATTAGAGACTTGTCGTCATGAAAAAAGGTACTAAGATCTCTTCCTCAAAGGTTTAGATTCCAAACTGTTTGATAGAAGAAGAAGTCTAAAAATATAAATTATTTCCTTGTGAGTATAGATGAGATGTGTGGTTTTTGACCTGCAAGAGATGAGGATAGGAAGACCAGAACCATTGCACAGAGAAGCATCTTAAAGCCCTAAAAATAAAAACACAAAGCAAGAGTCTGAGAAGAAGAAGAGACATCGATGAATGAAGCAACCTTAGTAGAAAACCAAAAGAGGAAAAGGAAAATACAAAGGGAAGTTACCATATGTTTAAATGTTTCAACTATGGAGGCGTGGCATTTGTGACTAAATGTCCACCTAAAGAGCAGAACGAAATTGATGAAGGATCGCACCAAGAAAGAAGTGGACTGGAAGAAGAAAAACACTTAAAAGGCAACTTCTAAGAAGAAAAGGCTGGTCTCAAAAGAATGTCTGTTTCATCGTAAGATAGCTCCCCTGAAGAGTCTGAAGAGGGAAAAGGTGAAGTTTCTTTTCATGGTATTTAAGGTGTTTAAAAGAAAAAAGAGGAAAGGAGTGAACCTCCAAGTATGGGAGAAACCCTTAGGCTGAAGTAGATCTAGAAGGTGAGTTGATTCTGCACTTGAAGGGGAAGAGATAGAAAAGAAAAAGAATAAGAAACCCTCAAGAAAGCTGAGGATGCAATAACTCACAAACTAATTTGAAAGTACTAACAGAAGAATCCAAGAAAATTCCAAGATCCCAAAGTGCAAATAACCCTGAAAATAGATTATTGTAGGAAGCTAAAGAAGAGACTATTTGGGAATGTAGTTGAAGAGGTGAATAAGAAAATTAGTTGTTATCACAAATATGAAGAAAGTTCATGAAGCTGATAAGATTGCAAAACGACCAAAGGCCCGAGGCATCAAATTTGGTCTCTGTTTTCATCGAAGGAGAATCATCAAGTGGACCAAAGGCCAAAATGTAGAACCATAAAGAATGAAGATAAAAAATAGGTTGATCAAAGGAAAAAAACGTGTTATGATAAAGAAAGCACAATTCCAGCACGAAAGGAGAATTGGCAATAATGGATTCACCAATTTCACACATCAAAGAAGAAGAAGACCTATGGTCTCGGCGGCAACATGGAAAAGACCATCACCCAGTTCAATTATCCCTTCTCTGGTTTTTTTTTAAATGCAATGGCTATGGACATAAAATCTCGATTATCAAAAATATAATGTAAGACCAAGGAATTTCACTAGTAGAAATGCTTTTTCCCCTCGAGGAATTATATAGTAGAATGTTATAACTTGGCATAATTTTGGGCACATTGCAAGAAACTATAGAGGTACATTTGCATCAAATCAATTTTAGGGGAAGAAAAATTTCAACAAAATAGGATGAGACGAAATAGAAAACTTCCCACAAAACATGCACAAGCTGTTGATAAGGGAAAGGCAAAACAAGAGCCCAAAACCACTATCAAAATGGAGTGGAAAGAAAAGGAACTACTTAAGGAAGAAAAGGAATCCTTAATTGTACAAACAACTTTTAAGGCACATAATAAATATGTACGATGGATACTTGATAGTGGATGTTCCAGTCATATGACAGGTAACAAACATAAATTTGAGAAGTTACAAAAATATGAAGGTGGTTCAGTAAAGTTTGGAAATAATTATGGAGCTAAGATAGTTGGCGAGGTTCGTTTAAACTTATTGATGAAAAAATTAAGTCGAGAAGAAGTCTTTTTTGTGGATGGTTTGAAACATAACTTGTTGAGCGTAAGTCAATTTGTGATAAAGGTCATGAAGTAGTTTTTAAGAAGCAGGGTTGTGAAGTCGGAAAGACAAATAGTGGAAAAGTGATATAAATCTGGATCAAGAACATCTAGAAACCTGTACACTCTCTCGGAGACTTTAGAAAGAGCTTGTTTTATTAGATAGGAAGAAGAAAAATGGTTCAGGCACAAGAGACCTCGTCATATCAATTTTGATAATCTAGTAAAAATCACCTCAAAAAGAGCAATGAGAGATATTCCCACCACCCAAACCTACAAACAACATTTGTGCTTCATGCCAAAAGGGGAAACAACCAGAGTCTCTTTCAAAACAAAAGAATACTACACAAGAAAACCTTTGGAACTAATACACACTGATTTATGTGGACCCATGAGAACACAAAGCATAAATGGTGACAAATATTTTATGTTGTGTATTGATGACTATTTTAGAATGACATGGATATTTTTCTTGAAGCATAAATCAAAAGCTTTTGATATGTTCAAGATTTTCAAAAACCAAGTTGAGAATGAAATAGGAAAGAGGATCAAATTTTTAAGATCATATAGCGGAGGAGAATTCATTTCAGAGGAGTTTGCAGAATACTGTGAAAAATATGGTATTAGGAGATAGTTCTCAGAAGCCAAGACACCTCAAAGAAATGGAGTGGTGGAAAGAAATTATGAGGATAGTGCGAAATGGCAGAGACTATGTTGGATGAAAGTAGAGTAGAGGTAGATTTTGGAAAGAAGTAGTCCATACCATCGTTGTATATCCAAAATAGGTACATCCTGAGAACACATGAAAGCAAAACTCCTTATGAATTGTGGTTCGTTAAAAGGGCAACAACAAAATACCCCAAAGTTTTTGGTGCAAGTGTTATATCAAAAGAACTGAAGATAATCTTGGTAAGTTTGATGATAGAGCAGATGAAGGTATTTTTGTTGGTTATTCATCAAAAATAAAATCTTACAAATGCTACAACAAGAGGCTAGAGAAAATTGGAGACAGTGTCGATGTTAAATTTGATGAAGGTAGAGAACAGAGTAATTAGCTGGTGAACCAACCACCCAATTTATGGAAGAGGTTATTGAAGAAGATGAGGAAAATGAAATGGAAAAGATATAGAAAATTGACTCAGATGATTTAAGTTGTGATTCAGAAGTGGAAGAAAATAATAAATTCAAAACAAGCAGCTGGAAGAAAAATCATCCTAGAGAGAAAATAATTGGAGATCCCAAAGTTGGTGTTCAGACAAGAAGAAGAGTAGTAAGTAACTATTTCTATTATCCAAACATTAGAGCCCAAAAATATTATCACGTAAGCAAAGATGAAATTTGGATTAAGGCAATAAATGAAGAATTAGATCAGATCGAGAAAAACAAAACTTGGGAGTTTGTACCTAGACCTACAAATAAAAATATAATCGAAACTTAATGGACCTTTCAAAACAAATTGAATGAAGATGGACAGGTAGTCAGAAATAAAGCAAGATTGGTATGTAAGGGTTATGCACAAGTTGAAGACATTGAATTTGAGAAAACTTTTGCACCAATAGCTATACCAGAGGCAATTAGAAAGTTTTTGGCTTTAGCAGTCTACAAGAATTTCAAAATTTATCAAATGGATGTAAAATTTGTGTTTTTGAATTGGAAACTTGAAGAAGAGGTTTATATTGAGAAAATAGATGGTTTCCAACTTGGTGATGATCCAAACTTGGTTTGCAAGTTGAAGAAAGCATTATATGGCTTAAACAAGAACCCGGGCATGGTATGCAAGGCTATACAACTATTTCACTCAACAAAGGTTTAAGAAAGATATGGTGGATAGTAATTTGTATGTCAAAACAGAAATGGGCATCTTATTGTTCTTTTTGTATATGCGATGATATCATATTTAGCGGAAAGAAAGATGAGTCATGTAAAGATTTAGCAAATAAGATGCAGAAAGAATTTGAAATGTCAATGATTGGTGAACCGTCATATTTCTCGGGTTGCAAGTTAATCAAAGTAGAAGGGCATATTTATTTCTCAAGTTAAATATGTAAAAGAGATGTTAAAAAGTTCACAATGGAGGATTGTAAGCCATCAGCACTACCATGATGACGGAGTGCCAAGTTGAGCAAAGATGACAAATCTCCACCGCTGGATCAAATCATGTACAGATCTATGATTGGAAGCCTACTATACCCGACAACATTCTGGACCAAATAATTTGTAGGCGGATGCATGGTAACATGATTTCAGGCCAATCCCAAGGAGACTCATATGACAGCAATAAAAAGGATTCTTCGGTACCTCAAGGGTACTATGGAGTATGGGTTATGGTATCCAAAAGGTAAATATTTCACCCTTATTTCGTATTCATATGCGGATTGGGCAAGATGTGTATATGATAGAAAGATTACCAGTGGAGGTGCATTCTATCTTGGAGATAGATTGGTCGTATGGCACAAAGAAGAAACAAGAGTCGGTTTCTTTATCGATAGAGTAGGTAGAATATATTACAAACGACAACATGTTGTACGCAGGTATTGTGGATGAAACAAAACCCTAAAGATCTTGGTATTTGCTTTAGTGAGCCAATATCGGCTAAGTGTGATAACACCGGTGCCATTAACATCTCCAAGAATCCAGCTTATGCATTCACGCACAAAATACATCGCTATCAGTATCACTTTTTGAAGGAGAAAGTTGTAGAAGGTGAGGTTAAGTTGGATTTTGTTCCAACTACAAAGCAAGTAGTGATATCTTCACAAAACCATTGCCCAAGGAAGTTTTTGAGTACCTTCACAATAAATTGGGAGTGGTCACACTTCCCAAGAATTGACTAGCTATAGGGATCACATTCTCAGGGGGAGCATTTAAATATTTGATTATTTGTTTGTTCATGTTCATGATTTTTGCTAAGTGTAATAAATTGTGCTTGAGAATGTTGTGCATAGACTCAGGGGGAGTCTGCAGTAGCCCTTTGGTATTATTGTCAAAGGGGGAGAAGAGTTACAGGAAATTGCACATGTGTTTCCAACAATTTCAAAGGGGGAGATTTTGAGCAAGGTGCAGCATTAGTATTGTCATTGTTGTCAACACAGTCAAATAGATCTGTTGATGTAGTGGACAGGTAGTTCAAAAAGCTATTCAGATGCAGAAGACAGGAGCTCAAAGGTTACTCAGAGTATGTATAGTGATTTTCCAAGAAGACCGAAGGGACCCATATGCAAAAGATCAAAGAAAAAGACAAGAAAAGTGTCGTGATATCACGACATATACAGTAGGAAAGAAAAATTGTCGTGATTTCGCGACATGTTGGAAGAGAGAGAAAAATCTAGAAAAATTGTCATGATTTCGCGACATGTTGGAAGAGAGAGAAAAAGCTAGAAAAACTATCATGATTTCGTGACATGTTGGAAGAGAAAAAGGCAAGTGGAAAACTATCACGATTTCGCGATATTTTGGAAGAGAAAAAGGTAAGTGGAAAAACTCTCATGATTTCATGATATGTTGGAAGAAAAAGGGAAAGCAGGAAGAAGTGTCGCGATTTTGCGACAAGTTCGAAGAAAGAGACCAAGTTGGAAAAGTGTCATGATTTTGCGCCATGTCACATTTTCACGACTAAAATAGGAGAGAGAAATTAAGTTGGAAAAGTTTCACGATTTCGACACATGTCGCATTTTTGTGACTAAAATAGGAGAGAGAAAGTTCGTTGGAAAAGTGTCACAATTTCGTGACATGTCACATTTTCGTGACTCAGAAAGTGCAGGAAGGAAGAGAAAGAAAAAGTGTCACGATTTTACGACATGTCACATTTACATGACTCAGAAAGTGCAGGAAGGAAAAGAAAGAAAAAGTGTCATGATTTTGCGATATGTCGCATTTTCGTGACTCAAAAAGTGCAGGAAGGAAGAGAAAGAAAAAATGTCACGATTTCACATGTCGCATTTTTGTGACTTGGAAAGTGCAGGAAGGAAGAGAAAGAAAAAGTGTCACTATTTCGTGACATGTCGCATTTTCACGACTTGGAAAGCACAGGAAGGAAGAGAAAGAAAAGTGTCACGATTTCATGACATGTCGCATTTTTTTGACTCAGAAAGCGCAGGAAGGAAGAGAAAGAAAAAGTGTCACGATTTCGTGACATGTTGCATTTTCATGACTCAAAAAGGGTAGGAAGGAAGGAGAAAGAGAAAGTGTCACGATATCACGACATGTTCTTGGGCGTGACAAAAGAAAGAGAGAGGAAGTGTACGGAAGCAGAACTATCACGATTTCGTGACAAAAGCAGAGAAGAAGACTTTGAAGGCAGAAGTGTCGCGATTTCATGACAAAAAAAAAGAAGCTAAGTACAGAAGCAAAAATGTCATGATATCACGACAAAAGCAGAGAAGAAGACTTCAAAGGCAGAAGTGTTGCGATATCGCGACAAAAGCAAAGATGAAGTATACAGAGGCGAAAGTGTCGCGATATCGTGACATTTTGCATTTTCGCAGGCCAAAGCAAAGAGAAAGAGGAGAGAGAAAAAAGTGTTGTGATATCACATGTATTTTCGTGGGCATAAGCAAAACAAAGAGAAAGGAGAGAAAGTGTCATGATATCGTGACATGTTGTATTTTTGTGGGCCAAAGCTAAGAGAAATAGCAAGGAGAAAAAGTGTCACGATTTCACATGTATTTTTGTGGTTAAGTTGAAGCCGACGAAGACCGATGAACAGTAGACTAAAATTAGGGTTTACAGTTGTCATGAAAGCCGACTAAGATTAGGATTTACAGCCGACTAAGATTAGGGTTTTCATCTCAAACATTTTATTATAAAAGGAGGGTCATTTGGAGATTTGTGTTGTTGTTGAAGTGTGAAGTTTGGTCAGTGTGAAGAGAGCAAGTCTGCTCTAATCAAGCTAAGTGCAAAATTTTCTAATAGAGTAGAGTGCGTGAAAGGAAGAAGACGATCGTGAATGCTCGACGTAAAGCGGCAGTGTGTGAAGTGATTGTGCAGAAAGAAAGCGAGCAAGTGCGGTGGTTGTAGACTCGAGAAGTGTGCGAAGTGTCTATTCTATGAACAGTGAGAGAGATTGGGTAAGCAATAGACCAGTTAGGGTCTTGTAAAAGTGAAGGTATTTTTTTTTGGTAAACTTCTAGATTCAAAATTGAAGTCCAGGTTGCATCCCGGCATTAAGGGTTGGTGCTCCTTCCAGCTTGGTGCTGGTAAAATAGGGGTTGCTGCTCCTTTCTGTTTGTGCAGATAAATAAAGGGTTGGTGCTCCTTCCAGTGGGTGCTGGTAAATTAATTGTAAAGTTGGTGCTTTGCAAAGGCTGGATTTGGATGGTAGTCCAAGTAGTCATTTTTTAGGAGTAGCCACATTGGTGAACCTCGTTAAATCTTGTGTTGTGTGATGTTCTCTTGTGATACTAGCTTTATCTAGTTTTAAGGTTTCATTATTTCTATTTTAAGAACTATGAATTTAAGTTTAAAGAGCTACACTGATTCACCCCCCCTCTCAGTGTCATTGTGAGATTAACACTTATAAAATTTAATAAAATAAATATATAAATACCTTGCTTAGTTGTGGATGGGATTTGATTCCTTGACCTCTAGAAGTTCATCACCCTAACTTGGGCTAGTGACCAACTATGCTAACACAACACATAAAACCAAAAGTGCAAAACAATATTTAATTCCTTCGATGCTCTATTTTAAATTCTTCAACAAAATGGAATTGAAGAGATTCGACCCCTTAACCTCTTGCATAATAACGCTCCATGCAAGCTATGAAATTGACTGGGCTACCCCAACGTATGGAACCAAAGGTGCAAAAAGAATATTTAATCATTTTTAGCTCTGTCTTCAATACTTTAGTAACAACGTTGGAGATTCGACACCTTAACCTCTAGCAACACATTACCATAGAACGAGCTAGAATATTGAATGGTCTAACCACTCGGTTGAGATAGAAGTGGCACGAACCAATGTTTAAAGTTTTCTTTCTGCTGTGATGCTGCCAAAACTTACGCTTCTCTCCTCCCTCCTTATCACTATCGTTCTCTGCTAGATCAATATTCTTCAAATTGCTTCACATTTTTCAAAGTGAACTTAGGATCTCATATTTATATTCTTCTTCATGCACGCCCAATGAAGTCATTCCAACAATTTTGAATATTTGAATTTTCAACCTTTTGCATGGTCGGCCCATAATATTTTCTCTTTTGCATGGTTCTCTTAAGGAGGTCGCCCATCATTTGAATTTAAAAAAAAATATATATCTAAATTTAAAACATTTAAATATTTAAACTTTTACACTATAATTAAATCCTTTGATTCAAATATAAACCTCCTTTAATATTTAAATATTTATTTAAATATTAAAGCATATAATATCACTTTTGCTTTGACAACATTAAATCATCTTTGAAGATATCTACCTTGCACTTCAATGATAACTCATAATTTCAACCTTGAAGATATTTTTGTCTTTGACATCAACATTTCATCCTTGAAGATATTTCTGCCTTTGACATCAATGACAACTCAATACTTCCAAAAATCTTCCCCTTTGTCATTAATGGCAACCGTATAATGAAACTAAACTTTACTGAACATGATCACAAGCTGTTGCCCCTAACAAGCTACTACCCTTACTAAAATTATCCCCCTTTGAAATCAATGGCAAAGGCTCCTTAGGGCTTATAAGATAAGTCATTTGACAATGCCCCCCACTCCCTGCTCTTCTTTGAGACTTCAATTATGATATGGGAGTAAAACTACCAAATTACTATGCTCCTCTTCTTGTTTCCATTTTATTTCTCCAAACTTTGGGGATCATACCCTTTTGAACATTTTGACCATTCTTCTTTTTTCTTGACTTCAAAATTTAAGGAATACTATTCTACACCATCTAGCTATATATCCAAAAAATTTATATTTTTATCATATGATGTTTTAATCCACAAGAGGTGCAAATAAACTAAAATTCCTCTTGGTCAAGCCAAAATCATTCATAATACTGATCTTGTAATTTATAACTTAATGACCAAAATGGTTACATGAGAAAAAATAACCATGAAAGAGATATTGAAACCTTTCTGATTGCCTTGAAAGATATTACCGCATGGTTCTCTCATTATTATTTCTGTGATGGACTCCATTCCTTTGATGATGCTTTGTTTTCATCCTCCTTTATGCTTCCATTTCTACACACATCAGCATAGGTCTTAGGTTCCTCTTCAATCATTTTCTTTGATGCCTCTTTTCCTTTTGATCTCTAATCCCCTTTTGTTTATTTTGACCTTCTTAAAACCCAAGTCTAGTATTTATAAATGGAGATCTCTATACTTTGATAATATCATCCAAGATTTTTGAACTTTTCCTAAATTGATATATCTCATCATTAAATTTTTCAAATCCCTTCCTTATAATTTCACATTAGAGCTCTTTTTCCTTTAACTGTTCAACCATACCTTCTTCAATTCTCCTTGCCTCTTCAATTTTAAATTTTAAGTCAATGAGTTCTTATGATAACTTTATCTTTATCTTCTCATCATCTTGTACTTGAGCCTTCAATCTTGATTTCTTTCTAACCCTATTCAACTCTTCAATAGTAACAATAAGTTCATATTCCACGTCAACTATGGCTTCCTCTTCATTTCCTGAATCTTTCTCTTATTCTTGGTCTTCAACAATAGGAGCATCTTCTTTCTATTTTATGGCCAAAAATAGGATCTCTTATTTTTCACTATCATAGAGGCTTTCATCACTGCTACTAGAAGAACCGCTTGTTCTTAACTTAATTTTGGTTCCTTATTCTTTGTCTTCCTTGAAGCTTTAAATCGTTGCTTCCCGTTTGGATGCTTGATATTTTTAGTCTTCATCTCATAAGCTGTGAGAATTCCATGTAGCTCATCCATACTTAAGGTTTTAAGATCATTCATCTCTTTTATTTCTAAAACTTTTGCTTCAAATCTCATGGGAAGTGACCTTAAATTTCTCTAAACAATGTTAGAGTCTTCAATACTTTCTCCAAGTCCATGAATGGTGTTGACAACCTCATCAACATGAACTAGATATCAGGTAATATCTCCTTCATATTTCATCTTCAAGTCTTCAAAATTCCTTGTATGGGTTTGAAGTTTTACCATTTTAACCTTGTTGTCTCCTTCATATGTTCTTTTTAACTTATCCCATATTTTTTTTTTGAAGTGCATTGCATGAATTTCACAAAATCGATGCATATAATCCACTTAATATTGCATTCATTGCCCTAGCATTATTTTCATATGGTTTCTTACCACTTTGATCTATGGGAGGTGTTGTATATGGTATGAACCCATTCTCAATATATTTCCATATATCATAGCCATGTGCCATCAAATAAAAGTTTTCATCATTATGCTCTAGAAAGCATAGTTAGTCCCATCAAACAATGGATCCCCATGTTTGACAAAAAATCTTCTTGGCCAACCATGTGTGTTCTTGTAAGATCTTCCTTCAAGTTTTTAGGCTTTCACGAAGGAACCCACTCTGATACCAATTGAAGAACACAAGCTTATATTGAGAGGTGGGGTGAACAATATAAGATAAAAAAATTTCTCTTTTCTTTCCAAAGCAATAACTTCAAATAATATCAATGCACTAATGAAACAATGCACAAATCATCATACACATAGGAGACAAAGATATTACATGGAAACACCCTCTCGAGAGAAAACCATAATAAAATATTGCTTATATATTTTTTCAATAAATTTTATGGACACCAACCTATAGGAGACACCAATATTCTATTACAATATTCATGGACACAAATACCCTTGCTCAAGTTCATTGACACCAATCCATAGGAGATACCAATCCCCTCTCAAGTTCATAGACACCAATCCATAGGAGACACCAATCCCCTCTAAATTTCATGGACACCAATACACAGAAGACATCAATCCCCTCTCAAGTTCATGGAAACTAATCCATAGGAGACTATTGGAACGAAATCTGCCTTAGGTTATAATTTACGTCCAAGACTTCATCAACATTAAATGATCATGCTAAAACTGAGGTTGACCTAGTTTAGTATCCAGAGAAGGTTGGTTCCTTATTTTTATAGGAAAAGGGTAGAGAGAAAGGAATGCTTAAATAAGGGAAACATAGCAAATGCTATGAGGTTAAAATTGGTACATATTAAGTAACAACACAGTGCTGATTCAACTTTTTGTAGAAAAGCATAATAAAATCCAACGCACAATAAACTAAGATCACTCGGTATTTATTTAACTCCTAGATAGTTTATCAGTGAAGTAAATTGTAGATACAATAGAACATTTAACACAGAAATTCAATTTAAGAATTAATGTATGGTATATTCAATATAGATTCAACTTTAGCAATAAATGATCACATACATACTTGCACACCAAATGAGTTCAGAACCAGGGTGGATGATCTCTATTAATATTTCAAAATTCTAAATACATAGCCTTGTAAACACCTAAGAGCTGACCTTGTGTTTTGGTTACTCATTATTTATATAGATTTTTACGTAACAGACTAATGAAAGTTGTTACAACAGAACGCTCGAAGGCTTATCCTAACAACAGAGTGTTTATAGATCGATATCTCTTCTTGTTACATAAATATCTTTTGAGTGATGGAAATTTTAACCAAAAAGGTTAAGATATTCTTGTTACAGGAGAGATCTTCACTTGTTTTTTAATATATGATGGTTCCAGCTTGGAAAAATGTTGTGCTATCATGAGGTTTTCTACTTCCCTTGGTCCTCCTCTTCAAAATATCACACTATCATGAATTTTTATCCTTAGCTTGTTCCTCCTCTTCAAAACGTCATGCTATCATGACTTTTTCTCCTTTGCTTGGTCGTCCTCTTCAAAACGTCGCACTATCATGACTTTTTCTCCTTCGCTTGGTCCTCCTCTTCAAAACGTCGTGCTATCACAACTTTTTCTCCTTCGCTGGTCCTCTTCTTCAAAACGTCACACTATCGTGACTTTTTCTCCTTTGGTTGGTCCTCTTCTTTAAAACATCATGCTATCATGACTTTTTCTCCCTTGCTTGCTCAAAAATAAGGAGAGTACCTTTATTTCCCCGGGTGTTGTCATTTTGACCAACATTATTGGTGCCTCCTGGGGTAATTATGTTAACTGAATGTCAAAACTTAGAGCCTTTATCCATTGGGAAACGGAGTAAAAAACAAGAAAATAAAAAAATTAAAAAAATAGGGGAAATAAAGGGAATGATACCAAGATCAAAAACAAAAAATCAAGCCTAGGGGAATTATTCTTCTGTGGACTCTTCTTCAGACTGCTTTTCCCCTTCTTGACCTAGAAGTGTTGTACTTCTTGATGTAGCCTTCTCGGGCTCTTTCTTATTTCTCTTTATCCCGTTTGTCTCTAGACTCGATCAACTTCATTATAAGCGGTACACGCTTTCTTCCAGTCTCTTCATCTCGTATCCACATTTTATTTGAAATTTGCATATAGGTACTCAAGTTATTCTACCTTATCATAAGATAGACTTTAGACTTAAGGTATAACTCATTCAGGCTAGAATTTATTTGAGTGATATCTTGTTCCATACTAAAAATTTGATCTTCCTATACTGGCTCTTCCCAACTATCAATTTCTTATGTATCATCAAAGAAAGTATGCCAAATAACTTTCGTCTCATCCTCTGATAATAGTTTGGAATGTGAGTCCCAAAAACTAGGCATACCACAATATTCAACCATATTAGCATGTTTTGAAATTGACTTTGCTTTTGCCCTTAATTCTTGTATAATTTTTATAGTAGTCGTCACCAACTTATGTCGCTTGAAGAAGTTCCTGGCAACTGATTTAGCTTGAGATCAGTTTTCATCTTGGGTTCTATAGCCAACTATTGTTTGCATGCTTCTTTCCAGGACCTTGATCTTGTTGGCTGCAGATACTCTTGGCATCAAGAGTTTAACCAAAGCTCAAAATCGTGTCACATGATTTAGTACGTTGTTTACCTTGGATAAGTTGACAAGAGTGGGTCTAGCTTTCAAGATCAATTTTCTTAACCTTGTGAGCTTTTCTTTTTGGACTGTTATTGCATTTTCTTTAGAGAACCCTTGAGGCTCATCTAGGACTGCTAACAACTATTGTTTCAACCCTTCTATCTAATGTTGTAGGATCTAAAATTGTTCTTCCGCTTTGCTACATTTTCCCGGGAAGGATGTGACTTCACTAAACCTTTATTCCCATTTCTTGGTTTTATTTTTAAGAGCTTTCTCGATGATCTTTCGCTGATTGAAAGCTTCTTCCTCGATGCTACGAGTCTATTCTTCTAATGAATTTTTATTTGAAGTTCTTTGCATTAAGATAAATCATCCCCATGTGATCCTGAGCCTTGCTCCAATCTTCTTCCATTGGGCAGTGGTCATGTCTTCGATGATGATTTTGGCTTGATAATCATCTAGAGTCATTTGTTTATCAAGTTTCTATACTAAAAGAGTCATCTTCAATAGTAGAGCACACATACTCATTGGGTCTAGTACTTTCCCTTTTTGGATATGGGCCATCTCAATGGCACTTGAGGAACTTTGTAGTCTTTAGCCATGTAGAATAGTTTACTCATAGCTTTCTTTAGCTTTTGAAATTTGGCAACTTTGGGATTATTGGAAGAAGAGGTACTCTGTAGGGACTGCAAGCTCAATAGATTCATGGAAAAGAGAAAAGGAGGGGTGGTAATGAAGATTCCATGTTCATTGGTTGAGAGGGGAGATCTTGTTGGAGGTAGAAGTGAGATGAAACATGGGGGGATTGAGGAGGTGATGAGGGTTTTGAAGTACTTTTATCATTTTAAAAAGGAGAGGAAATCCTCTAGAATGAGGGGAAGAATAAGGGGTATCAATATTGATTGGAGATATTTCTTGTTCCTTCTGTGGGTTAGAACCTCCCATTTCTTGTGATTTTTATGTGTAAGCTTTCGCTATATGCTTTAGGCATGAAATATCTACACCATCTACCACTAGGGCGATGGAGTTTTCTCTCTATTCGATGGCTCCTTTTGAGGGGGGCTCTTCTCTCTTTTTAGCCACTTGTTCTTCTTTGCTATCCCCTATTTTTTCATGTTCCTCTATTTCTTCCAATTTTAGTTGTTCTTCTTCTTCTTATTCTTCAGAAGAGGATTCTTGAATTTTTTCTTCTCTTTCAACCTCCTCCTTGCTCTTGATTTTATTTTCCTTTCTTCTTCTTAGATGCCATATTTCTATGTTCCAAAGGAGTGTTGTCATCAGATTTTGTATCTGATCCTAAATGTGGGATATATATCCGATGTCTCTTTTGTGGTTTATTCTTGTCTAGCTACTACTTCTTTCCTTTTCCATTTTTAGTATCTTTCCCGCATTGCTTTGAGGGCCCAAGAATTCCATGTTGAAGTGGTACTACAAAATCACTCTTAAGAGAAGCAGAGTCCATTCACACACAGGTAGATTTTCTCTCTTTTGTTTCTTTTGCATTACAGATATTGACTTTAAATTTTTTGATTGAAAAAATAAGAAAATCCAAATCAAATAGGAGGAGTACCTAAAAGTATCTGGGGCTTCTATGTGTAATTTTGAAAGTCCTACATGTATCTGTTGAGCTATGTAGGATGGCCAATCAAAGAAAAAAATAGGAATTTATTTGGGTTCAAGTGCACTTTATCATAGAATTTATAAATTGAGATGCACTGTGCCACAACAAATTGCCACCCATGCACCTGATTATCATCTTCCATACCTGCTACCATGGCTAACATAGAGAAAAGCTGCTTGTTTTTGAGCTTGGACAAGGTTATGGGAGATTGGGAAATGGAATCCTTCCGGAGTTCACTCTCAAGGTTTTGTTGTAGGAAAGCTCTTATATTTGGGGTATTGAGATAGAAATTTGTAGAGTTGGTTGGTTAAAATAAAATAGGAGGTACTGGAGGCTTACATCCATGACCAAACACAACTTTAATTGTTTTGGGATTTATTGTAAAAAGGGTCTCACCTCTGTAATTTTTTACACTCATGATCTTGACATCATACAACTTCACCATTGCTATAACCAATTCTGTATAGGGGTGGACTTGAGGACATATGTGCCAGTAGAGCATAGAGTAGTAGGAAAAATTGCTTAGATTTTACAGAGAGGCATCTGCATCCAGTTTGAAAACTATTTCCTTGTGAATTTGTCTTGAATCCTTCCATGTCAGCTTTGTGTCTATAATGTGGCCATCAGGGTCGACAAAGTTGTCTACTTTGGTTCTTGAACTCCTTTTCTTTTTGGAAGGTGTAGACGTAGAACCTGGGGTTGGAGAGGAAGACATTGTGATACTGCTATAATTTTAGGTATGTGGGAGACTACATAACTTTTAGGGTGACTATTAGAAATCATATAACCAGATGATCAAAGAAAATAGGAGATAGACTGATAAAAGTTGTTTATTAAAATGGCTATGTATGCTCGTACCCCAACTGTTCAAGTAACATGGAGTAATTGTGGTTGGAAGCACATGTCCCAATGATGATTTAGAATGTTGGTGAGAGTCTCTACCTTTGTGCCAGCTTTTAATAATACCAACTACTTTGAGTTTCCATTTTTAATAAAACCAATGAGAGACTTTTGCTATGGTACAAAGCCAATGGGGCGACGTCCTCTTCCAGTCTTGTCAGAAAGTATGATCTCAATTCAAATAGTGGTACTTTTCATATTACTGAGATGCCTGATTATTCTAGAATGGTGCATAGCTATACAACAAACCCTTAATGTGGTGCCCTCGATGTTTGAGGCATCAGTTCGACATGACACAATCGATATGGTTATCGCTTTAAAAAATAAAATGACACTCATTTTGCCCAAAAGTCATGAAATCGTGACATTTTTCCTAAAGGATGCCATGAGTGCTCCAAAAGTTGTGAAATTGTGACATTTTTCCTGAAGGATGCCATGAGTGCTCCAAAAGTCATGAAATTGTGATATTTTTCCTTAAGGATGCCATGAGCACTCCAAAAGTTGTGAAATCATGACATTTTTTAAAATGGACAAGCTTGCAAAAATAACATATGTACAAGGTTACTTATATACATAAAACAGATATATACAAGGACAGGGTAGGATCCATTACTTATAGTATAGCTTTAGGTAGAATCCATTAACAAGAATGGGTAGGACTTGGCCCTGTTCATCCCTCAGCTGGAAAGAATTATGTTGCTTCTCTTCAATGATTTCTAGGGGATCATCCCAAAATGTGTTAAACTTATTGTGGTTCCCTCATTTTGACCTCTTTTCATTCCACTTTAGAACTAGGTCTCCTACCCTAAAAATCCTTAAAGTGGCTTTCTTATCAAACCATCCTTTGGTCGTAGTTGCATGTTTCTGGTAATGATCATAGGCCTGTTCCTTAAGTTCTTCTAGCTACAAGAGTTGGATCAGCCTATTTTCCATTTGTTCTACTTCTTCAGTCCTAGATAAATCCAATAGTTTTAGATCTGGTATCTCTGTGTATTGGGAGCACAACATCTTTACCATAAAAAATATAATAGGGAGAGGTGTTGATAGATTTTTTAATCGTGATCCTTTCATCCCAAAGTGCCTAGTTTAGCAAAGAATGCCAACTTATTTTATTGACCTTGAGGGTCCTTTTCAAAATTCTAAGTAGATTTTTATTGGTTGACTCAGCTAACCCATTACCCTAAGGATAATAGTTCAAAGGTGTCTTCAAGTATATCACATATTTACTTGCAAATTCGATAATTTTTTCTCCCATAAAATGTGAACCATTGTCTATGACTAAGGCATCTAGGATGTCAAACCTTGTGATCAGGATTTCCACAAACTTGATCACCACCTTTTGATTATTTATTTTAGTGGGTATAGCTTCTCGATAATTTTATGAAGTAGTCGTGGCATAAGAGAATGTACTTATTTCCTATAGATGAATTTGGTTCTATGATCCCTATGAAGTATAAACTCCCATTGTTGGAAGGGCTTCTTCAACTCGAATGGTCTTGAGTGGTAGTAGGGCATTCCCTGTTTCTTCCCATATATTTTGACATTCATCACAATTTCTTGTGATCTTAAATGCATCTGCAAAAACTATTGGTCAATAACAACCAATTCTGATGATTTTCAATGATGTAGTTCTCCTAGAGTAATGTCCTCCTGATAAGCCTCCATGAAATTCTTTTAAAATCTTATGTTTCTACCCTTCTGACACACATCGAAGAAGAACTCCATCCAAGTTTTTTTGTATAATCCTTCAGGAAATAAAGTGTATTTCAGAGCTTGGATCCTGTATCTTCTTCTCTGTGAAGCATTCAAGCCTTCTGGACATATCCCATTCTAAAAATACCTAGTTAATTCATCTACCTAATTGAGCTACTCAAAAGGTTGTTCTTCATCTTATATGTATTTTTTAGCCTGACAATCCACATACTCTATAGATGCCTATTTTGCAAGTTCCTGGCACAAAGCTCTGCCCCTGACTATTTGGTGGTGTATTAGTACATCATATTCTTGTATTTTAGTTACCCAACCTGCTCTAGTATCGTTGATTTCTCCTTGTGTAATGAAACTTTGTACATTAGGGTGTATTGTATATACGATGACTTTACTTTGCGATAAGAAGTGCCTAATTTTTTTAGGGATTTCATGATGGCATAAATTTATTTTTTGATGAAATTTTACTTTTCTTCATGTTCCTGCATATATTGACTCAAGAAGGCGATGGGCCTTTCTTCATTATCAATCCCTTTCTATGTGAGAAAAATTGTGTAGCTTCCCTGTTTGCCTATTGCATATAAGATAAAATATTTGGAGTAGTTTGGATTTACCAAGATGGGAGCTTGGGATATCTGCTCTTTGATCTATTTCTTGCGTCAGTCCATTTAAAAATGGCATCCTTATTCAACAATTATGTCATAGGTTTAACAATTTGTGCAAAGTTTGCTATGAATTTACGTACAAAATTGATCTAACCAAAAAATGACTGTAACCCCTTTTTTATTAAGGGAATGGGAAGTTCCAACAATGCTTTTACTCGGCTGGTGTCTATGGCTAGACCTATTTTGAAACCACATGGCCAAGTAAAATTCCCTCCTTTACGGAAAAAATAGACTTTTTGGGGTTTATGAATATATCAAACTCTCGATATTTTTCCAGTACTCTCATGAGGTGAGTTATATGATCTTCTTTCTTATGAGAGAAAAAAATCATGTCATCTAGGTATATCACTATTATTTTGTTCACAAGTTCCCTAGAGGCTACATCCATGGCTCTTTGAAAAGTCGTTCCAAAGATTTGATAACCCTAAGGGCATACTTTGGTAAGGAAATGTTTCCCATTTGTTGTGAACGTTTGTTTTGAACTAGTCTTCATCCTTAACCCATACCGATTATACCCGAAGAAACCATCTAATAGAGAAAATATTTCAACTCCAGCCATTGTGTGCAATATCTGATCGATTTGTGGGAGGGGGTAATGATCCTTGAGTGAGGCTTTATTCAGATTATAAAAATTCACATAGTCAAATATCTCTATTTTTCTTTCTCACTGGTACTAAATTAGCAACCCACATCGAGTGCTTGATCAGATATACAATCTTAGCCTCTAGTAGTTTCAACAATTCTTGTTTCATCAAAGCTTCTATTTTTTGATTTACTGGCCTCTGCTTTTGATGGAAAGGCTTGAAACCTTCTTGAATCTCAATTGTGTGTTGGATTGTTTCATTTGAGAACACATTTAGATCATCATAGATCCAGGTAGTTGTATCTAGAAATTCTTTGCATAATTCTCTGATCTCATCCAATTCCTTGTTTGTGGTTTTCACACTTACTTTGATGGCCTTGTTAGGTCCTATTGTAGCTTCTTTATACCTGTGTTTGTCAAATTTCATCTTATGACCTATTGATATGTCATTGTTATCAAATAGAGACTCGAGTGTGACTAGCCCTTTTAGGATGTGATTATTTTTTAACTCGATGACAATTGCCTCTTATTCATCTTTATTTTCCCTATTTTTGGAGCAGCTCATTTCATGGACTAGAAAATCTACTATATGCTGATCGTTTTTGAAAATTTGCTAGAAAGTATCTCTATTAGGTACAAAAGGCCATATATCAATCTAACCGTCTTTGATTTTTGGATGACGTTTCTTATAGGACAAAAATTTGCTCCAACTAAAGCCAACAAATTAGCATGTGTATTCTTCTCCTTCGGGATCGCTTTCATGTTCACAGCTTCAAAATATTCTAGTAAAACCCAAAGATTTATTTCTATAAGCCTTCAGATAATGTTTTTTACTTATACATTTTCCTATCACTTGTTTTACTATCATTTTAGAATCATCAAAAACTTGTAATTTCTTGATGCCCATCTTCTCAACCTTCTTGAGGCCCAAAAAGAGCACTTCTATTGTTGCATTATTGGTGCGACCTCTAGGTCAACCTGTAAGAGAAAACGTTCTCTTTCACTTGTTGAAGCAATTAGGATAATGCTTACTCCCCTGCTCCATTTTTGCATCCGAATCCATCAAAAAAAAATTTCCATGATTGGTTAGTGGATATATCAGGTGGTGGGGAAGGAGATTTACTTTTCTTAGGCTTCTAAATGGTATAGCTACCCAGATCTGTCTCGATCATGGCATTGAAATACTGGAGAGAAACTGATCTTCTTCTTGTAACTTGTTAAGAGCTTCTTCCACTAGACTCTAGTCTATTAGTTTTTGGTCATCATGTTTACAGTAGTAGAGTTTTTCTCCTCTTCTCCAAGCCTCTTGACATGATATGTGGAGGATTTCTCATTGAATATTTTCACCCTTTTTCCTTTGAATGGGATTTTGAGGTGTGAAAAGTCAAGAGATAGATATCCACCTATTTTAGTAGTAAATTCTCTGTATAGGCACATGCCAAAATAAGGTTCTAAATCAACCACTACCACTTCTTGTATAACTCTGAGCTGAGAGATCTTATAAAGGACGATAGGAATATCTTTGATCATGCCTACTATTTTTATAGAGTTCCATTGAGTTGCAAAATCTCAAGTACTCCTTGTATATTCCATCCCCATGATATCACACACTAACAAGAGTCGTAGTCTCCGGAGTCAATCATACAATTATGGACTACCCATCCTTCCATTGGAGAGATAAATAAAAGGGAGGGAGGTCTGTTTCTTTCCCGAGGTGGAAAGAAATACTTGCTTGGGTAGAGCTTAATTTAATTGGATCTTTATATTTATTTTTAATATATTTCAATGATTCCTGCAGTAGGTTTATCTATCCTAGGATCTTTAGGGCTTCATACATAGTGGCTTTGGAAGGAGTCTTCTTTATTTCTTAAAAAAAAATGAATGGGAGAGAATCCACACTCTTCTATTTTACTGTTGTATCAAACATGTTCCTATACCCCTGAGTAGCATCAACTCTTTGGAATTTAGTCAATGAGGGATACCTCAAGTTTTACCTAGCTTTCTCTCGAGTCTCTGTTTCTTTAGCCGAAGATGTTTCCTTCTGAATATCTGCTCCTTTTGGGTCTATATTTTGTGGAGGTCTCTTTGTAGTAGGACTCCTTGTAGGTATAGGTACCCTCAAAGGATTAAGGTCTTTAGGATCAACCTAGAAAGATTTCTTTCTTGATATAGTTAGAACCGAGTCTTGTTCTAGAGAGGGCATCATAAAATTTTGATCGTCTTCCCCGATCATGCTTACCCGATCCTTAGGACATTTATGATTTTTCTATAGCTACTTTCTCCGATCCGGTGCTGATGAATCATGCAACCAGTCTCACTGTGAGGATCATTGCATGTGGAAAATCAAAAGGATGATTCAAGTAAATCAGCATTGGGTCCTGCCTCTTCATTGGTGTACATTGTGTTGGTTTTTCATAATTTTTTCCACCAGTGGATGCTTGATCTCTTGTTACTTATGGATAACGTCTCGATTGAGAGTTTATTTTTACTTCTATTAACTCCATAGATATTAATTTATTTGATAGAGTCTTGTACAAGGCTTGTAAATCTTACAAGATTGCCAGTTGGGTGTCTTGAGTATATGTGTTTGTTGTTGGGGACAGTGCAAAAATAGGAGGGATCATCGAAAGGGGAGGGGGTGTTGGTAGGAGTGGGATGATCAGATATCCATTCCACTTGGAAAGGGTGACATAGGATTTTGAGGGGGAACTAGAGAAGCATCACTTGAAATTTGAGGGAAATTTTGAAATATAGGTGGAATTATCATGGAAGGGAATCTCCTTATGGCGATCAAGTCCTTTTCTACTTTCTATTCTTCTAGATAGATTTTATGAAAAGTTTTTACTCGGGACTATTTGATAGCCATACTTATTTCTGAATTGAAATCTCTCAAATAGTAGTATATAGCTCCTTCTTGTGATGGTCTAAGGTTGTCAGGAACTCTCTTCCAGGTTTGACTAAACCTGATATTAAAATCCATGATCTCTTCCTGAGGGTGCTTCTGAACGGCATTAAACTAATTTAGTAATAAAAAAGTATCAATATGCTCATTAAATTCTTCCACTAATTTTCCAACAAGTTGAGCCCAGGTAGATATAGATTGGTATTCTAGGGCTCTGTACTAGTAGAGAATTTTCTCTTTTAAGGAAATAATTAGGAGCCTGATAATCACATCTTCCTCTGATATGTCATATATTAGTGCCAATGCAGCCACATCCAGGCAATGTTCATATGTTATTTTTCTAGTACCATCATAATGGGGTAGTGCTTTCAAGGCCGCTACTAGTATTGGGTGCTAGATTCTAAGATTCAAAGGGCATGTATGGTTCCACAAAGGATAGGGCATTTCAAGCAATTTACAACCATCGTAGCTAGATTGGTAACTAGAGTTGGGGTCCTGATAGTAGTAGTGCCATATAAGGTTATATGAGAAGTATTTCCTTGCCTAGGATTGCTATTGAGAGTAAGAAGTGTCCTAGCAACCAAAACTAGGTTAGCACAAAGGCTACCAAGGTGTAGTTCGAAGAACTCTATTGGCTCTTCTAAATTTTTTGCTTTACATCCGGTTATCATAAGAATGGTTTATAACTAGATACTAGGTAAGGATTTATCTAGGGTTCTTTCCTGTGCAGTAGTAGCGAGGTGGTAAAAAGTTAATAAGACAAAGGCTTCAACCTGATTTTCATTGATATAATACGTGGGGATTTGGGTCCCACTCTGGTATGCCAAAAACTGTTGGAATGAAATTCACCTTAGGTTATAATTTATTTCCAAGACTTCCTCAACATTGAATGATTAGGCTAAAACTAAGGTTGGACTGGTTCAATATCCAAAGAAGGTTGGTTCCTTGTTTTTATAAGAAAAGGGTAGAGAGAAAGGAATGCTTAAAGAAGGGAAACGTAGCCAATGATATGAGGTTAAAATTGGTATAGATTAAGTAACAACACAATGCTGATTCAACCCTTTTGTAGAAAGTATAATAAAACCCACACACAATAAACTAGATCACTCGATATTTATTTAACTCCTAAGTAGTTTATCAAATGAAGTAAATTGTAGATCTAAAGAACATTTAACACAAATTTAGTTTAATACATTAATGTATGGTATATTCAATATAGATTCAACTCTAGTAATAAACGATCACATACATACTTGCACACCAAATGAGCTCAGAACCGGTGGTGAATGATCTCTATTAATCTTTCATAATTCTGAATACATAGCCTTTAAAACCTAAGAGCCAGCCTTGTGTTTTGATCGCTCATTCTTTATATAGATTTTTTCATAACAGACTAATGAAATTTGTTACAATAGAACATCCGCGCTTATCCTAACAAAAAGTGGTTAGAGGTTTCGAGATCTCTTCTTGTTGCCACAAATATATTTTGAGTGATGGAACTTTTAACCAAAAAAGGTTAAGATATTCTTGTTTGAGTAGATCTTCTCCACTTGCTTTTTTATATATGTTAGTTCTCCGCTTGGAAAAATGTCACACTATCATGACTTTTTCTCCTTCGCTTGGTACTCCTCTTCAAAATGTTGCGCTATCATGGCTTTTTATCCTTAGCTTGGTCCTCCTCTTCAAAATGTCATGCTATCATGAATTTTTCTCCTTCGCTTGGTCATCCTCTTCAAAACATCATGCTATCATGACTTTTTCTCCTTCGCTTGGTCCTCTTCAAAACATTGTGCTATCACAACTTTTTCTCCTTCGCTTGGTCTTCTTCTTCAAAAAATCATGCTATCATGACTTTTCTCCTTTGCTTGGTCCTCTTCTTCAAAACGTCGCACTATCGCGACGTTTTCTCCCTTGCTTACTCAAAAATAAGGAGAGTACCTTTATTTCCCAGGTGTTGTCATTTTGACCAACAAAGACACCAATCACCTCTCAAGTTTGTGGACACCAATCCACAAGAGACAACAATCCCCTCTCAAGTTCATGAACACCAATCCACAGGAGACACCAATCCCCTCTCAAGTTTGTGGACACAAATCCATAGGAGACATCAATATCCTCTCAATTTCATGAACACCAATCCATAGGAGACACCAATACCCTAGCTCAAGTCTGGTAAAAAAATTTCTTAGATCTATCCTAAAATATTTCTCACAAACTTGCTCAAAAAAACTGCTCAAATATGCTCTAAAACTTGCTCAAATTTACTCCAAAATATACTTACAAAACCTACTCAAATTTGCTCTAAAAATTGCTCACAAAACCTACTCAAATTTTCTCAAAAACCTGCTTAAAAAACCTACTCAAATCTACTCCAAAGCCTGCTTACAAAACCTACTCAAATCTATTCCAAAATCTACTCACAAAACCTTCTCAAATTTTCTCCAAAACCTACTTACAAAACCTACTCAAATCTGCTTCAAAGCCTACTCAAAAAACCTACTCAATTCTTCTCCAAATCTTGCTCACAAAACTTGCTCAAATCTTCTCCAAAACCTACTCATAAATCCTGCCCAAATATGCTGACAAATACTGCTCTAATCTTCTCCAAAACCTTACACAAATCTACTCACAAAAATCATTCATCTACTCCCAAATTCAGTCATAAAAAATGCATAAATCTACTCACAAATCTGATCTACAATTTTTCCTTTTACTTATTGAACTAACAAAAATACACATATTATACCTAGAGATATTCAAGAATATATGGAGAATGCTATACACTAATGTAGTAATCTTTGTATGACCAATATGTTATTTACATCCATTAAGTTTGTCGCTTCTACATATCTCACATTTATTATATTTTAAAGGCACCCCAAGTCTAGCATTGGATAACTTACTTGTATGTTGACTTGGAGATGCTTACCTTTCCTTATTCCACTATTATGTCCATCTTTTCTTCTTCTTAAAATGATTGAATTGTCCTTCCTTGACAATTGAATTCTTGGGTGAATATGTGCCCTCCAAACCTACCTCAATGATGATGATCTGCCTCTTGTATGTGATTTTCAATTTTGGACAATAATTCCCTTTTTACCTTTTTGATTTGAATATTAAATCAACCACTTAAAAACCTTATCACTTATTTCAAAAACATACACTATAAAGCTTAAAATAACTCCTTATATCTCCCTTTTAAAACTATACAATATAAAGCTTTATTCTAACATCTCCTTTTTATTAAATTACAAAAATGAAATCACAAAATTACACCTTATATCTCCCCTTTTATAATTTATAAAAATCAAATCCAACAACACATCTTATATTTTCCCCTTTTTTATTTACAAAAATAAAATCTCAATACTATTGGGCACCGAATTGACATCAAGTTTTACTTGACACTATGACTGTCTATCTTCCAATTTTCTATCCAGCCATGTACCTGATAATCACAGATCAACACTCAACATTGGATGGACCAAAGGCAACTTTAATTCAACCTCCACAGTAGGTTGGTTTCTTGTCAACTTAGAATGGTATTGACACAATTAAAGATCAATTAGGGTTTTTATAAAGGGTTAGAAAAGGTTTAATATTAGAGATATTATGCAAAACAATATTGATAGGCTAACAACATAGGCAAATACATCAAAAAACTGCTACAAACTATTCCTAATGTCCCTAACTCAATATTAAAAAGACCCAAACCTATGAAATCTTCATATATTAAAGGACAAATAGAGATATGTTGTAGAAAGTAATTTCAACATCTAATATTGATAATCCAAATTACGTAATAGATCAATAGTTAGATTTAACAGAAATAAACCCTAACAACACATATCCGACTATGAAAAGATTTCAATTACTCTCACAACTAGTAATCCAACAAGATGTAATGAACTAACCACTTCAAAGTATTTATAGAAATGCATCTCATAGATTTGAACCTCTTGCACAAAGATAGCGAAGATAACAAATTTTGAGTCAAAAATTAGAGTAATGCTCCTTCCATTAGTTCATAGGAATATTTACAGTAGATCAAGCAAACACACTAGAGCTAACCATTAAAAATGAGGGTTCGACCTCTATTTATAGTTTGTCAAATTAAAGAAATTGAGGAGTGTAGCACCCTAAAATTGGCGCAGTAAAACCTTAAATAATTACAATTACTTTAGTAATAATTCAAATTCAACTTTTAACCCCCAAAACCACTCGTAAACCGTCACTTAACCTGTTTCCTCATTTCTTACACCATTTTTAGAGGTTGTTTTGACCGTTTGACGATATCGTCGCTAATCAAATGATATCGCATTAGATCAGATGATTTCGTCTGGGCTAGGACGTCCAGATGATCTTGTCCCAAAACTAATTTTTCACAATTAGTCTCTGTTCCAACGACATCTCTAATCCGTGTAGAAGCGTGTCTCGGATCGTTAGAGATTCCTCCCCGTTGGAGATCTCCCAAATTGGGATGATCTCCAACCTCCTAACCTCCCTCGTAAGCCTATTTAAACTTAGGAATCCCCCTTGGCATCCCCCTGGCTAAAATTTCTTGTAACTTTACTTTACACGCACTAAAACGTCCTGAATTAGCATTTGCACTTGTCCTATATAAATTTTGTTGTAGGAACCTTGTTATTCTTCGACGTGAGTAGCTCCGTATCGTCACCATACGATCCTCTGAGTCAATCGAGAGATTCATACCAACCAAGATGATTTCGACTGTAATCATCATTGGGGGCAACCAGGTCTCGTAGTTTGCAATTTTTTCTTCTCATCTCGCTATTTTATTCCGTAGCTAGTCGCTTTATTTATTACTTTCTACTATTTTGCATCTTGGAGTTCACCCATATAGTTTAATTGCATAATAAGGTCATGATTAGCTATTAAAGTGTTGCAACCTCACTTACATTTCTATTCGGATTATCCGTTAACATCCTTATTGTCATTTTACATCATTATCCCTCTATTAGCATTCCTGCATTTTTTGTATTTGGTGTCTATTTCTCTGTTTGCAGGTCTCTGATGAATTCATCAGATCTCAGACGATCCTGCAGGTTGAAGACGATTTCGTCAAATTTTAGGCAATCCTATCTGCTTCAAGAATTAGAACCTCCATCAGACATCTGAATCAGGTATGGCTCTGTAATTTAGCTTTTTCTCTCTATTTCTGTTCAAATATGTTTGCTATATTTCATTTAGTCTGCATTTTCATAATAGAACAACTTAGATTCATTTGGCCAAACCTAGGACTCGAATGTTTAAATATAAAACTGAACACATTAAACACATTCCCAACCTAGGCATGGAAACTGCCATTCAAACATTTCCTGTGAACCCCCACCATCCATCAAAAATCACCATATTATACCTCCCCCGAGAGGCAGGACTTTCACAAGGCCTCTCACCCGAGGTACCAAGCTATCCTTTTCACATCCTCCTTCCGGGCACGGATCCTATAGCCTAAAGGTAAGGGTGTGAAAAAATTGGAGCGATACATTTTGGTGAACTCGACATGAATGCATTTAAAACCTATTGAAAACAACAAAAAAAAAAAAATAGATGCATTTCAAGTCATTTAAAACTAATAAGTTGCATATCATGTTTAGATGGTAGGTCCTAAGAAAATACTAGCAGTTACTATAAATGTTGAAAACCAATTAGCAGCCATAGAAATCAATTTTGTGCTTAGTGTGCTCAAACATGATAGAAATCAACTTTTGTGGGACGAACTTGATAGAAGACTAGGTGTCATTTCATCTAGGTCAACAAAACTTAAACAAATCAAAAGGATTTTCCTAGATAGAATCTTGGATCCTCATCAACTCATTTTTTTATCATGAACCGTGAGAGCCTCGCCATAGATGGTTAGCTTATAGGAGAGCTCTTGTGTCTTTAAAATTGTTCACCTTCAAGGAATACCTCGAGAATGCAGCCACTATACACCAGCTCCTAGGTCATGTAGAAGACCAAGAGGTCGTTCTTATGGATAGGGAAAGATGGAAGAGAGTTCCTGGAGCTGTGTTATATCTAGAGTATTGCCACGAGCTTTATTTTTTATCAAAAGAATCCAAAACTGGATAATATCACTATAGCACTTTTTGTCAAATTCTTGAAAGAAAAATTTTCAATTTGAAGAACACTTCATGACTCCCCGAAGAACTTGAGCCCATTAATGATATTTATAAATTGTTTATAGAAAACTAGATCATTGCTTTCATTATTATTATTTCTTGCGTTTTGTGTGTTGTTTGTTATATTTATAATATTGTTATTAAAACCAGAAAAAGAACAAAGAAAAACTAAAAAACATAACAAAAAACCAAAACATTTTATTTTAAATATTGTAGTAGGTATATAATTAATATATACCTCTTAAGCTGGTTGCATATATATATATATATATATTTTTACTGAAATCTAAGTTAAGCACAATGCCTAAACTTAGGAATGGTAAACAAACTGAAGGAGAAGAAGAAGATTGGTTAGGAGACAAAACAAGAAACCCAAATGTCCTTCCTGAGGATCCAATCCCAGAAGAAGAAACTCTAGATCAGCAAGATGATGAGCTTGTTGTAGATGAACAAGAGGAAAATGTTAAAGAGGATGGATCTTCATCCCCTAGAATAACTCCATATGGAACTATTGCTTTTGATAACTTAGATCATTTCTGGAAATTTTTCAATAATAACATTGGCACTCTTAATATGGCATCGTATTGATAAAGGACAAATTAGTGACACTCAAGCACAAGGAAGATGTGTTTAATGTACACACTAATCCCTTGTCCTTTATTGATCAAGAAAGTGATAATGGACCATCCAATAGAGATATGGTCACTATAATTCATAACATGCAAAAACAACAGGTTACCCAACCTCTTAAAGAACCTGTCATTGAGCCTAAAATCATTCGCACACAAAAGAAACTTTCCTTCACTGCTTTACTTCGCCAAACTATAGATCAATATGCTTCAAATCAACAAAAACCTAAAATGAAGCTAAACACCAATTTCCAACAACCTGGAATACAACATAATATAACTTCAAAACTTCTTCATAACACCCTTCCCACTAACGGGATTACACAATAGCAATATAGCATCTAATATTCATGTCCTCTCCATCATATGCTCACAAATCCCATATTAATGCCCTATCGAACCAATATGGTGGGAAAACCAAAGGAATTTGGAAGCCATGGTAGAGCGATTAGCTTCCGCATGGACCGAGATAGATCCCTACCGTCCCTCGGACAATATCGAAAGATGTGTAGTCAACCTTTGGATCCCATAGTTGTAGCACATCGTACCCTAAACACTTACCTATGCCGGTCCTGCCTATATATAAAGGAACTAAAGATCCCATAGAGCATCTTCGCATGTTTAGGATAGCATGTCATGATATATCACATGATGACTTGCTATTACTAAAAATGTTCCCAAAAAGTTTAGGTGGAATGGCATTAGAGTGGTACTATCAATTGCCCACTCATTCTTTCCGAAACTTGAAGAAACAAATTAATATTTTGTCCATCAATTTAGTGGCTACATCGAGAGGCATGTCACCATTAAAGATTTATACAACTTAAAACAAGACAAAGATGAATGTTTTGTTGATTTCTTAGCTAGATGGAGGCAGTGACAGAGAAAACCGCACTTTGTGCTACCTTATAGGGAAATGTTGGACATTTTTATCAATAATTTACAAAAACAAATATCTTATGAGTTATCAATCACTACTTTAACTACCTTCGATCAAAGCTATAGATTTAGCTTCGAAGATTAGAAGATGCCCCTCATTAGGATAGGCCAACTTATGAAGAAAGATGATGAGAAAACATTCAAAAATCAATATAAAAACAAACAAGTCTAGGTGACTTAGTCATTGATAAAAAAATGTTGCTAATATCAATGCAACAAAGACAAAAAAAATTATATTGAAACCTCCCCGATAAACCTCCTCGGGAATTTACTAGATTGAATAAACCATTATCAACTATTTTACCTCAATTATCCGAAAGAGGCTTGATTCAATTACCAGCTTATCCGGGAACCCGATCCAACCATACCAGCATACGAGTCGACTTACACTCGTGATTTCCATAGAGGGTCTGGACACTCTACTAATGCTTTGTAAAAGGTTGAAACATAAAATACAAGATCTGATTGATAATAATGAAATGGAGGTGCAAGCCTTCCAACCACCTAAACAAAATGCTCCTAATAATGCTCAAAATAACATTCCCCAAAATCAAAATCAAAATGCTAATCAATCATTAGACATATTTCAACATCCTTTACCAAGACATGGTAAAGAGGTGGCCAATCAAATTGAGCATCATAATGTTCCTCTTCCTACCCGACATGTAGGAACTATCAGTGGACATTTACCTAATCATGATTTACAAAAATTTGACACAAATTTATCCATGGTCACGACCAGGCCCCTACGTAATACTCAAACTCTAGATCCTAGTGATGTCAATCCGATACCGGAAGTGACATGGAAATCACTTCAAACCAATCGAATAGTTCTAAAATGAATCAAATCCTATTCAACCTATTGCAGATGCTATGATTCCGTAAGAACCATTTCCTAGAAGAGTTACTACTCGACCCTCTTCTGATCAATTCCTTTCTAATGAACAAGCCATAAATGCTAGACCAAGACTTTTTCAATGTCCTCAATACAACATTGTAGGTGCCATCGGAGTCATTACCAGACAACAAACTCAAAATTCTCAACAAGAACCAAACTAGAATGATGGATCAGCTCCATTTGTTTTGAAAAATTCCCAATAAAGGGAATCATGCTTCCAATGTTCAACCTAAACCCCCTTACAATATTAATGAGCAATTATCCAATACTACAAATGTAATTTCTCTCTTGGATTTATTAAGATCTTCTCCTACCCATAGAGATGAATTAATGCTTACATTAAGCCAAATGATTTTACCTTAAAACATTCAACCTGAAGCCATGGCCAATACTATCATAACTAGAGAAGTCGATTGTATTGACTTTCGGGATAAAGATATACCACAACATAGTTTACATAAGGATAACCCCTTATACATTACTGCCCTAATTGGAGATGTAGCTGTTAAAAGAGTTTTTATTGATAATGGTTCATCTCTAAATATTTGCACTTTTGATTTCTACCAACGATTTGGGTTTAGAAGTGATGAGATGAAGAAAACCAACATGATCATAAAAGCTTTCAATGACAAAACACAAGAAACGTGTGGAGTTATTACCATCCCATTGCAAGTTGGTCCCAGAACCTTAGATACGACCGTGTTTATTGTACATTGCCCCGCATCGTATGATATACTCTTGGGTCATCCTTGGATCAGCAATACGGTTGTCCCATCAAATTTATACCAATGTGTTAAATTCAATTTAAAAATCATTGGTCACTATCCATGGTGATCCTAGACCCTTGATATGTGTGCCTTGGCGTAGCCTCTTGGAGTTCAATTTTGCCCTGCTCTGTCATCCACACATCCTAATTATTATTTTTCATCTAAAAATGTGAAACACACACCCATAACTTCATCTATTTCTCTTCCATTAGTTTCATCCTCATATATAGATCAACAATCTTCTAAACAAACCACTCTAGAACCTTAAAAAGACCTTCAATCCATAACCAATCCTTCATGTTCCATCCCTATAATTTCAAAACCTATAGACCCATCTATTAATGCCTCCACATTATCTACATTTATCATGCCTTCCACATCTAAATATATAGAGAATGATCCCTCTACATCTTATGCTCTTTCTGATGAACTCTTACCTGATTTATCTCAAATTCTTATATAAAAAAAAAAAATGCTTCTATGCAAAATTAAATTATCTTAAATAACTTGCCACCATCTCCTCACACTTTGGGCCTCCCACAACCTATGGTAAGTACTTACCAAGTTGGGAGTTGTGCCTTCATTTATAAAGGATATGACTGGGAAGAATACCTCATAATATCAAAACTCATCACGTTGCATATGCTCTATGTTATTTTACTAATGAATATATTAAATCTAAACCTATAATGCTTAAAATGGGATATAAATGGAAAGGCTTGGGACCTTTCCAAAATGGTATGAAAGAACTTTTCGAGGTAGAACCATGGCCTGCCCGTTGTGGTGTGGACTTATTTTCTAGTAAGGGTCAACCCTTTCCTTTTGAAGATGATGATCAACTCATATGTTATCAAGATTATTTGGATAGGCGTGATGATTTGCCTCTAAAACTTTAGCCATTTACATGTAACATGCTATCCATAGCTTACCCTGAAATGATCGTTGAATCCGATGATGAGTTGGAAGGATATATTTTCCATGATGTCTCCATTGAAGAGATGTTACACAATGGTTTTTATTTTGATGGTTCTATATGAACTATAGCCCAACTCGAGGCCACAAATCCTCAAGATGAATTATCCAAGTTAACCTTAAAAGAATTACAAGAATTGGGTGTTTCACCCACCCCACCTAATTTTGAAAGAGATCTACACATGGAAGTAGAAAATGTCATTAAAATTAATATTGGAACTGAGGATAGTCCTCACATAATCAATATTGGATTAGAATTAAGTCAAGAAAAACAAGAGCATTACATTGCATTCCTTAAAGAATATGAAGATGTCTTTGCTTGGACAAATGAAGATATGCCAGGTCTAGACCCTTCTGTAGTCATGCATCACCTAGTAGTCCATCCGGATGCTAAACCCAGTAAATGGAAACTTAGAAAAATGCATCCCAAAGTGGCCTTGCTAGTCGAAGGGGAGTTAGAAAAACTCCCGAATGTTGTCTTTATACAAGCTATTGATTATGATTAATGGATCTCAAATGTAGTTCCACTCACCAAGAAAGAAGCTACCAAAGTTAGGGTTTGCACAGATTTTAGAGATATTAACGTTGCATGCCCTAAAGATGATTTTATTCTTCCAAACATGGATCAAATCATTGATTTTACTGTCGAGAGTGGGATGATGTCCTTAATGGATGGATTATCTAGTTACAATCAGATCAGGATAGCTCCTGAAGATCAGGCTAAAACAACCTTTATTACCCCCTGGGGTACCTTTTGTTGGAAAGTGATGCCATTCGGCTTAAAGAATGCAGGTGCAACCTATCAATGAGCTATGACTTATATTTTTCATAATATGATGCATGATATCCTACATGATTATGTAGATGATATTATAGCTCTCTCTATTAATGAAGATAACCATTTAGATGATTTGAGAAAAGTTTGTAATCGGTTAAGAGAATATCTTATTCGATTAAATCCAACCAAATGCATATTCGGAGTTAAGTCCAAAAAACTATTATGGGTTATAGTTTCTTTACGTGGTATCGAAATTGACCCTCTCAAGATTGTGGCTATCACTGATATGCCCGCACCTACCAATATATCTGAATTACGAAGTTTATAAGGTAAGCTTCAATCTATCCGTCGCTTCATTGATCAGTTGTCAGACAAAACCGGTCCCTTTCTTAAGCTCCTTAAGAAGGATGTCCCTTTTAATTGGGATGACGAATGTAAGGAAGCTTTTGAACTTCTCAAATAATACCTCCTTAACCCACCAGTGCTTTCCTCCACCTAGACCCGACGCCCATTTCTCCTCTGTATATTTTAGCCTTCAAATTTTGCCTTAGGAGCTATGTTAGCTCAACTTGATGATGAGAAACGAGAATGTGCTCATTATTATATTAGCTAAACCTTCATCAGTTATGAAACCCGCTACACAAAATTAGAAAAACTATGTCTAGCAGTCGTGTTTTCTATGTAAAAATTACGTCATTATATGCTTAGTCAGAAAACCTATGTCATTGCTAAATATAATCCCTTGAGGTATCTCATGAATCGACCTTATTTATCGGGTCATACAGCCAAGTGGGTTCTTGCTCTAAGCGAGTTTGAACTCACGTTCACAGGACAAAAGTCTATTAAGGGTCAAATCATAGCAGATCAATTAGCTACTATACCCTTAGAGTCTACCCATCCCCTCATCATTGAGTTTCCTGATAAATGCCTTCAATTATAGGTAGACCATGTTGAACAATGGTCCTTATACTTTGATGGAGCCCAATGCATGAGTGGGGCTGGTGTGGGTATTATTTTAATATCCTCGCAAAAAAATCTTATTCCTCTGTCCTTCAAATTAACATTTTCTTGCACCAATAATACTGTTGAATATGAAGCTCTAATCCTTTGGTTACGTGCTGCCTTGGCGCTAAAAATTAAACATCTATTAGTTTTTGGTGACTCTCAACTTGTTATAAATCAAATTAATGAAGTTTATCAGACCAGAGATGATAAATTGTGCCCATATAAAGCCTATGTTTTACAATTAATATCTCTATTTGTTAAAGTTACCTTGGAAGCTATTCCTCACACTAGCAACCGTGCAGCTGATGCCATGACCACAGCTACATCTCTTCTGCCCTTGGAGTTAGATGACGAATATGCCACCATCATTATTGGCTCCTCTCCCAGAACCCGCTCAAATAAGTCATGCTTAGAACCTTTGGATGTGTTTCTAATTAATGAAACTACTCCCGAACCTTGGTATATAGATATATTTGATTTTTTTCAAAATGGGACTTTCCCTGCCAATTCTAATAGAAACCAATGTCGATTATTACGTAGATGAGCAAGTCAATTTGTAATAATTGGCAATACTTTATATAGGAGATCTTTTGAAGGTATCCTATTGAGATGTTTGAATCTAGAAGAATCCAAATCAGCCTTGAGTGAAGCCCACGATGGATCTTGTGTAGGACACTTTAGTGGTAGTGTCATTACTAAAAAGCTCCTTAGGATAGGATACTTTTGGCCTACCATGGAGAATGATGCACATGATTATGTGTGCCATTGTGATAAGTGCTAGAAACATGCTAACCTTCTCCATGCTCCTACACAACAACTACAAGCTATTTCATCTCCTTAGCCCTTTTCCAAATGGGGCTTAGACATTATTGGCAAAATTAATACTGTGTCATCTGATGGACACAAATTCATCATAACCGCCACCGAATATTTCATGAAGTGGGTTGAAGCTATGCCTTTAGCTTCCTCGGACCTGAACACAAGTCTCTAAATTTATTTTTAATCAAATCATTTGAGATTCGAATCCCCCAAATCTCATCTCGCATAATGGAACTTGTTTCAAAAATAAAGATGCTAAAAAATTATGCCAAAAATTTAAGATTCAAAATCACTGGTCCACTCCCCTATTATCCTCAGTAATGGTCAGGTAAGCATCTAACAAAACCTTAATCAAAATTCTCAAAAGATTGGTCAATAAATCCGGCACACCGGCACATTCAATTATATCTAGCCTTGTGGGCCTATCAAACAAGTGTTCAACCCCCTATCGAACTTCACCTTTTGTTTTGGTTTATGCGCATCGAAGCCATTTTTCCCCTTTGAATTAGAAGTTCCTTCTTTGGCTCTACTACTTCAATATACCGAAGTAGGAGATGAATATCGAGTCATACGTGACTACCAATTGGAACTCCTAGATGAAAAATGCATCAATGCTTTGGAGCATCTCCGCGCCCACCAAAACAAGCTTAAAAAGATCATATGCAGAAATTCTCGTCATCGATCCTTTGAGGTCGATGATCTTGTTTAAAAGAAAATAAAAAAATACTAATGCAACCAAAGACCTTAAGGTAAATTTGAGAACAGGCTTGGACCATATATTATCACTGCTAAATTTGAATCGGGAGCATACAAATTATCTACCTTAAATGTTAAATAACTTAAAGAACCTATGAATATTATGCATCTTAAACGTTACTATGTATAAATTTGGGCATTTCATCATTGTGTATATTTGTTTAAAATATTTCAAAATCACTATCTTGTATTTCTTTCAATTTATAAATTCAAAAATACCAAAAACATTCAAACTCATCAAAATATTCAAAACTATTTGTTGTATTTATTTATGGCACTTGTTAATTCTTTCAAAAACAAACATAATAAAAATAAAAAAACATCAATATTATTGACTCTTTCAAAAAAAAAAAAGAAAGAAGGAAAGAGAGAGTCAAAATTATCAAACTCCTCAACAATATTTGTTGTATATTCTTGAAGTATTGCAGTTATATTTTCAAATTATTTTGGATAAATTAGCATTTATTTGAATCCCTCACTTTTGCAAACACAAAAATAAATATCTTGATTTTATCTCGCATGATTACTAATCTCTCTTATATCAAAGTTCACAAAATTCAATTAAATAAAGTTTGAGCACAAAGAATTGATCTTGTTATTTACTTAAACCAAGCACATCCTTTCACAATAAAATGATTATATTTGTAATGTCCATGCTATGCTACATAGTAGAAGTGGTTTCTTGAGCGAAAAGTTTCCCTGCCATCCTATCATGCACATGGTCTAGAATCTTTGAGAAGTGGCAAAAGGACAAGCTCACCCCTACCCAGAATAAAAATCCCTTGCTCTACAGCTAATCCAAGCAAATATCCCTAGCATAGGAAGAAAAGCAAAGCTCAAGAAAAGAGAAAAAGAAAAATGTTATTTTATATCATTACAACAATGTTCCAAGCATTATCTCAAAAAATCAAGCAAAAATACAAAAGAAAAGCAAAATCAAGAAAGAAAGCAAAAGAAAGCAAAAGCAAAAGCAAAAGCAATAAAATCCTTTTTCCCTACCCTTTGAAAAGAAAAGAAGGGTTGATGAGCTTGAATCCCTGGAATTCTCAATTATTCAAAACTGTGAGGTAAGCCCCATAACAGGTGGTTTTGCCCAACCCGCTTGGCCTTGGGTAACTCCTAGCGTGGCGATATGTCTGTCACATTAGCGACCTTCTTTTTTATAGACCTCTGTCTTCTTATGGATTAGATAGCTCTTGATAACCTGACTTACATAGTAGTCTGGTATGGTTATAAGCATCTAAATCATGGTTAATGAACACTTATTTTGGTTAATTCAAATTACTTGTATCAAATTATCTTGCTCAAAACTGGTCAATGCACAAAGCAATTGCACACACATTTGTATTTGAGAGATTTTGTGTATCATTATGATAAATCAAGATTGGAAATGAACTCACATATGCACATGGGATTCCTTATAAATCTAACTTTTGTCTTCAAGATACTTTGAAATATTTTTGCAAATTGTCTGGAATAATTTTATTTTCTTACTTGCAAATAGTTGTTTAGTATAAAGACAACTACAGGCATTACCAGAAAAATAAAAATCATTTTTAAAAAGAAACATGCAATAAAGTTACATTTATATATAACTTTTGACTTTCGCGATGATGGTATAGTTCCAAAACCAAAATTGGAATTTTATGCCTAGCGCAAGTCCTCATCTTCATATTTTTTGTTTATTAAAAAATCAACCATGCAATAAAACTATCTCTTTTTGGATTTCACGATGATGGTATAAGTCTATACCTACATATTCTATGCCTAGCGCAAACCATTGTATTAATTTTATTTTCTATTTATTTCAAATCAAAATCATAAAAACATATGACTTAAATCATTATGTTACACAATTATGCTTTCAAAAGAACGAACATTATTACTATTTCATGTCATTTTGTCAATAAGCAAAATTGCAATGATGGTATAATTCCTAGGGAATTATTCAAAAATTTTATCACACTTAGGAATTTATGCCTAGCAAAAATCATTTTAAAATTATTTCATGCATACTATTTTTATGAAAATCTGAAAACAAACCATCATCATCATCATTTGCATCATCACAACAAAAGTCTTAAGACAGTCTCTTAAGCACTCTTTTACTTTTAACAATATTTCTATACTCTGGATTAGCTTGATGACCGAGTTGAGCTGGTACCCATGAAATGGTCTATATTAGCGACAATGTCCTTTGAAATTATTGTTAGAAGTCCTTTTTATTTTTATCAAATCATAACATCACAAACAACCAATTTGTTCCATCAGATTATTTCATTTAAATTTTAAAGCATCCATTAAAAACCATACATACTTTCCAAACGACATAATTACATGAATCATCAAATCACACATCAAAAACATTAAAGCATCATAAAAACATATCAACAAGTCATATCATCATAAGACAAGTCATATGATCAAAAATATCTCATCTATATATATATCAAATATATGTACATCATATCAAAATCTGGATTGGTATGCCACAATCTATATCTTGGCATACTCAATCCTCTCAATCATATCCTCTATGTAGTATCTCGAGAACCCTCGGGCTCTCGGCCTTCATCTCCCCCCGTGACCGAGGTGAGATGAGGGGCCCCATCGCAGTCCGTGTGGTGCTATGAGTCCTGGACCCTGATCATGATGATGTCCTTGATGACCCCATCATGACAGGCTCTGCAATGGGGGCTGGCAGTGGTAACCTTTGCCCATATGGCACCATCTAGTAGTATAGCATCTGATAGAATGTGATCTGGGCAATAGCCCATGCTAAGTCCCGAGAGCTCGCCCCTCCACTCTGTGCTCTAAGGCATGAAACCTCATATCTGAGCTGTGTGGTCTCCTCTCGATGTTGTGTAGCCTCATCCTATAGGACCTGCACCTGAGCTTGAATATGAACAGTCTCCACCTGGAGAGTAGCCATCTCACTACTCTCTCCTGTGTCCACACCCTTGCCCTCTTATCAGGGTGATGGTGGCTCTCTCTCTCACGCGAGAAGGGGGTCTCTCCTCCATCCTCTCCCATTCATGTGGCCTCTACTACACCTGTGGTCTCCTTTGGTCTCTCCTACCATGACCCTGTGCTACCTTAATGGCTGCCTGACATCGCCTCCCCATCCAACACACAACTGCATGAATCAAACCTTGAGCCCTTGACGATGGATGCCTGTGTACCAAGAATCATAGTCGTTGGCTACCCCTATGTCATCACCATCCACTGGTTGGATGGGGGCATCATCTACGTCCTGACTCTAGAATTGCTGCATATCTATAGCACCACTAGCTATAGTGTTATCTCAGATAGTCCGAGAAAACTCGTAGTCTCTGAGAGATGGGATCCCTCATCAGAGACCGAACTACCTCAAAACCTCGGTCATACCGATGGAGCTCCACATCTCCCATCTCCATCCTCATCCGTAAGACTCACTGATGTGAGCACCTCCCTGTCCATCCTGGCCCACCCCGGATGATCTATCCAAGGCCTCTAGGTGATCTAGTTGGATACAAGTTCATCAAGTAGTCTTCGGGATGCTAGCGGATCTATCCGACACCGTCGCCCCTCTCTCGGAGCCACCAATAGAAAACCCGAGGCCTCTCCCCGTCATCTGAGTGGAAGCCCTATCGGCCTTCGAAGACTATGATGTGCTCCAAGATCAAACTTTAGTGAGTGATGTCATAACCTGGAACACTCATCGCCCTTTGTACACCACCCCATGTGATCCTATACTAATCGCAGAGTACAAGCTCCCCAATAAAACCACTATGTCCATGGTCTCTCATGTCCAGGACCACATCCGTCCATAGCCATGGTATCCTCGTATCCACTCCCGTGGCTCAGCAGTCCACCCACCACCCCAACCAAAACCGTGAGTCTAGATGCCCGGGCATCTCCGCGTAGCGACTCGATATTCACTCGCCCTTCTCCAGGGTGAGCTCGGATCACCACATAGTCGATCATCGCGTGGCTCTAATTTGTCATGGGAGTGATCACCATCCTACCAAGGATCCTCAAAATCCTCGCATACATCCTCCGGTGTGGGAGTCATCTCCCTTGCTCGGGTAACTGCAAATAGGAAGAACCTAGATACCACCTTCTCCTTTACGACGTCAATAGACCCATATCTTAGAGAAACCCCGTGGCATCTCTCTCCACGTGCTGCAGCTAGCTTGAGCGCTGCTTGATCTCACCGCCCTAGATAGAGTAGCCAAGTCATCCCTCAACCCACCATATTTCTATTCCCCTCGCTCTTTAGTAATCCTTTCTCACAACATAAACAAAATCAACAATAAAAATCATTAATAAATCATTAATTAAAAATGCAAGTCAAATAAGTTCAATTTTATAAATGATGATATCCCACAATTGGACGATATCATCCCACATTTAAGAGCGAAATTGACCTTCATTTTTGCATGATGAATCGTCCCTTATTGGTCGAAATCGTCCCCTTTATTTTCGATTTTGCCCTTGATCAAATCGACGATTTCGAGGAAATCAAGATGATTTAATTCCTAGGCACGTCGATGGCCCAAAAATAGCCCGATGCTCAAAAATAAATCAAATCTAATCTAAAAGGCATGAAATTTTAAAGTGAAGCATTCTAAATTTAGTTTAGACCCTTACTTGTAGCCTGCACTGGCTCCTTTTCTATTTGTGCCTATCTCGACCATATTGTCTCCAGAGCTCTAAAAATTATGAAAATGAACAAAAAAAATGAATTAGGTTATTCCCCTTTCTTTCTTAATTTTATTCAAAAACAATTAAAAAACAAGTTTTAAAATTTAGTTTTTTCGTTGCTCTTTACCTCAACGCCTCAATTTGGGTAAAACAATAGGGGGAATTATAGTAAGCTGTCACATTTATCAACCTAGAATCCGCTCATAAAAATGGGAATAATTTTTGTTTTCTCGTAAATCAAGAAGAATTCATATTTAACACATTTTCTTTAGAAAATTCGCTATAGAGGGGGAAAAATGTAGCACCCAAAATTAAATTAGAAACCTTAAATAATTACAATTACTTTAGTAATAATTCAAATTCCAATTTTTTAACCCCAAAAACCGCTATAAACCACTACTTAACCCCTTTCCTCATTTCTCATGCCATTTTTAAAGAGTTTTTTGACCGTTTTATACTTATCATATCGATTGATGATATCGCACGAGATCTGACGATTTTGGTCTGGCTAGGGCGTCCGTATGATCTTGTCCCAAACTTGTGATTTTTCATAATTAGTCTCCCTCTCCAATGGTGTCTCTAATCCACGGGAAGAAGCATTTCCGCACCATTAGATACCCTCCCTCGTTGGAGATCTCCCAAAATTCCGACGATCTCCCAACCTCCTAACCTCCCTCCTAAGCCTATTTAAACTTAGGACTCCCCTTTGGCATCCCCCAGCTAAAACTGCCCAGAACTTAGACTCTACACACACTAAACTCCCGATCTACCATTTGTATGTCCTATCAAATTTTGTTGCGGGAAACCTTGTTATTCTCAAAGCTAGAGACAGTCTCGACTCGCCGTAGGTGATCCCGTTCAATTCGAGATGATTTTGTACCAATCCGAGATGATTTCTCTGAATTCATCATTAGGGGAAATCATTGCTGTGGTTTATTTTCTCTTTTCATCTATTGTTTTATTCATAAGGTGATCAGTTTATTTATTATTTATGCTATTCTATTTCTCTCGAGTAACCCAATAGTTTAATTGCACATAATAAAATAATGATTAGCTGTTAAAGTGTTTCAACTCACTTACATTTCTACTTCTGAGATTACCGTTAACATCCTTATTGTCATTTTACATCATTATCCTCTATTAGCATTGCTAGTATTTTTTGTATTTGGTGTCTATTTCTCTTTTTTGTCTTCGTAATGATTTTTCCTATATTAAATTGTGGATACTCGTGACGATCCTTGTAGGTTAGAACGATTTCGTAAAATTCGAGTGATCCCCTCTGTTTCAAAATCGTAATCTCACTAGACATCCGGATACGGTATGGCTCATAATTTAGCTTTTTTCTCCTTTTTTTGTTCAAATCTGTTTGCATATTTCATTTAGTCTATATTTTCATAATAGCTTATCTTAGATTCATTTGGCCAAACCTAGGACTCGGATGTTCACCAAGATAAAACGAACACATTAAACTACATTCCCAACCTAGCTCAAATTAGGCCCGCCATTCAAACCATTTCACAGTGAACCTACCATCCATCAAAAAATCACCATAATACACATCCCCCGAGATTCGAGAACTTCACAGGGCCTCTGGAGTCAAAATTTTCATACCATCCTTTTCCCATCCCCCCTTCAAGCATGGATCTTGGCCCAAAGGTAAAGTGTGTGAAAAATTTG